>OU427010.1:303438-473438 GCA_911387935.1 Dolichovespula saxonica
GAGAGAGAGAGAGAGAGAGTGTGTACAAATAATTAAGGGATTATTACTACATCTACAAACTTCAGAAGTGAAAATTTATTTTCTTGTGATTTCTAATGATTTTAAGAGTTTTATGAAATTTGTCTAATGTAAAGATTTATATTTATCCTAAAACATTATTTTTCTAAGCAATGTAAGTACATACATGATATAATTCATATATACAATACAGACTTATTTATCCGATTTGCTTTGTATATGACTTTAATAGATTAAAATTATAAATAATACTTATTAAAAAATAATTACTTTCACACAATGAATCATTATGTTTTTGATTACGTAAGTAATAATTCATTTTGCACTTTAGTTCTGTTTCTTTATGTATTCACAATTCATATACCATCTCTGAATCTCTTCTTGTACTATTATGCAATAAATCTTACATATAGTAAAAATTATGATTTAATGTAAAATAATAAAGATATTCTTTATACATGTTAAAAAAAAAAAAAATAGATATAAGAAAATTGTGATACTACAAAATTATACATAAAATAAAATTAAAGATTTGATTTGAGACGTTTGTTTTTCAAAAAAGAAAGAAGACTTGAAATTTCATGGCGACATTTACATGAGACATTACGCGCGCGAACGTACGTATAGATTCTTAATTTCAAACATAACTCTTAAAAATACTGAACAAACAATATTTACCTTTAAGGGAGGAATGGATGGCCCTGGAATAAATGGCACTCTTCCACAAATTTTCATTAACTCCCCTAAAGTAGTATATCTCTCATCACAAGTCCTTCTTACCATTAACCCCGCAGTAAAGTATCCAGCCTTGCACCATTCAGCCATTTCACTTGCCAAAAATGGACCTTGTACTTCACCTTGTGGATCACGATAAAACCATTTTTCTTGTACATTCGAAGATGTTTGTTGATTGCTCATAGATGGAGATATAGTTGCAGCTTTTTCTCTATGGCTTTCTTCATCAGCCATCAATTTGGCCACTAAAGCATCAGCTTCTTCTTTCATTCTATCTAGATCATCTTCAGATTTCTTTACATTATCTATTACTGCATCATGTGTTACGTTTTGTGATTCGGTTTGTACGGATACTCGTCTATTCACAGTAGACACCACTATATCTTTATTAACTTCTGGTTCTACAGTTCCTCTGTCATGTATCACATTTGAACATTTATTATCTGCATCATTTGGTTGAGTTTTATCACTTTCAGTATTATTCGTATTTACATTTGTCATAGTAAGAGAAACAGACGAAGATGTAGATGATAAACTCTTCGCTGAAGTATTGCTAGATGTTGAAATTGCTACTTTATTTGGAGAATTACTAACGTCTCTTTCTGTAGCGTTATTTTTGTCTTCCGGTAGACGAACAGATTTCGGTTTTTCCCTATGCTTTGTACCAGTAGAATCATTTGTATGATGGCGATTTTCTACTTGTCCCTGGTTTGTGCCATATGACACAGATTTGTTAATAGATTTTGATGTAATGGAAGCATTTCCTTCAGAGACACGTCGAGTCCTTAACTCTTGAGAATTACGTACGCTAATAATTCCTTCATCGTCATCATCTGAATACATTCCCCCATGAAATGCCCCTGAAGCATCAAATCGTCCTCCACTTTCACTAGGGTTTTCAGTCGCCCTAATATATAAATAAAATTTTAATTTGATTTCATATTTCAGATAGATTTAATACTATCACTTATAAAGTACTAGAAAATTTAATGCAATATATAATATATCCAATCACCATTCTGGAAGATTGTCATGATTATCATGATGGTTAGATTCCCACGTACGTGCAGTACGAGGTGGGGGAATATGATTTGTTTCGTGAGGAGACCTGTGACTTCCACGGAATTCCCACCTTCCACCACCACCACTTCGACTTTCTTCACCATCACCTTCATTTCTATCCAGTCTGTCCCTATCTATACTACCCCCTTCGCGCCAACTATTTCTACCTGTAAACAAAATACAAATATATATAATTCTGAAATTTTCTAAAATAGAAAAAATTTACTTACCCCACTTGCGCCAACCATCATCATCTTCCCCGCCATTCCGATGTCTTCGCCAATTGCTTTCCATGAGAGAACTTCCGCTAATTCCACGAGATAATTCTTTTCTAGGACTAGTAGAACCATTCCATTCAATTGGATCAGAAGATCCATTTCTTTCTGACCAACCTCGTTCACTTTGAGATCTATCAAATGGTCGACTTCTTCCCTAAATAATAATATAAAACAATATAAAATGTATAATTGAAAAGTTAACAAAGCTACTTTTATTTCTAGTCTAACAAATATTTGTTTCAAGAATATATTACATACTTGAAAAGACTGGCCTGAATCTATGCGAATTACTTCACCCGAATCCTCAAAACCAACTGCTCTAGAATAATGAGAAGAATACAAACTGCCTCTTCCATTTCTACTTCTCCCTCCACGATCTACACTTCCACCTCTTCCACGGCCTCCAATATTAGTTACACCTCCATTCCACATACGCTAAAAATTGTGTATATAGAGTAAATTAGTTTCAAACAGACACACATACATATGAATGTTTATATTATATCAATATTGTATTTATATTTCATCAATTCCTAACAAATAAAATTTATAACATTTAGCAATTAACATCAGAAATTGTTTTTCTAATTTCAGATAAAAAATGTACTGGTTTTACTTACTGTTTCATCTTCTGTCATCTGTATAAGAGCTAGTGGAAGTTGAGTTTTTTCAACATATAATGTTGAAAATGTTATCAATGGTTCAGGTGGCTTATAATTACGGTCAAACAAAGCCAGCATCTCTTCTCGTCCATATCTATGCTCAGCTAATTGATATCGAGGAGTACTTAAAGTTGAGGTACTTCCACTAGTACCAGTACTATTAGAATTTTCTCCTGAGAGATTACGCAACCTGTTTTCATGGATATATAGAAAATATATAAGTATTTTCTTATTTATCATTAACTTTTATTTTTAATGATATTGTTCTAATATTATAAAAAGTCTTGTGTTGATATTAAATAATGAAAATATTAATAAATATTATTCTACATATATAACGTACCATTCAGGACCAAATTTCATAGAATCCGTCATGGCAAATTATTTGCTAAAAGAAAAAAAGAAAATAATACAATTTATGTATTGACAAAGATATAATGTAAAGTTATACAGATCATTTCTATTATCAAAGAATATTAACATATATATATATATATATATATATATATATATATATATATATATATATATACATTCATGCATATATAAATAAAAAAACAACTATTAAACATATGAATAATAAAGAAAAAATTCCATTATTTAACGTGAAACATAGAATTTATACAAATTAAAATTCTTTTGTAAAATCTGATGATGTCATATGGTAGATATACAAGAAATTTTATGAAAGGAAAGTTACGACAAAAAAATGAAGAATATAATAAAAAAAAGAAAATGAGTAGTTTTGTAAGATGATGTTACAATAAAAAATATTAAAAGTGTTATTAAAGATTCAAGGATGAAACTATTTTTTTAAGATAAATGTAACACAAAAAGAATGAAATAAAATAAAGTCCACAACAGACGGTGGAAATGGCATGTTACAAGCAATTTTCTCTAAGATGCTATGATTACAAAGTTACCTTTAATAGATAAACAAAGATATTAGATATGGCATATCATGTAAATAATCTCAATGGAGCACATGTTACATCTTTATTTATGACATATTCTTTAACGATACAATTTTCTAAGCCAAGGTGGCAATATTAACCCAACTTTTTTTGTCGATAGATGTCACATAAAATCCCGAATAAAAGATTAATTTATATAGAAAAATGTTCAAACAGCATTTATTAATGTTATATAAAATAATAATAATAAATCTTTAAACAGATAAAACAAATACCTTTGTGATCTTTGAAATAATTGAGAACAGCGATACAACACACCAATATGGCTGATGATTTTTTGGAATAAAGCGCATGCGGATGTAGGTGGCATGTCTGAACATACAAAATTCTTCTATGCTTCAAGACTCTAACCAAAAAGGGTTAGATAGAGCGGATACTCGTCATAAATTTTAACGGCATTATTGATGCAATTTGAAGGGTACACTTTATTATCTGAATACGTATGGTTTGTGCTTGTATGAATTCTTTCTATTTAAACAATTTTGTATCGATTGGTTAAATTTAATTGAGTGTTTCGATACGATTACACAAAAGCATCATATACATCAAATTTATATTAATATGCTGAAAATATTTATATATGTAAGTTATTAGTAGCTTATAAGTGCTTACAAACTATAACATATTAAAACACGTGTATTCAAAAATTCTACAGGAAAAGTACTTGCACAGCAAAAATACTTTTGTCTTTTTCTCTCTTATTGATTTTAAATCTGAATCTAAGAATGAATTCTTAATTTCATGATTAGATTTGAAAATATATTCCTATATTCTTGGTTCGGACTAATTCTGATGTATTTCGATTACCTCTTTGCATAAGTTTTGTCATAGCATTACAAATCAAATGAAAATTATAATGCTATGTCAAAGGTACAAAATATATTCAAAAGTGTGCTTTTACTATATGAAAGTACATTTCATAAAGCGATCTTTCTTAAGAATAATATTTCTGATTTCATTCGAAATTAAATATATTATAATCTTTAGTTTTGAATAAACGCAACCTAAAATAATATTTTACAATATTAAAAATTATGAAAGTTAAAACTATTATTTATAACCTCTCTAAAAATTATATCCTTGAAATTGTATATTTAATAAAAACTATTCTTTCTTTTATTGTAATTGGTAAGAATACAGCTTTTCAATAAAAAATACTAATCAGAAAATATTGTTATTTAATGATAGTTTTCTTCATTTATTACAAAAATTGTAGAATATATACATAGAAAATTGTTTCAAAAATTTTTCAAAATTACAGTATATTCTTTAAACATTTTTCTTTCAATTTATAATTGAAAATATCTGAAAATACTTTAAACAAAGGCATTATATATTATATTTATAATTCATGTATTTAAACATTCTTTTTATATATTCTTCATGTATTTTTAAATAAATGATTTAAAAGAGTTTATCATGCATGTGTATTCCTCAAAAATAATATTAGTGATTCCATTTAGGTTTTGAAGATGTTTACAAATTTAGAACATAATCAGAATAGTGTAATTATTAATATAGTATCAGCATGTATATGTTATTTATTATTTATATTATTATCTTACTCTATAAACAGGAGTGATTTATATCTGATAATAAGACAACTTACTTTAATTTTTTAATAGGTAAAAGTCTGTGATAAAATCTGGTAAAGGACATATATCATCTTTAAACTTTTTAAATAGAGATTAAAATAAAAAATTTAAGCATTATTAATATAAAAATTTTTTCTAATTTATCATTTTGATTATTATGTCTTTTCCTTGCTATCTTTTTATAATATTTTTTGAATACCTCTTTTAATTGATTTATGCAGCTTAGATTCATTTTGTTTTTTTTTTTTTTTGTATATACACCAAAATCAACCCTAATGATAAATTTTTCAGAAAAAATCTGAGATTTGTTAATTCATTATCCAGCATAATTCAGAAATCATGTAAGATACATTTATTGATAACTGTTTGATCAAGCCTTTCATAAAAAATTTCATTAGTTAACGGTTTGTTTTTCGTATACATATACTTTGAAAGGATTTGTACAAAAAATGTCATACGACAAAATTAAATGATATCAAACGCTACATAATTCTGTGAAACTTTCATGCATTTTTGTGCATCGAAGGTGCAATTGCACCTTGCAACTGCACTTTAAAAAAAAATAAAATTCTAATTTTCTTAAAAATATTACAAATACAGAAAGACAATTACAGAATGTAAGAAAAAGCGTACAGAAAAGAATGGAGAAATGTTTAGAGTGAAAGACCATTTGAACATCTCTTATAAGGTAAGTAGTGAAAGAAATAATAGAGTATCTTATTGATATCAGAAGATGATTCATATTTACACAGGAGACACTGACAGAATAGAATGTATGAAACAGTACATCTAAATATGTTGAAATATTGAAATAATTGAGCATGCTCTAAATTAAAATAACACCTAAACTAACATTTTCAGACATAACATTATTAACATGTTTTGTAAATGGTGAAAAACTACATTGATTAAAGTATTACAAATGAGTGTTTTATTTAAAAAAAAAAAGTGTTATTGCACCTTGCATCTGCACCGATACAAAAAAATGCATAAAGATTTCGTAGAAATATGCAGTGTTTAATACCATTTAATTTCGTTGTATAACATTTTTCTCAATTTCTAATCCTTTCAATACTAGCTCAATTCCATGAGACACCCTGTATATAAAGAACAAAACTGTTCAGATATCAGTGCTGCATTTTGCTTCGTCAAAATTTATAATTTATAATTAAAACTTAAAATTTTTAGTTTGCTAAGAACTTCATATCTTTACAGCTTTATAAAGCGAAGATAAGGATACTATTTTGTTCTTTTTTAAGCACTTTAAAACTAAAATATTGTTGTTATCATATTCATGTATAGTCGTAGATGTTTTTACTTAAATTATTTGAATATATTTCTTTTATTTTTTTAAATGAAAAATTTAACAACAAAGAAACCCATTCAGCTTAAAATTTGAGATTAGTGATAGGCTGTATTTATGGAAGATTCAAACTGCTATAACTACTTTTATAATCAAGAATTCAATTTATGGAAAACTTGCAAGCAAGGTTTTACTCTGATAATATGAAACAATACCACTGAAAGAAAAAATTATAAGAGATGAAGGGAGTAATAAAGAAAGTATAATTGGAAGTCAAGAAGAAATAAGAAGGAAACAATAAAAAGAATATAAAAGAATGAACACATAGACAAATTATTATTTAATTATTTAATCAAATGAGTTTTTATTAACAGAAATAATAAATTGGATTAAAAATAAAAATATTCATTTTAAAAGCTTATAACTTTTTAAAATAATAAAATGAAAACAAAATATATTGTCATCTTCGAAAATGTTTTTACCTCAAAAAATGAGTAACAATAATAAAACAATTATGTTGGAACAAAATGTTTATATAAAAAAAACGTCAGAATTTTTCAACAATTATGAAACTTTTTTGTTTATAACTATTTTTAATCGTTTAAAAAAAGTTCGATTAACTCGATCAACAATGTAGCAAAACAATAGAACTTTTAACTGTATATTACTCTTAACCTATATTTTTATAATATCAATAACCATTTAAACATGTTATATATAGTATGGAAATATATACATGAATTCTCTTAACTTATTTTAATTGATATTCTGTTTGTTTTATACTATGTATAAAATATTTAAATGATTATTGATATCACAAAAATATAGGTTAAGAACGATACACAGCTAAAAATTTCACTGTTTTGCTACACTGCTGATCCAATTAATCGTTGATTAGAGTTAACCGAGCTTGGTCAAAATGGTCTTAAAATACACAACAAATAGAAAGAAAGAGAAAAGTAATAAATAAAACTTTTTTCAGACTAGCTTGACTCGTACGTTCCGGAACACTATAATTGGTTATTTTCCGATTTCTTGTCCAACTACTTTTACTCTTGATTATGACGCCATCTAAAATTATATAAAAACACAAATATTTAGCGCTTAGAACTTCAATCTAGTTCTTTGACGAAAAACTTTTATCGTGGACACAAGGCTTTTAACTAACACAGGATATTACCAAGCTGCTCTAAGTATTTAAAAAATGAAAACGACAGCAGCGCGCTCATGTCCTTTTGCATTGTGTTCAAAATACAACCAAAATGTTGACATTACTTTAATCGTGAACTAGAAGTGAATCAAGTAACGCTGTTGCATTTATAGTATTAGTGTAAAATGAAACGTTATGTGTTATCCAGCACAACTTTTTAGCGTATTTTTTTTACTTTCTTTATTAATTTTACACACCAATGCTGCCGATTACACATATGAAATTGACTGTAATAATTTACGAATGGGACAATACATCTGTCCTCATCCCGATTATGATTTCATAGATCAAAAAACTCAACAACCTAAAGGGTGTACGAAAGAAAATAAAGCCAGGGGTAAATTTATTTATATATTTATATATCTGATTATAATATATATATTACTTATATTTGTCTCTCGTATCAATTACAGTATTAACCTTTGCTAAATATAATTTTATCTTTATAGATCTTTTCCTAAAATACTCTTTATTACTATATATTTTGTAGACTTATGTCAAGAACAATGTAATGATATGAATTATAAAAACTTGATGTTTCTTAAATTATTCATTAATTTTCATAAGTAATGTATTTGAAATTTATTTTTTAGTGTTATGTCTAGCTGCAGATGGCCTTATTTGTATAGAAACAAGGAATAATACTTTTAAAAAGGATATACCTTGTAAATGGACGTATGTGTATATATATATATATATATATATATAATGATCGTTTTAATTGAATGTCACTGTGTATCGTATCAAATATTCTCTTATAATCATTTACAGTAATGGATATTCCTTTGAGACAACTTTACTGTTGTCTATATTTTTGGGTATGTTTGGTGCAGATCGATTTTATCTTGGATATCCAGCACTTGGATTGTTGAAATTAAGTACTTTAGGTTTTCTCTTCCTGGGTCAATTCGCAGATGTAATACTAATAGCAACACAGATTGTCGGACCAGCAGATGGTTCACATTATGTTATGCCATATTATGGTGCCGGAATTAATATTGTCACAAGTAATAACTTCACATACAGAGTGCCACAATATGATAGCTAAAAGAACAATTGCAGCACAGAAATATTAATTATTTTAAGAAATTGTGTAGCTTTTGCTTCTGTCACGAGCAACGATGCACAATCCTACATATGAGTCCTATTCTAATATATTTTGATGTATTATTCTCTATATAATGCTATAATGAGTCTTATAAAAAAGAAGCTGTCTTATAGATGTTTTTCAATGAAAAATTGTATATAAATCTTTGTTTATTATTTGCCTCCTGCTACCAACATATTAAATCAATAAATTTTTGTTTTTATTTATAAATCATCTATTTTAATTTTTGTATTTTAAGCATTTTAATATTGCAAACTTGTATTTTTATTTACTCATGACATTGATATTCGTTTTCATTTTTTTTGACAATTTGACATGAACTACTATCATTTGAAGAGTTGATTGAAGTTTCTAAGCTTGATATATCTCTCATTTTATTTCGTTCCTTTTTTAGATCAGCTATGCAATGTTGGAGCTTCATATTTTCATCTAAAAACGTAACGACACCATCATGCTTCTGTAGGTCTTCAAGAGTATAACCAATAGTTCGACGGTTAAGTAACCATGGTACTGGAGGGGGTGCTTGAGCCAATGGTCTAGATTTCATTGGATAAGGTGCTCGATATTCAATTTCTGTTGTGGTTTGATAATCCATGCAACGCATTTCTTCAGAACTATAGATTATATCTTCTAATTTTGGTTCTTCCTGTTGTTCTTCCTTACTATTAGAAATTAGAAGCTTTTTAATCTCTTACACATTACACGTATATATGTAAATTTTACTTACTCAGTTCTTGCAAAAGATAGCATATTAAGAAAACCTCTATGTGGTTGCATCGATTTGTACAAATCCTTGAAATTTATTTGAGATAGCATAGCATGAGTTTCAGATATACCTATAGGTTCGTCGAATGAACCTAATCGTCTATAAGTTGATTTCTGAAGATTTCCTTTTGGTGGAAAAATATTTTTATTATCTTTTGGTTCTGCCAGTGTATTCATTTGCCTACACAAAAGCTTAAAATATTATAATATTCCAATACAATTTGCTTCGAATCTATTATATATTGTAAAGTAAATACGATATGCAGAGAATGTACTTCGTTGCTATGCGTAACAATGTCTATATTTCACTTCGTACGCATACTACACTTATAAGACTTACCAATTATGAATTTTGACTTTTTCACTATATGATGCAGGTATATTAAATTGAATAGGTTCGAGTTTTTCAGTTTCATCACCACAAGATAGAAAAACCGGCTGAAATATATATGAATTAACATTTATTATCGGATCGATTAACCTTAAATTTAATTTACATTGATTTCTGTTTTTTTCATTTTCTCTTTTTTTTTTTCATATACATATATATGTATATCAATCAAGTAGATGAAAGTAATATTACTCTTTTACTATTAATATATAATTAAATATATTATATAAATCATTTTAAAACACGCTACAAGAGAAGATTTGCGATATAGACAATTTGTATTTTTGCCCTCCCGACAACTCGATTCTGTACGTTTTTAGATCTTATTTTGTAAATTGAAATTGCGTAATGTTGAAATGAAAAATATTCATTGATTGATTGATTTATTTATTTTTTAAATCAAAAAGAATCAGCACGAGAATAATATTGATAATACTAAATGTTTAAAGCATTAATGTAATCGAATTGAAAAAAGAAATCGTGTGTGTGTATGCAAAAATATAACAAAACAATGATAATACCAGAGATAACAGAAAACGAAGAAAATTTACAAGAAGAGAGTATACAAGAAGAAGAAGAAGGAATTATAAAGGAAAATTTAGATCATGCACATATTGCAAAAGAGCGTTACAAATATAGCGCTAAAGATAAATTTATTTATTCTCTGTACAAGGAGCTAACTAAATATTTCATAATCGAGTAATTATCCTTTTTTTTTTCTTGTTTTCACTTCCTTATATTCTTTGAAATTATTTCGTTGTTTGATACAGGTATGATGGACAATCGATATGCAAGAGATGTATTATTTCACAAATGCATGAGGATGAAAATGAAAAAGAGTTATCAGAAGATATTATAGAAAAAAAATTTAATAACAATGATCTTACGAGAAATAAAACAAATAAATTATATTTAAAGTCAAATTTGAAAAATGAACACGTACATTTCTTTTTTATCAATAATAATACTTACTTTGGTTGCATAAGTAGAAAAATGATGAACAATGAAGGATTATACAAATGGCATCATGGTGTACAATATAAGGTTTAATTTCCGTATGTTTTAATCATAAGATTTATCTTATTTACAAATGACATTATAATTTATAAATTTTAACTGACTAATGTTTCAATAGGGTCAGTTTAAAAAGAATCAGATAGAAGGTAGAGGAATTCTCGAATGGCAAAGCAATTGTTGGTATGAAGGAGAATTTATAAATGGTTATCGTCATGGTAAAGGTACACTGATGGATAAAGACAATTATCGTTTATATATAGGACAATGGTATATGGGATACAGACATGGAAAAGGGTTTGAAATTACTTTAAATTAATTCTTGAAATATCATCTTATTTGCTTTCAAGATGTTTTTAAATTAGTAATGCATTTTTTTTTTTATAGTTATTGTTGTTACACTAAAGGTGACTCATATGATGGTGATTGGTCAATGGGTAAGAGAAATGGTATAGGTTTTTATGTCTATTTAAGCGGAGCTCAGTACAAAGGATATTGGAAAAATGATTTTCGACATGGAAATGGAATTATGGCATGGCCCAATGGTGATGTTTATTATGGAGAATGGGAATATGGAAATATACATGGGTCAATCACTTATTCTTTTGACATTCTTTTCCATTTCTAAACAATATCAATATGATTAATAATTATTCATATAATTTCAATAATTAATAGTTACGGAGAATATATATGGCATGGTTTTTGTAACAAGAGTTTCAATTGGTTACAAAATATTTTATATTTTGGCAATTGGTATCGCAGTACAAGACATGGAAAAGGTCAGTACTGATGTACCTTTAGATATTAATACAAATGACATGAAATTAACGTATTAGCCATCATCATTCATTTAGAAAATCATTCTTTGCAATTAATCATGATATATTTTTAAAATTTTATTTAGGTTGTATAATGTATGTTTTTAATCATATATAAGTAAAATATATTAGTAGGATGAAATAAGTATTCTGACATTATACACATATATAATATCAGTTTTTTATTGAGAATGAATGCATCATATATATGTAGCATGTAGTGATGAGCTATTGTATTTGTCTTGATTATTATTTTTCTCTTATCATTTCAAATAGGTTTATTAAAGTTGAACTCAATGGGTGGTGTAAAGTATTTTGGTAACTGGAAATATAACAAGAAAGATGGTTATGGAATGATAATTGGTAAACTTTTCTTTGTTTTTTTAAATCTTTAATTATAAAAGACTTTATTTACATTCAAAATAGTCTTAGAAATTTTAATACATCATAATGATATTTTATAGGAAATAATGGAGAATTAATAGAGGATGAACTTTTATATTCGACAGACATTCTAGCTTCTTTGTAAGAATAATAGAATTAATTTGTTTAAATTAATTTAATTATTAATAGCAAAAAAAGTGAAGTAGTTAAGAATTTATTGATTATTATTATAAACAGAAATCCAAAGAAGATATCAAAAATCCTGGAACCTTATACAACCACAATCTTAAAGCCAGAACAGTTTCCATCCTTATCATATCATATAAATCGTTTAATTCAACTATCATCAATTAAAAACTTTCCAGTTTATTTACATTCCTTAGGAAAATGCTATATTTGTAATGAACAACAATCATGCTCTTGTTTACTTCAATCTTCATTTAAAACAACAAATAATAAAACTGTTGTAAAAAACAATTTTGATAAAAAGTGGCAATATGAAAAAAATCAAACATATGATTATTTAAAATTGCACATGTTACAAATACGACATGTCTATGATATTTATGCCAAGTTATTTAACAAGGAAGAATCAAAGTGTCACTTCATTATGATTAAACTAATGCTTTGGCAACTATGGCGTGATTGTAACTTAAATATCAAAGGTTTAAGTCTAATTGAAATTGATAATTATCTAAGTAAGTAAACTGTAATGATTATTTTGATTTTATTAGTACTTACATATATATATTTCTTATAAAATTATGTATTACGATATCTAGCTGAAAATGAATCAAGCTTTATAAAAAAGCCATACTATCCTTTTGAGAAAATTGAAATCTGGCAATTCTTGCATGCTTTACTTGAAGTTTCATGGCGTATTTATTATTGGAAAAATAATAAAATAAAAAAGGAGACGCATTGGAAATATGGAATATTAGCCAAATGTCTAAATGAATTTCTTACTCATGATGTGTATCCTAACGTTGGAAATTTTGTTGGTATGTTTACTTTAAATTTATAAATATATAAATATGACTTATACATTTTTTAATAGGTGTAATTCCACGCGAATGTAATCTTCTACCAATTTATTCTATATATAAACTTTACAAACAAGTAGGATACCCACCAACTGCAACAGATATGTTAATAGCATGTATTAGAGATCATACAGTAGATGTTAATGAATCAGTTACTTTAAGTATACCAGAATATATCTTAAATGGATTAAATTGTGTTATAATTGGAGAAAAAATTAATTTTCTCCCAAGAGATGGAAAACCTTTTATGCACACTGAAATGCAGATAATTAAGAAATGGCAAGGTAAAGGTACAAGAGAATTATTACTTTTCCAAGACCTAGGACCAGTTAAAATAGTACAGATCATGACAAAAGTGTGTCCTTTAATTAAGGATAATGATAATAACACAATTCTTAATATGAATTATTTATTGACATTTCTTGAATTTTATGAAATAATATTAGAGGCTGCAAAATGCATAGTAGAATTTAGAAAGGTAAAAGACAACAAAGCAACAATTATTCCACCTGTAATAAATACTGAACTTATTTAAAATAATAGTTCTCAAGTAAAATACACATCCATAAAGTTTTTTTTTTTTATATGATCTAATGTAAAACATTGAAATGAATTTTATGTAAATTAATTTGACAATAAATGTTTACAATTATATTGTACAAGACATTAATGTTATAATTTTATATTTTGTATACATATATTTTATTGTAGTTAATATGAGTTAAGAGTTTAAAAAATATACGTAATACAGAAGATATAATATAATAACTTTGTATAATATGGAGAATATATTCTGTTACATGAATCATTGTTATACAAATCATAAGTGTGCATTTAAAAACACAATTATAAGACAAGTAAATTTCTAGTCATCTTAGAATTATTTTCTATGGCAAGATTGATGGCTACAAAATGAATTTATTATAATATGAAGATTATTTAGAAAAAAGCTAAATAATGTGTTAATAATATTTTAGTTTTTTATTTAATTAAAACACTTGACTTTATCAATCGTTGATTTTAGTCAACAACTATTAAATAGATTTTCACGACTGTATAATAAACAAGAGTTATTTAAAGTGGTCGAGTTATATAAGACACCTGTATACTATGTTATAAGAACACATTAATTTTGGGCTCATATGGATCCACATTAGATGAAGCTGTGTTATATAGGTGTTTACCGTAAATATGTATAATTTATAGGATACTTAGTATAAAAAATCCAAATCCATCAAATGTTGGGAGCAAAAATGTCATATTAAAAAAAAAAAAGAAGAAGAAAAGAAAAAAAAGAGATCAATAAATTCTTTATTATAACTTAGAGACACCTTATCAAAGTTATACAAAATGCAACAAAGAAAAGGGCGATTAGGAAAGCTTGATAACTCATTGAGAAATGCTTTATTTAGGAAAGTCCAAATATACCATTTTAAAATACAAAATAAAGAATTTTATTTTTTGAGAATGATATCTTGAAAGTGAACTTGGTCTCTGCACAGACACTCCAACAATCTTAAGTATATTTTACTCATTACACTATCATAGTATTTCCATTAGGATTTTAATTATACCTTTTTAAAATCTGAGTTCAGCAAAATTGTGTGAGAGTTCCATCTAGATCTTGCTCTTCAAATAGTTCCACAAATATAAATCGCATACTGACAAATCAGGCAATTTTGTTGATTAAGGAATGTCCCTGTTTATAGATACAAGATTGCATCAACCGAACAATTAACTTTTTCAAAGTTTTTAATCTATGTCTTAGTCATCAATGTGATGACTGAAAGAGCAATTAATCTCATCATCTGCAATTTTTCTTTCTTTCCATTTTTTTTGAATTGACATAGCTCGTATAGATCGATAGACAATGATCTGTCAATGGCTAATGAAAAAATTAAATTTGTTGAGCTTGGGAAATTTCTAAAAGAAAAGCTTATTCAAGTTTTAACTTTTGCTTTTAAGGTATTTTACACATTTCAAATACAAGTGATAAAAATAGTTCGTCCTAGTCAGTATCACTGGTAACAATGTCTTTGACAATTTTTTGTTTAAGTATATTAATCAACTTGTAATCTCTGATTCTCTTATTTTTGAATTTTTTGTATATTCGATATAGAGGCACTGTAAATTATTTTCATTCATATAAATTATTTAATTCTGCACAATTGCTTTTGTTTTCACATTTTTCCTTAATACTTTATGAAGTATTTTTTGAAATGCTTTCCAAAAATCTATGTTGTTCAAAGTAATACTGTTTACATCCATTTATACCCAATCCATTTTTTTCCTCTGATTTCTTCCAAATGTGTCTTGAGTAGCAAATCCTGATACTTCTCCGCCTCTTTTGGATGGCAGCACTTGTAAAAAAAGTAATAAAAAGTTGTGCATATATATATACTTTGCAATTATAAATGTTTTATGTTTATTACAGATATTTGGAATCGAGCTTATCAATAAGGAATCCATATTATTAATACTAACTTAGTTTATCAACAATATCAAATATAATTTGTGAAGTTTGTGATATTATGTAGGAAAAGATGAAGTCTATATGTCACTAGCACAAAAACTTTGGCTCGAGAGAGCAGCATAATTCTATCAAACAGCAAACATATTAGAATTGTAAAATAAACAGAGTGTTTCTTTGTATTATAACCTCAAGAATCTTTTTTATGATTTTATCAAATTCTGATTTTAGATGTGTGATTCATCATACCAAATTTATTGTAGGTAAATTTTGAAGTGTATGGAAAGTCATCTGTCTTAACAGTATTTAAGAACTTGTTTTTTGAACTATTCCAATTATATAGGATTCATATAAAATATATACCTTTTATGTTATGATATTATCTAAATTCATATTATATCCATTTACAGGAAAATTTTGGAATGTTAAGAAATATATATTTAATTATATATACTACATGTTCAGAGCATACAGATTTATTAAATGTAGTTTTAGGATTTTTGCCAACAAGTGGCACATTTTTTATAGACTAATATATGTAAATGTTACTTTTACAGAATTTATTATCAAAGAGTACTACGTTCTTTGTAATTTTGACAGGAATCAAAATCGGTTTGTATTGAGTATATGTTGATTGTTTAGAAACTGTTTGAAATAGAATCATGCACGTTGCCAGTAAAACTATTAAGAAACAATATAAGAAAAAAATTAACTAATGTTTTTTTAAGCCCTAAAGATATAATTCCATGGCAAATGGATCAAATATAATAAAAGTAAGATCACGAACCATAGTTTATATTGATTTCATTAATTTTATTAAATATGTAATTGTTCTCTTACAGTAAAAATAATAATTATCCTAATAACAAACTTATCTATTTCGTTGTCTTTTTCTAGATCTTTTTTCGAGATCAGGCATAAATTTAACAATTACATTTCGCCATGTCTTTTACCTCTCCACTTGGTTGTATTCATTAATATTATTGTCCCATATAGCTTGGTACTTTTTTATTTCACAGACGAAATCTTCAGCGTTTATCATTTCAATTGAATTCATTTTCGAACACCTGTTTAAACAATCGATAAATTAACACGACAGGACAATAATAAAACATCTTCCTGCATATTCTTTTAACACGTTGATTACCGTGAGGGCCACCAGTGATATGCATCGAATAATACAAAATTCATTTTAGCGCCATGGGCAAACTACGTACATGCGCGTGGCAGTCAACTTGTAAAGTGATGTAAAGTAAGACACAGGGATTATACCACTATACATTTTTTGTCTGCATTATACATTTTGAGTCTGTCAGTCTGACTAATTTGTGCGGTGTGAACGGTTGCAAGCATATACATATGTAATCAGATTATGTATATATATTGTCAGTTGAGTCAGTAAAAAGATCGAAAACATCTTGTTTGATAGAGGATCTTGTTATTCTTATGCGTTACAATTTTTTCTAGTAAAACAGAAATGCTAACTCACTTGCTAAAACATGCTATTAGGGGATTAAAACAGTTAGAAATATATTAATTTAATATATTCTTAAATATTTAAGACAATTTTTCTATTATATTGCTAAAATATATTATAGTTTTACTGTAATTTTATTTATATGTTGTATCCTATTCTTATACATGTCTAGAATAATTGTATGATTCAGTTTCATATTTAATGGAAAAATAAACTTTTCTTATAGGAACTGACAATATAGTTCTATAACATATGTGCTCGTGATTGTGACAGTGGGCTAAGTAAAAAAATTGAAAAAATTGATTTTATGATTTATTTTATAACACAATTATTTATATTTTAAGAATCTAGAAGAAATTAGAAAAAAAGTGTTTAAATATACCATCAAATGGCTGCAAAGTTGCTAGGTAAACATAATTGTGTTTTTATTTATTTTGATAGTAGACTTTTCTGTATACTTTATTTATTTATTATTCTTTTTTTTAAGCAAAAAGAAATAAAAATAAAAAAATTATATTATTTTAATAAAAATAAAATTATATTTATTTTCAAGGTAAATGACCCTTAAGTTAAGTCAATTTCTTTGTTTAAAGCTCAAAAACGAACAATTATATTACAATAAATAAAATATAAAATACTATTATTGGAAAAGAGGAAGAAATTTCCAGTACTATTCTAAATTAAGTTAATATGATTATAATTATAATAATAGTGAATACTCCTGTTTATAATGTTCTTTTTTAAATAAAACTGAAATATTTTTGATTAGAAATCATTTTTAATTTATTTAAATAATTTGGAAAATAGTCCGTCATATGAAATATCAAAAAACACACGTTTTCATATAATATTCATAAAAATTCATAATTACATAAAACATTTACATTATAACAATAAGTACTTTAAAAAATATTTTGTTACATAATGGAAAAATATTTTTTATTAGACACAAATGCAAAGATTTAAATATCTCAGTACAGAAAATATATGACTTAGTCCACTGTTATAGTTACTGGTACATATATGGTTACAAGTGACTATTGACTAGAGGCTCTACTTATAAAATAGTTGAGTCCTTCTACATGTCCTCCATTATTAAAAATACATTTATACATATAAATAAGTGTAACTCAATTCAATTATTTTATATCTAGAAGCACACAAAGTCCACCTGAGCTATCTCCCCGAGGTATATATGGGATAACGATAACTGTAGGTAATGCTAAATTTGAAGCTTAATAATTCAATATCAGCTTATGTATAAAGTATTATCATAAAAGCTATAATAATTACTAATGTGTAGTATTATGTAATATACATTAGATTTTCTATGCTAATATACACTAGGTCCATATATATATCAGGTTTTTTATATGTAGGTTTATATATAGAGATCATATCATGCTACAGTGGAAAAGATCAACCATAAAAATGTAAAAATCTTTAAACTTTCTCATTTGTTAAAAATTATAGAAGATTATAAATTTTACGAGCACTCAATCTTTAATCTCATCATCCTTTCCAGTATACAAACATATTATAGCTACAAAATAGTTTACTATATTGTTTAATCTTTAAGCCAATAAGATTTATATATATATGCACATATACACATGTCTCTTTAACAGTGTATTTTTTATATTATTATATCTTTTTGTTTTACCATGTAAATGTTTTTTTCTTTTCCCTTTGTGATAACTTTCTTTATAATAAGTTTATTTAAAAGTAAAGAAATGTAGTATTTTAATTATAAATTTATTTACATAACTTTAGATTGTTATACAAGCTGGTTTAATAATTATTACTATTTTAAATATCTCAAACTACGAGAATTAAAGAAAAATTCATTAACAAAATTTGAACTTGACAAAAAATCATTGTCATTATATCATGGTCCCTTTTGTATAGTTCAAATTTTGTTAAAAAAATTTTTCTCTAACTTTCATTGATTTAGAAATATTTAAAGCAGTAATAATTATTAAACCTGTCTGTCTTTTACTTTAAAACACATGTTAGAAAGATACAATTTATTTTGGAAAAAATAGTTTGTTATAATCTAATTTAACATAATTTAAAATAATCAACACCACGTTATTTTAAATTACGTCTATATAAATCGATATAAATGTTTAAAAAGCATGAAATGTAAGTATAAATATATATATATATATATATATATATATATATATATATATATATAATAATTATATATACAAGGCAATAAATACAAGGCAACAAAAGACGAAAGGATTACATAAACATTAAGCAGGTAAAAATGTATTTGCATAAAATATTAAAAATAATTAATTATTAGTATAACATTCATTACAATAATATACATAGTGTCCCATTTAAGATGATCCACTGAAATATCATTGAAACTATCAGGGATACAACAAAATGATTAAAACCAGAATTGAAGAAATCTATGACTAAATTAGAGAACATATATATATATATATATATATATGCTATTTTCATGAATGAAGATATTAATAGATAGATATAAGACATTATTAAAAAGATGTTCCTATTTTTTTCCTTTTCTCTTTCTTTTTTAAATAAAATGCTATACTTGTTGTTCTTCACGTTAAATTGAGTTTAATAAACATGATCTAGTATTAACCTTAATAGTAGAATGCGCATTCTAAATTTATATGATACTAAACTTAATGATTGAAATTTTATGTACATAAGCACATAAAGTAGTCTCAAATAATTTAATTTGGTAGTTAAGGTAATGAACACAATCTTGATAAAATAAAATTAAAATGAATATTGAATACTATTTCATTTTATTGTCAAATGATCTAAAATAATCATGTTTCCAATGAGTTTTTGTATTTAAAATAAAAAAGACAGAATTTTTCAATCATTAAATCTATTACATTTTCGAAAAACTTTAAAATTACATACAATGTAAAATTTACTATTCAAACTCGTATTGTTAAAAACGTATTATTATTATAATTCGTTGACTATCAACCTCAAAATAAGAAATAAACATTATATTTTAAGAACTACACCGATAATTGTGAAATATTCACAATAATCCCATCTGTATAACTCTGTTGCTAAAGCAATTAAAAATAAAATTACAGTGGGAGATAATCATATAATAATAAAATTTTCAGTTCAAATTAACTGGATGTAAATAATAAAACTTGATTACGACTATATCAATTACGAAACTATGTCATATTAGTTTCTGTATTATCTCAAGATCATTATATATTTATCAACTTATATTTCAAAAAGCAATGATATTCTAACATCATTTCGTTATATAATAACATTGAATTTCTGGCATTTGTCAATCTTCTCCAGAATACAACCCAAAGAATTTCATTTGTTTCTTTTATTATTTTTCTGTGAATATTTATAATATAAATAAGATATTGAATCAAGCTTATATTTTTGTTTTTTCTCCTGTAAAAATGCTTTTCTTTTATTACGTTGTTTAAATTTCGTGAGCTTTTCTTCAAATTCATACATTCTTAAAAATGAAGATTCCGTGACTTATCTCTATTTTATCTGTTATGATTCCAGTATCACATTGATGCATAATTGTTATAGATAGCGTATTATCGCTGTTTATGCATACTAATGTTCTTTTATAAAGATATAACTTACATCACTTTCTTCTTTCTTTGTATCCAGTGTTAGTGACAATGGTTAAACTTTTATAATGTACATATCTCTCGTTAACTTCTTGCACAATTACGAAGATAATGTTTGACGTTTGTGAATGAAGAAGGATGAAAAGGAAGGTCAAGATTCGTATATCAAACGTTGATAATGAGGAAATATTTCCCAATTTGGAAGGTGTAAGCCAAATTCTAGTGCAACAAGTACAGCAAATTCTGATGTAATTAGATCCTTACGATTCAAGCGGAATACACTTTCTATCCTCTGTAAAATATTTTTATATCAATTGTTAATAAATAAACGATTAAATAAACGTTACAATAGAAATGAATACCTCGATCAATGATTTCAAAACATCACCCTTAACGTCATTTAATTTTGCCGCAAGGAGCAAACAAGCACCCGCACACAATTTTCGTGTTTGTTTGGTCACAATATTTCGAAGAATTAATTTTTCAAAGTATACGTAAGCCATCGCTACGGTCAACATATCTATCCCATATTCCGTCTTCGCTATCTTTCGCATCTCTCGCTTTAAACTATCAGTTAAAATTCATTTGAAGGTATTTGTACCATTTCAAGGATATGTTATATAAAGTAAAATAAAAAATTAAAAGTATTTAATACACACCTACGTAATTTACTGAGCGTTAGTTCTATATGTGGAAACTTTTCCTTGAACTTGTCATTTAATTCCTTTTTTAAATCGGAAGGTTTAACATAATCAATTACAGATGCCTGTAAAAGAAATAATATAATACCATGTTAAAAAACATTCATTTACACAAAACACAGATAAACAAACAATAAATATAAATACCATATATGATGTAAAAGTGAGGAGAGTTCTATGTTTTCCTGCAATAAGCTCTGGATCATCTAACAAATTTGGATTATACTGCACAGATTGTTCATCCCAATCATAAACTAAATAAATTACGAAACAATTAGAAATTTTAATTAGAAATTTGTCGTCTTTAATATCAAATAGATCATATATTATTATATACATTTACTGATAGGATCAGCACCAAAAGACAATGGTGGAGATTCCGGAGCATTGTGTTGTAAACGATGTGTTGCCGTGTCGTATGAAAGACACCTGTAATAAATAATAATAAAAAAAATATTAATGATCTATTATGAGGTTTATGTACTTCTATAAAATTACAAATATCTACAGGCATGCATAGTAAAATATATAATGCAGATGGAAAAAATAATAATAACAGTGAGCTACATTAAACAGCACGCATGTAATATACACACAACATGTGTGTGTGTATATGTGTGTGTGTGTGTGTGTGTGTGTGTGTGTGTGTGTGTGTGTGTGTTGTGTATGTACATATGGAGAATATATATATTTAGAAAAAAAAAAAAGAAAAAAAATAAAAATAAAAAAGTATGGTAAAGTGTAATCGTCGATAACTTTTGGATCCACTAATCCCTGTGCAAATAACGTGCAAATGAAAGAAAATATTGAGATAAGATGTAAATGAATTAAGACTTATCTTTTTATTTTTAAATAATCAAATGATCGTCATCGCCATTAAATTATCCAGTAGCCGGTAATAAATATTCGATCATTTTATTATTATCTAAGCTAGATATGAAATGAAAGTCCTTATATACAATGAATATTGATCCAAATTGTAAGTAATTATTTCATATTGTTAGATAAGAATATTCCATAATCGGCTAACCAAAACTCCAAAATTCGACATGAGTGATTTTTGATTTTCTTATTTTACAGTTATCAATAGTTTTTAAATACTAAGAAATTTATTATTCCTCCCCACCCCATTTATTTTCTGTCGTCGAGCGAATAACATAAACATAAAAATAAATATAAAATAAGGTCCATAATAAGTAATCTTATGCATATATATTTATAGTTACAGGTATAGTACTGTATCAATATTACGACTGACCTACACCAAGCACACGTCATACAAAATAAACTAAATTTTACTAACAATCCTAGCTTGCTTTTTCCATAATTGTATTTTTATTTTATACATATATTTTTTCTTTTATTTTATTTATTTATTTTTTTTTTTAAATAACTTTTACCATTTCGTGTGATCCAAGTTCCATGTTATAGTTTTTGTCCTGCAAAAAGATGATTTAGAAGCGACGTTATAGGATGTGATTATGTGTGAAATGTTTTTTATATTATTACTTATTTAGCATACACGAAATTTATGAATAACGATATTAGAAATAATTGTTAGTAGTGATAAAAGGATAGATAAGGGGAAAATTATTTAACGCACGATATTAATAGGATAAAATAACTGATACGCGAATGAAATTAGTGAACAATAATAATTCATTCTAAATATAGCAAAGAATATGCATGCTAATACAAACAGAGGTAAATGCTTTGGACATATACTTGAGACATTCTTCTAAAAATAAGATTGCTTTATCTTTAAGAAATACCTTTGTACCGGGTGATGCTTATTTGGTATAATATGAGATAATTCAATCGTTTCACTCTCGGTCGAGCATAATTTTCTCTCTTTTTGAAATTGTCTTGATGGCACTAATAACCGTTCGTAAGAAATTTCCTAAACAAAACAAGAGGGCATGTATAAGGGTGGGTGGTGGATAATTATTACAAAAAACAAATTTCTTTTATATAAATAAAAAAAAAATGAATCCAAAATTGATTGTTAAAGTACCTGTCCATCTTTAGCTCTTTCTATACCAAGAAGACCGAAAGGATCGATAGTGTCATTGATAGCGGACAGGGGTCTTTGCGATGAAACGTTTTTCCTTCTTCCTGTATCTCTCCTCAATTCGGACCTACGAATAATATGTTATACGAAGTATTTGATAAAACAGTGCAAAGGTTAAAGATGTTATTTCCCCCTCAAAGGTAAAACGTTCGATCGATCTCCCATTATATATTTTTATTTATTTATTTTTTGTCTATTTACCAGCTCGAACGACCTTTATTGTAGGGAAGAGTCGAGAATATCAAAAACGGAACGTATTTATCTGAAACCAAGACGAGCCTGTCGTCTCCAAATTTTTGTCTGTTAGCTGGTCGTTGTACCAATCGTATTGCTCTCGTAATCTCCGGTATGTTATTGGTATTAACGTTTTGTTGCACGTTATTGTTGCACGATGATTTTCCCTTTGCCTTAGATGATGATGATTGCGACTTCGAACGAAGCGAACCGATGCTTTCGTTACTGCTATTGCATCGATGCTTTATGTCTTCAGATAATGTCGATGTCTGATGACTTATCCGCTTCTTGTATTGCAACGAACCAACGCGTCTTTCGAGCATGGAATAGTCGCTGCCAGTTGTTCCAGTGCTGCGGCATCAATCACGTAATTTTAACAGATATTATTGTTAACACATTTTTGGCTGTTTTCACGAGTATATTCGTATTTTTTACGCATGCATGCAATTTATCAAAGTATCAAATTCTTTAAATTATTATTATTATATAATTTTACATATACACGCGCGCGCAACATTTGCTTAGTTTTTATATATTATCAATTTTTCTTAACTTTTAATATTTTAATAATAAAGATTTTAATTCGATTATATGAACATAACCGTAATTAAAAGCATTACTTTTTTGCATATAACATTCGGTCTCAACGATGCGTTAACTTCAACATAATATTATTTTCGGTTGAGCAAAGGAACAATGATCTTTCAATGACTTCACAACAAAATTTTTTATTACAAATTCTCGATTGTTAATAAAAACGAATTATCGTTGAAATAGTTTATCGATAAATGAAATTATTCGACAATCATGATAAGATTTAAATATAAGTAACGACCTAATAGTTCTTTTTTCTTTTTAAATGTATCATCGCGTTGTATAATACTATACGCGTGTAATAGAATTTGTAAATTATGTAAGATTTTGAGCGCATTATAAATGCCGTTAAGTTCTTCGCTACGATCGCATATACAACAAACTTTATATTTACAATAAACAATCGCATTTCTATATCAATATGATCGAAACAATACTTTGAAATCCGTAACATCGACTTATCTATTGAAAATAAAAAAAATAAAATAAAATAAAAAAAGAAAGAAAAAAGAACAACTTACAATTACCTATATTTCGATCGACTATTCTCAAAGTATATATTTAATCTAACTTCGTTTTTATTCATTAAAATCGATCGTCGAGTTTTACGAGAGATACGAGGAAAAAGGATGACTATTGTTGACTATTGTCAAAACCATCAGCTATCGACTGAGGATTATCTTGGTCTGGATTAAATAATTGACGAAGATAGATATTATCTTATATAATGAGTCGGTGACAAAAATTTAAAGGGTGATGTATGATGAAAAAAGGAGGAAAAAGGGGGAATAGGAGAGGGAAGGGGGAGAGGGAGAAGAATGAGGAAAAAAGTAGGGTTTTACCGTTCTCTAAAGGAACCGGTGTGTAATCCGGAAGAAGGTAAATGCGGATAGTTTCTCTCTTGTTCGAGGAACGCAGCCACAGCCGCTTTAGCGGGAATGAGAGATTCGTCGGAACCAATCGAATCCCTGCGTCTTGCACTATTCGCACGATGAATTTGTTTATGCGAGTCGCGAGGCGAGGATGAGGAATCAGCACCAGAAGGACATTCTCGTCGTTGACTTTGTTTCTCATCTTGATCGATAGTTGTCGAGCTGTTAAGAGCAATACGCCGTCTTGATGACAATAACAAAGGCGAGCTCGTTTCCTCGAACGAATCTTCGAATTCGAATCTCGGTGTCGAGCTTCGTCGGCGGACCTCGCCGCCGTCGCTTAAAGTTCGCGCGTGTTCCCCACCACCCCTTCTTTCTCCCACGATTCCAGCAGCCCCACTAAACCCCTTGGGCTTGCGCGAGAGGAGAGCCAGTTTCGTATCACGATGACTTCCATCGAGAGATATGTTCGAGAGGAATGTCAAGGCGGCCAATCTTCTCCGCGAATGATTTTTTTTCAGGGCCGCTGCCATTCCACGCGATCGTCGACACCTCGCGTCACCGTCCTTTGCTTCTATTTTTTCTTCTACCACTGTCGTATTTTTCTCGACTACTACTACTACTACTACTACTACTACTACTACTACTACTACTACTACTACTACTACTACTACTACTACTACTACTAAACTACTGCTGCTGCTGCTGCTGCTGCTGCTGCTGTTGCTGTTGCTGTTGTTGTTGTTGTTGTGTTTGTTACTGCTGTTGTTGCTGCTGATGCTACTATTACTGCTATTACTACTACTACAAATACTAATGTTGTTTCTGTTGCTCCTCTTTCTCCCTCTCTCTTTTTCTTCCTCTGCCAACTCTTTTTCGTCGACCGTTGCACCGCTGTTAAAACGACAACGGCGGCGGCAGCGACGAAAGGCTGACAACGATGACGACGACGACGACGACGATTGTTGGAGTGGACAAGGCCAACCACTAAGATCACGATTCATCGTCACTGTTCTTACACTTAGTTCTGACCTCGCGCCTTGACGATACGTTCTTTGTATTCACGTACATTCGCACATCGATCGCGCTCTTCATTTTGACTTCGTTATCACTCATAAAGATCGTGAAATAACTCTCTTTTCTCTAACCTCAAAAACGTTCAAAAATTTCTATCAAGATCTACTGAATACTCCAATTTCACGAGAAGTCGGAGAACGACTGACTTGCAACTGATCTGGAACTGATCGAAACGGACTTCCTTTAGTTCACGACCTCGTCGATAGAGCGCGTTATGATCTGCGCGGAAAATACAAATCAACGATAACAATTTTATTAGCGTTCAATCATTTTCAGATAGTTATTTAATTTATTATTATTTTTTTTAATAACTATGATTTTTTCCGTATTATAATTCTCATTACGATATTCACCATCGATTTTTAAAATTAATTTAGAGATACAACGACATAACTTTTTTAATTACAATTTTTCTTGAATTTTACAGAACCATATACATTAACCTTTTTATGAAACATAACATTTCGAAATCGGTTGATAATAAAAATTATAGTTTTAAAATAATATTCTTTTAAATAGTATTAGTTATACATACATATATATATATATATATATATATATATATATATATATATATATATATATATACACGATTTATTCTATTATTACATATGCATAATCGATTATCATTAATTAAATTATGTGAAGAATTAACGGATGCAGATGTTTTGATAAAAGCATGACAGTGATCTGTTAAGTTCTTTGATGTCAATACAAAGGCTATGTTTATCTTTACATTCTTACTAACTTTCTTTATTCTATCTCGTGGTAAAATTCGTCGGAGCAATGATATACTCGAGAACGATGAGGATCAATTCCCTATTGTGTCACAAGAAACATATTACTTATCGAATTATGATATAACCTTTTGGATTAAACATTTACAAGTAGAGCATTATTCTTTTTTAGAGAACAGAGAAAGTTTTTATACTGTAAGAAATTAATTTAAATGAGGTGGAACATTTCAAATACTAAAGAAATTTGGTTTAATTCTACATTTGTTTCATTATTTAGGTTTTTGTAGAGTTCCACGATTCATCACTTATAATGAAGATCATTGATAGTTTTTACGCGATAAAATTATTTTTTGAATTATACAATTGTTCGATTTTCAATGTTGAGAATTTATGTCCATTGGAATTAAGAAAATTCAGAAAATCTAACTGTATATTCACAGAAGGTACAGCATATACTAACACAAATTCAGAATGGCATCAAAAATGGTGTAACATACCATTACTAGATATAGAAATTCCTGGTTTTAATTATGGCATGACAACAGATGACCAGCAATTACAAAGACCAGAAGGTATTAATAGTTATCAAAATTATTTAATATTTCTTGAAAGATTGTGCTTCATTTATTAAAACCGTTACATTGTTTTAGAGTTTCTTTCATATTTCAAAAATCTATTACCAAAATCTTTTTGTACTCCTGGTAATATCTACAAAATTGTCCGATGTTTTACTGTAATGATAAATGGTATTCGTACTACAAGATGTGATGTTAATTGCCATCAAAAACAACCGGTATACTGTTTTATGGATGTCAAACAAAAGACATAAAATTTCAGGCGAGAGAAAAAAATAAAAATAAAGCTTTACTTCTAGTTTTACAAAGATATAGGACTTTGGACATTTATGATGCCTGTTGTTACTTCAAATTCGTTTTTTCGGTTACCTCCAAATTATAATAATACTTGTGGAAAAGGACTAGTATTGATAGTATCTTTGTGTTACAACCAAATAACGTAAATAGAATTTAGTTGATATAAAAATAGTCACCCTTTAAGTTTCTGTTCTTCATTTTTATTTCTTATTTTTTTTTTTTTTTTTTTTTTTTATAGAGAAAAAAGCTATAAATTACATTGATCCAGGATTATTTTGATGAGTTTGTCTTTTATAAAAATATTTTTTATAAATTCGACAATCTCGAGAACTTAACAATTCTACCTCTTCTAGCTGCCCTATAAGTTTCATGAAATATGTCTGTAAACTTGCATCTAACAATGATGTCACGACAATAGTACATTTTACAGAATCTTATCTCCCTATTGATAACTTTATCAAAAAAGATATATGTGTACACATTTTCAAGGAAGAATTAAATGACAATAACCAGAAAAGCAATGAAGTTTATTATAAAAATGATTTTAAAGGTACTTGATAACAATACTAATGTACCATTTGTAAAAAATAAAATATCTGGAATTGATAAAATTTGACAAAATTATTTTCTACAGAAGAGTTCCTGTTCGTAACTCCAAAATATATGAGATCTATGAGATCGTTGCGTCGTCACCTTCTGCAAAACATAGATCATGGATATGGATATGGAAATATAGATTATAGTGCACAAGGAGGCAAATTCATTCATCAGGGATATGCGAGATATAAAGATTCAATCATGAATGAAAACAAAGATGAGAATGATGATGATGATGATGATGATGACAATAGTGATGACGATGAAGAGGATGAAGACTATGAGATAAGCGACGAACCTGCACCAGAAGATGAGAGCGATGATGCTGAAGAGGAGGAAGAGGACGACGAGGTTACCGACACGGAGTCAACCGTCGAATACCATGATTATGGTTAGTATTTACTTGTTTCTTTCCTGATTTTTCTAGTTTGGACATCAAAGCATTGGACCAAAGGCTCGTCTAGGAAGTTTCAATCGTGTCATATTCCCTTATGTGAGTAAGAAGCAGAAGCAACATTCGAAAAAAGAAAATATCAGAGTCAGATCTGTTACTGTTACTGAAGAGTGTGAGGAAGAAGAACCTACAGAAGCGCTGCAATATTATGATTACGGTGAGGGAACGTAGAGAAAGAAAAATAAAAAGTTTAAAATCCTACGTTCCTTACCCTCATAGTAATTGGATAAGTACAGCTTTCTAAAATTCTAAAATATGACATTTTTTAAATGTAGCGTGTAAATCACATTTCTATTTAATATTATACAAGCAAATAGCTAATATAAGTAAAATTTTTTTCTTTCAGACACAAATGAAGTTGACATATCATTTGGAAATATACATAACACACAAATCGATCACTCTATAAAATTGATAATAACGAACTTCATACTTTTATTTATTAATTTTTGGACATAACTACGTAAAAAAAGATAAAGATTTTAGAATTTTGCTTTATTTAAAAACATATCCTCTGTTACTTTATTATTTTATCTGCATATATCAATTTCTTAAAAAAATAGTGCATTTTCTATAAAATAAAGCCGTAATTAGTATGTACAAAATTCAATTAATATAATCAATGAATTAACACTAAATTCGATCAATGTAATATTTATTTTATTACGTGAATAAATACACTTACATATAACCAAACAAATTAGTAACGACTAGCGATTTTAATATAATGGATCTAAAATAATATATATTCTATAATTGTTAAAATATCGATAGGAACGTCATGTTTTTAGGTGATTACGCATATTCAAAATTGCAAAAGAAATCTCGAATGTGATATTAGGTGCTTACTAAAGTTCGTCGGATTTTTAAATATATTTATTTAATTAAAAGTAATAAAAAAACCATACAGATATAATCATTTTAATCAAAATATCTGCCATCATTTTCTACAACAATTGTAATTGTCTGTCAGGTAATTTAAAAAAATGATACATTTCTTTTGAACCAATAAAATTGTTGACTTATTTTCGGACATTCTTCTTGGATGAAAACGCAGCGATAATAGGTTATATAATTATTTGTTTGTTACTTTAGCCTTACCTCTTTTTCTGCTATATTTTAATGACATTCTATGTGCTTGGAAATACATATAATCATGTTTTGATTCATATTTTATTTTTCCCTGAAAGATTTTATTTATTAAATTGCACCATTCTATAATAAAATAATGTGCATGAGTGTTAAGCACAATATTGTGCACATCAGTACAGTGAAAATGTACTGCAGACAATGATTTTTCATTTAATATTTTTATAAGTTTACTTTTAATTTCTATATTATTACAAATAATGTTAAATTGTTGTTCGGCTATTTCTATAGCGTGTTTTATCATTTCTATGATTTTGTTATCTTCTAATGTAGCAGTACGTTGAGCGCAATTTACTGTGTAAATTGTCAAAAAAATATAATGCTTCTTTTGTTGCAGTGACGTTTTTTGACAAAACCATTGTTGTATTGTTTACTTTTACGGTACCTGTAATAAATTCTTTAGTAATATTGTTTTTTAACGAAGGACTAATATTTTTCACATATTAAATAATAATTGTACCTTCATTTAAAGTTAGTATTATGTCCATAAAATCTGCCACAATATGGTTCAAGACTTGTACTGCATATTTTACTTTCGTTTTAAGAATTAAATACGAATAAATATGATCATCCGTTAATTTTTTCATTTCTCACTTTCTTTAAAATGTTTATGGCACATTCGAAGTCGACTAACCTCGCTTTCTTTATATGGTTTCAAAATTAAGTTTTTTTTTTCCACTTTTCACATAGCTGTGAATCTTTTAAAAAGCTGTGCAATGGCATATTATATTTTGATGTATAATTGAGCACACTACATGGTCATCCCATTTTTACTTTTTTCTATTTTTATGTTCAAATATTAACAACGTGCGTTGTAGGTTATACAACGTGTATAAGCATTCATAACAATGGATAAAGATATAGTAAGCGCTGCATGCTGGCGTTTACTGGCGCTTTTATCTATCTCATTCGCTCTTATAGTCGTTATCTCACTCTATTTACCAACGCATTAAAGATTTTTTTCTTGCTATGAGCCTGCATAAGCGAAGGCGCTATAAACACTGATACCAAAAATGTCCATAAAGATCCTGATAGCACCTACGATTTATATATATGTAGGTACTAAGATCATTGGCTATATCTACAATAAAATACAGAAAAACAATTCTAAAAATGTAGTAATGGTGTTAACTGATCTTTGTCTTTAGGTTTAGTTGTTAGTTTTTATGTATGTATTAGCTTCAAATTATATATTTATAAATATATATATGTACGTACGCCTATCCGACATATATTGAAACATATATTTGCAGTGTATTTACATATGTGACATGTAAGCATATCTATGCATACCCATGCTTATTTAACGTCACACATATGCTACGTAACACATATCATAGTTGTGTACATATACACATTTTTACATATCCAGTTGTGAATGTAGCTTAATTCACATATGTACTTATTTAAAAAAAGAAAAAGTAGAAGTAAATACAAAATATGAAACTAATAAAAAATAAGTGTGAAAATAAAAAAGAAATAATAAAAAAAAATAACCTTCTCCCCGGCGGGGAATCGAACCCCGGTCTCCCGCGTGACAGGCGGGGATACTAACCACTATACTACCGAGGACGAGTATATTACTGGATAATCCTTTATAATATATAAGCCACATTAAATATAACTATTATACTATTTTTTTATTATATAATCAATATAAAATGATATATAATGATAGTTTTTCTATATTTTCACAATATTATTTTGTTTACGTAGGAGTAACAGAAAATTTTCCTTTTTCGTGTAATATCTCAATAACAATGAAAGATATATAAAAATAGTTTAAACAAAAATTATATCGTTTTGTTGTATATGCTAAACTGCGTAGAAACAATTTTTGAAAATTTAATGATTTGTGAGTTACCTTCCTCCGTTTCATTATCATTCCTTAAAAAAAATTTATTTTAGTATACATTGTTCTCTTTCATAACTTGTCAGTCAACGACTTATGAATAAAAATTTTTTTTCAATTAAATAAACCAATTATTTTTAAATTTGAAATCCATTTTAGCTGTTTTCTTTAATAAACTAATTTTAGAAAGCAATTCTTTAATAATTCACATTTATTTTGGTCATTTATATGAAAATTATTAATAATTAATTTCATTATGACCATGTAACAGTTTTTATTAATAAATAATTAAAAAAATTAAAATAATAAAATAATTATAAATGAAAAGTAAATGAATATATAAGCGTTCACATTCTTATTTGATATATCAATATCATATTACATATCGGTGTTAGATAAGTAGCTAACAATAAAAATAATGGAAATCACGATTTGTAATTGGTTCAATAAAGGTATTTCTCATAAAAATATTTAAAATAAAAGTACTCGCCACATCACGTAAATGCCAACACGCCAATATTGTACTGCGTTTTAATAGAGGCCATTCACTCCTAAAGTAATGGAAATCAGCATGATTTTGGAATTGGTTGAGATGCGTGTCTAGCTGAGATGCATTTTAAACGAAACATATTGAAAAAGATTTTGGGATTTGGGCGAAGAGAGTTAGTTATGAGTTAATGACTACAGTTTAATTGCAATTTAATTTCATTGCGGTAAATGCAAATTGATATCTTCGTCAACACCAAATTTTTTACACACATGTAAAGATTAAATTTATTTATTAATTATCGTACTTAAATGTTTGAAAATGTTACTCTTTTTTTTCTAAAAACAACTGATTTAACTGATTTGGGCAGTATCCCGATTACAAATTGAGTAGTAGCATGCTTTTACGGCTAGTATTAGGTAGATATATTTGGTTAAACCAAGTTTTAAAATGTTACGTTTTGAATGTTGTTATCTTGCGTAATACAATTGTATGCACATTCTTAAATTTCCAAATCCATTCAAGTAGATCCACCAGGTCTTTTATTTTCTAACTTATGCAGCTCCTGCGTGGATTTAATCTTCCGACAATTTTTCTGTACGACGATAAGCGAAGAACTTTTCTTCCACTTTTCGAAAGCTCTACAACTTTCTTGTTATAATTTACATTGACTTTTATATTTATGTCATCAACAATACATTCTTCAGAGTCAAAAATATCTTTTTCTTCTTCTGTAGATATGATGTAATCTACAATTTGAGAGCTATATGGTTCCGACGAATCAATAAATTCAAGCATATAATCATGTTCAATAGATGGTCTGAAATACGTATTGTGAAAATTAGTTATTATATCATAAATTTTATAACTTCTATCCATTTTATTGGTGTCTGCATTATACTTGCGATTTAAAAAGTAGGGACTAACATTTTTATTATGGTAGCGACATTAATCAAAATGGCTTTAAAGTAATGAGCACTGACTTTTTTTAATTGAATGACATCATGCATACTTGACTGCTATCGTAAATGCAACTGTCAATAAGCTACATCCAGGGAAACATTTACAGTGAGTGCAGAAAGTATTCGTACACTAATCAATTTGAAATAAGACTTCGTAAAATTGAAATTTATTAACTAATTTTTTATAAACAATGATACATATTATATTTTTGCAAATCTTTAGAGTGGATATAATCCAAAAAAAAAATTAGTTGTTTGTATAATTTACAAAATTAGCAAGAAAAAGAAAACAAAAAATCGGCAGAAATATGAAAACAATAAGTATTCATACAGTTCTTATTCCGAATTATTTACAAGAGAGTTTATAACGTGAACACATTACATTATTGCTTCCTATTTATGATTGACCTCGTCAGTCTGTTTCGAAATGTTATTAACAGCAGCAGAGTTCAAAATTTTGTATTATTAGAAATTATTATTGTAAAATAGGGCGGAAACGTGCAGAAACTACGATGAAGAAAGAAAAATTATTATTAACTTATATATACGTAAAAATTTATCAGAAATTTCGTGGATTATAAGTAGACCCCGATCTATCGTACAAAGTATAATTGATATATACAGAATAAGAAAGAGGCTGCAAAATAATTGGAGAAGTGGATGTCCGCGGAAGATCAATCACTATACTGGATGAGTTATTATTAGAATGATAAAACAAAATCCAAAAATAAGTGCTATAAAAATGGTTGAGCATCTAAAAAATAATTTAGATATTGATGTTTCTGTTAGCACCGTGTGTAACTTTATACGAAGTCACGGGTATCACGATCAAGTGTCCCGTAAAAAATATTATGTAAGTGAAATGAATAGGAAAAAAAATTGATTTCAAAATTCTTCAATAATAAGTAACACAATAACACATTGTTTGAAGATAGACCTAGTTTTGTAACATATGCACGTATCTGAAACGTTAATTTTTACGCTATTTGCGTGGTGTGATGAATATCTTTCTTTCAAACATTTCTATGAGGAATATCATTATTGTACCAATTACAAATCATGGTTTTCATTGTTTTTATCATTTGCTATTTACACAACACTTGGATACATAAAAATATAATAAACGAGAATGCTAATGCTTATATATTCATTTTATTAATAAAATGATATAATTAAATTGAATATTAATAATTTTCAAGTAAATATTTCAAACAAAATTCGCTGACAATCAATCACCGAATATAGAAATACGATCAATAAATTACTTACCTCGCGAGTCAGAATGAACTATTTCGCAAGACAAAAATGCCGACATATTAATCAGCAAAGAGACTTCATCGTGACTATAAATAACAGAAGAAACTGACAGGAATGCGGAAGAAAGGAAAATCGTAACCAATTAGATTTAATTATTAATTAAAGAGATCTCTCCTTCTGGGTCGTTCAGATCTCCAGCGGGTATAAAAATGCCCTCGTATCGAAACCAGGATGTCTGGGTTATGATTGGATTATTATGGATCTAATGTTCTTTTATCATTTTCGTTTTTTTTTTTTTTATTGTTTCAATTGACGACCGCGTTATTTTCACATTGTACCGTTGATTCGAGTCTTTGGAAATTATTGTCACCTCGGTAAATTAAGTTTTCTATTATTTTTGCATATCTTTTGTGAACGATTTTCTACCTGAACTGTATAACGAAAAATACATCTTGTTTTTGTAAGAGTATAAAACATTCGAACCTCCTACTTTCCTCATCCCTGGTTACGTCGCATAGACGCTGTAACTCAAAAGAGGATTTCGGCTAAGGGTGACTTCTAACCTGTCGCGTCTCGAAATTATTTCACCATATAAAATCATCCTCCTATTTGGTTATTCCCTCTTTCTTTGTTAGAATCCGTAATTCGACTGGTCAGAACGTAAGGCTAGCAAACGCATACGACAAACGTTACTCGTTACATACTATTCTTCGTCTCATCTGCAGACAGAAATGAAGAATAATACGATTTCACTTTACGTTTAGCCATGTTTTTCTTTCTATTCATCTTAGAATTGTGACATCTTGATAAAAACTTTGAGATTACTAAAGGCTTAAGAATTCGAAATGTACTATTCAGAGTCATAACACATACGCATATCTCCCGTTTTTAACCACTTGAAACCAGCGTTCCCGAAAGACGAAACTAAGGTATACAGAACTAGACCCTTCCTTTAGTAGAATACACTGAATCATCTAACACCGATAGTAGCCAAGATTGTGTGCGGTAAGATACGTATCACAACGATGATGTCTGTGGAATAATCCAAGTATAAGATAAGCACGTGTCTGTTTTCTTTCATAGGCCGGAGTAAGGGAAAGAGTGGGCATGGAAAATTCGAACTAAAAACGTGAATCGTATATCAGAAGAAGAAACCCTATCAACTCAGATAAGCATTCTTGAGAATTTTTCTGGAGAAACGTTCTCACCTCCGTCAGCACTGTATGTGGAAACAGAGCATCGTATAAAATCCGACATCCTGACGAATGAACAACTCTATCTCAGTTATTGAGAGTTGATGAAAATCTTAACATCAGCCCAGCTAATGTCTTAAACGAACGATCAGTCTTAAACGAACAATCAAATCGTACAGTCACTTTTTCTCTCGCAAACAACTTAGAGTGAATTAAAAAAGTATGCCAATGAGTATTAGAACTGAAATAAAATTTGTAAAGGCGTATCAACGAAAAATTTAAATTACTTTAACTCATCTATTGTAAGAAAAATAGAGAATGTATTTTGTTATTATATTACATAAATTGTCACGTTTTCGATTCCGGGTCACGTTATCGACACGTGTTTCGACAAATTCGTTTCCTCACGTTTCTCCCTCGAATTCTTTGGTTCGTAATACGAACTCCTTTATTATATCTTTGAATCGCCGCTTATTACCAATACTCACATATTTGTAGGCATACATAATTAAAATTTTCACAAATCTGTATTCCACCGATCTGAGGGCCACCCACGATAAACGTTGTCTAAGAAACATGACTAAAATAGGTCGTTTTAACCCTCGCGCCTTTCGAAGTAAATAGATTTTAGCAACTTTTTGTCCCTGCGTGTGACAGATTCATATTTTACAGAGTAAAGTATCGACGTATAATAGTCATGCTCATATGTTTAAACCTGCTACAGAGCCGATGATGTTAGTTTTCTCATCTCACTATGGTTATTTGTAAGTAAATGAAAAATGAAGAGGATTCGTTATATTTATTATATAAATAAATACGACAGAATAATAAACAACTGATATAGAATTTTGATCCTTATAAGTCTGTATAAAAATATCATGTTCTTTGTTCGAGTTTATTGTTAAATGAAAAGAATGGAAAACAATGAAAATGCAATTGAGAATTATATAATGAGCCTGTTGAAATTTAAAAACTGCAGAAACTTAAGGTAAATTTTGTTATGTCAATATATTATATTAGGTTTCAGAGATCATATACATATTATGTCTTTTTCTTTTCTTTTTTTTTATTTACGAGTTTTTGTATTTATTTTGTATCGATTTAGAATAATTATGCTCCGTATCATCTTTACATAAACAAGTAAAGAATATAAAGATTTATATAAGACTTAAAAAAAAAAATAATTTTAAAAAATTAAAACCACTCGAAAACAAAAAGAAAATAATTACATTAAAAGTTAATGATAAGTTACAAAAATTTAGGAAGTTTGAAACATATGTAAGTGTCAAATAGACATGTGTATAATAGAATACAGAATATTTTAACGTATATATATTTATATATATTTACCTAATTAAAAAAATAAATTGTTTTAATTCTTAAATAATCAATTTGAAGACAGCATATAAACTAATAAAGTAAAGCCATCATCGCTTACCATTAATCAATTTAAAACAACAAACTGTAAAAAAATATTAATATAATTGTAAAGTATTATTTTTAATGTAGAATTACTATAAATAACATTATTTGTGATCCACGTGATAGTCGAGATTGTCACGAGAACGCACAAGAAATCCTAAATATTTTTTATATATATATATATTTAAATTTATATATTTTTATTTACAATGAAACAAATGAAAAATGCTTCCGAGTTATTATTATAATTATTATAGAGATAGGAATTTGTATACGTCGACAGCAGAAATATCGCATGATTATGTGTCTATTTTTCATTCGACCAAATTTCATTTTTCATCTACTTTTGTAATCTTCCATATTTACAGTGAAAGATGATGAATGTACTCTATCAAAAAGATGCAACTCACACTACAAGCAAGCACGTGGATATATGTATACATAACCGGTAGCTTCTTCTGGAAGTCGTAGGGTGACATCAAGCGGTGATTCTTGGAAGTTCGAGACGTACTTGATAGAATACGATAGTAATAGGTTATTACATAAAAAATCTGATTATAAGAAGGATTCTTTTTATAATCAAATATAAAAAGAAATAAGGAACAGAATTTAAAAAAAAAAATTAAAAATTATAGTATTTTATTAATTTTATAATTTAATTTGCCAATAGAAATTCACGGTTGAAATTTTAATCTATTACTGTTAGTGTTGATTGATGTTGATATTATAATTACAGCGGAAACGGTATTTCTTTGGGACTTGATAAGTGAATTTGTAATACAATGGAATGAAAATATATATTTACAAAATACATATTCTTTTGCATATTTTTATTTTTATTTACATATTAAATAATATGTAATATGATATAATAAAAATATAAAACAGAACAAGTTAAACAATTATAATAGAATATAAACGTAATTAATAAGAATTATTGTATTATAAAGTTTATTAAATACATTATCATACATATATATATAACACTTTTACTTTGAAAATTATAAATATGTTAATATGTTCTTATATAATAAATTTTATATATGTATTTTTATAATATCTCCAAAATACATAATAATTTTATAAATTTTAGACACAAAATACTACGATGACGACTTTTTGAAAAATAGTTACATTTTTATTGGTACAATGTGTGGAATATTTTGTTGTATTTCTCAACATTCAGAAGAAAGTGTCAAACATTGTGACGAGGTAAAGATGTTTGTTTTTTACTTTTTTTTATGGTTGTATCCAGTATATATTACTATGTCAGTATACCAACAATTTCTCTTGTTATTTTCTAATATGAATATTTTTATTTCTATACTAATATTTTCCTATATTATTTTTCATTTCCAGTGGGATAGATGCAAAAATCTTATAACTTCTAGAGGTCCAGATAAGTTAGTAAAGAACTTCACAATCTTAACTGATACATGGTGCGGACATTTCGCAGCAAGTATATTGTGGATGCAAGGTTTGAAGTTAGTAGAGCAACCGCTAATTGATTCAAGTGGTAACATTCTTCTGTGGAATGGAGATGTTTTCTCTGGATCTTTGGTAAATGTTTTAATAATTTCTTATTTCTCAATGAAGTTTTTATATTAGTATTAATTAAAACGTTACTTGAAATTATAGGCGAAAAATGATACATGTGACAGTATTACCATTTTAAATGCATTCAGTACATCTCCTAATATTACAAACACACTTCAGTATATCCAAGGACCGTATAGTTTCATATATTTTCAAAAATCTAGTAAATTATTATATTTTGGAAGAGATATTATTGGAAGACACAGTTTACTTCTACAGTTATATAATGAAAAAAACATGTTAACTATAACGTCTGTTGGTGCTAAATCTTTTGAAAACCTAATTGAAGTTCCTGCAATTGGTATATTTGTAGTAAATTTATCTGATATGAACATAAATCTTACTTGTTATCCATGGAAAGAACCAGATTTTATATTTGGAAATATCATTGAAGAATTGAAAAATGCTTTGAATTTAAATATTAATATCAAAGAGACAATAGTAGAACAAAATCTATCTAACAAGGTAGTAATACATTTACGTCCAACTATTAAAGATTTAGATTATATAGAAAATAATCCTTATTTAGAAGACTTTAATAAAATGATAGAGCATTTATTGGAAAACGAAATTGTCTTTGGACGAGTAAAATATTTATCTGGACTTTTACATGAAGCAGTTGAAGTACGAATACAAAAAAAACCTAATTTCTGCAAGAACTGTATCTTACTTGTATTGAAAGGAGAAAATATTATTTGCGATCATGCAAAAATAGGTATATTATTTTCTGGCGGACTTGATTCAGCTATTTTGACATTAATTGCTCATAAATACGTACCAAAAAATGAACCTATTGATCTGATAAATGTTGCATTTGAGAAAACTGTTAATACACCTCAAAAAAATAAGCATATTAAAAATACAAATTTGCATATTTCACAAATATATGATGTTCCAGATAGAAAAACAGGGAGACAAACTCTCTCTGAAATATTACAAATTTGCCCGAATAGGAAATGGAATCTTGTTGAGGTATGATATAAAATTTATTATTATTTAAATACAAATGATAAATATTATTTTACCAATGCTATTATTATTTCAGGTAAATGTAACACAAGCAGAATTACAAAAATATCGATCTTCTCGTATCAATGATTTACTTTATCCTCTCTGTACCATCTTAGATGAAAGTTTAGGTTGTGCCATGTGGTTTGCAAGTCGAGCAAAAGGCACAATTACAAAAACGAATATAGAGTATGAGTCTCCATGTCGTGTACTCCTTCTAGGTATAGGTGCAGATGAATTATTTGGTGGATACATGAGACATAGAACAATATTGAAACATAAAGGCTGGAATGCTTTAAAACAAGAGTTGGATATTGAATTAGCCAGAATTTCTCAAAGAAATTTGGGAAGAGATGATAGAATAGTTTCTGATCATGGTAGGCAATCCAGATTACCATATCTTGATGAAAATGTGGTACAATATGTTCAACAATTGCAACCATGGGAAAGGTATTAAAACCAAACAAGAAGTATTAATCTGCTTTTTTTAGTATCTTGTTTTTTAAATGTTTGCTTTATTTTTTACAGATGTTATCCAACAGAAAAAATGCCATCTGGTTTAGGAGATAAATTACTGTTACGTTTATTAGCACGTAAGTTAGGTCTTCAAAATACTGCTACTTTTCCTAAAAAAGCTTTTCAATTTGGATCTCGAATAGCTAATAGTAAAGAAAATGCTAAAAATATTTCTAAACGATTGTAAAATAGACATAAGATACTTAAGTTAAAACAAATATATTTTAATAACATCATGAAATAAATAAGATAAATAAATATAAAGCAATAATAAAGACTATATCCTTTATAACAAAAAATTTGGTATGTTTACTAATTGTTATTAATGCCTTGACTGCCAAAGTAATCTTGTATAAATCGATATATTTATCTGATATTTCTCATAACTTTTTGTAGATTAAAGATACAAGAGAATTCATTGTTATACTTTTTATATTAGACCTTATTTTTAGATAATAAAGTTTTAGTCTTCTAAATGTTACAAAAACATGTCTTAGTCATATAAGCCGTCAAATAAAGTCCGCAGAATTATTTACAGTAACAAGTCAATAAGTAGGGAAGGGACAATTCTTAATCGCCCGGCACGTCTACATATCTAAATCAGTCAAAGCAGAAAGAATACCCGATTCTGATTCTGATGGTCACAATTGTTTTGTGGGAAGAGAAGGGATCTTCAAAAACTAGGGGGACTCATTAAGTATTAGGTACCACGCTTCGTTTATATTTCTTGTGTGTGTACTATGTTAACATATTTTTTCATAGTCCACCTATTCCTTCTGAGGGATAAATTATAGAACTACCTTTTCAAGTCAACTTTGTCTCTGACATAAGTAATCTGAATAATAATTATTATTATAGAAATTTTATAGTGTCGTAATTTTCTATTTTGACCATGTTTTCAACATTTTCCTTACTTTATTTAATAACATTTATTTAACAAGAACAAAAAACTGATATATGTACTTTTCCTATAATGAAGTATATATAACAGTTTTATGCAATAACAAGTTTATCTTAAGAACTAAAAATCTGAACAATCATTATGTTTGATGTATATATAATAGTGTTTTTATATAAATGTTTTATATTTATATAAAAAATGAAATCAATATCAAGTTATGATACAATAATGACAAAAAGATATTTACAGTTTTATATACTTAACCAATTTAATTTGTTAAATGAAAATTCAGTTATGATTCTGAGAAATGAAACCAGTTACAAATGAAAGATGATATGTATTATACAAATAGAAAACATCAAATGTTATTGGCCAATCATTTTTTTAAAAATACAATTTTAAATTTAAAATCTTGATGTCAAATAGTCACATCTAATTTTTACAACTTAATAAAATTCGACTTAACAGAAAGTTTTTTATTCTTTGTTCGTAACATATAATTTTGCAAAAAATTAATATTTTTTAAACACAAACACAAAGAATATCTTATGCAATCACCTTCACAAAAAGTTGTAACTTATAAAAATGGAACTATGGACACTTATGTTCAAATTTAACGAAACCACTGAGTCAATTTAATCTTACTTTTACAAAACATTTTTGTGAAAAGTGGATATATCTAGTCTCAAATTTTTAAAAAATTCAGTGATCATTCAAAATAGTATAGATATTTTAATGTTAAAATATGATGTAATAGTGCTTGTGCTTAATGCATAAAAGTGAATATTATACAAAGTTAATAATATGAAGAGCGAAAATAGAAGAATAATATTATAATAAATAGAAGAATAATAATATATAAGGAAAAAGGAACATTCATATAAGAATAGGACAGCAATACTTTAAACCGTAAGTGCTTGAATATTTCTCATATGTATATTGTTAAAGATTAAAAAACAAAGAAATAAATTAATTTTTGCCCTGACGAAATTTCAATATTTTATAATTGTACAATACTTAATGTTCTATTTCATTTAAAAATGGTCTGATCAAAAGCTCATTTCATAAGTCTTTTGTGAGATAAATTGTATTAATTAAAATAGTTACTTAAAAAGTTTTATCTATTAAACTCTAATACTGTAAGTGGCAGATCTTCAGAGTTCATTATATTTTGACTTTGAATATATGTATTATTTGTTTCATTTAAAATATTGGTTTCTGCTCGATTAATTACAAATTCTGGTAATAAAGAGGATGTTACCTCAGATTGAAATTGAAAATCCTTATCTTTTATATCTTCTGTATTTTTAAAACTTGAATTGCAATTGGTTGAATTTGTTCCATTGTTCACATTCATTATACTTGTCCAATTATTATTACTGTTAAGTTCAGATTTATCTGATATGGAGACATGTTCATTTAAACAAACAGGGATTTCTTTTGATTTAACACTATAATTCATATTTTTGCTTTGTTCAAAGCTTTTCAAACACAATGGTAATTCTTGAGATGATACCTCCAAATGTTTATAATTAACAGTTGGCACAAGAATATTCTGGGGACTTAAGTTTATATCTTTATTTGCATTAGTTTCTTCAAAATTTTGTGTGTTTTCTGTATTACTTTTCATAGAACAAGGATTCATGAGATCTATAACATCTGAAAAATATATAATCTCTCCAACGTTAACTTGGTATGATGATTCAAACATTGGTGACATTTTATCATCTTTATCGTTATCTAATTTAATGCTATCATCCATAAGTCTTGCTAAAGTTTCATCTGAAATATCGATAATTGCAGCAGGTCCATACTCTGGTCGTTTTGGTAAATCAACTACAAACATAATCTTGATGTTAATGATAAATTCTATTTTATAATAATTATTTATTTGATATAAATTAGTGATTATAAAACCTTTCAAAATTTCATTAGCAACATAATCAGCAGCTCTAAACAATTCTGCTTTCGTAAGAAGATGTAATAAATCTTGTAAATTAGGCCTTAGTCTACCCATTGTACTCCACTCTTCTAAGAAAATTTTTGCAGCATTTTCTCTATGTTTTTGTGCTGCTTGATCAATTATGCTAAAGGTAGTAAATTTATTATTTATTAAAGTAATTTAATAAATGGTTAATTTTTCTAAATATTGATATAACAACAATAATTACCTAACATGTTCACTATTAAACCTTGGCGTATGAGTATCATCTCGTGGAATAATAGCCATTAATTTTTTCCATGAGTCAGAAACATTTAGTATTTCTGCAAGTGCATATTTATGTGCAAGATGTAACTTCCGAAGTTCTGTGTTTGAAGTAATTATAGAATTTGCCATTATTTTATATGTACTTTGTGGAATAATCCCAGTTTATTCTTTGTTATTATGTAGGGCCCGATATGAATACCACCGAAATCGGAGCAAACAGTAGCTCATCAGCTAACCCGACTTCTACTTGCTTCTATTAATGCAGTCGCGCTCACTTTCGTTGCCTTTCTCGAGAGACCTCTGCGAGCGCCTCCACCACTCGTGGCGAGAGAGAGAAAGTTTCCACCCGGCAGCAAAACCTGGTAAAACCAGACAGAACCGTCGCTGCCGCCGAGCCATATAGTCGTATCGTATTGTAAGATAAACTCAACATAGTCTTGTTAAATCGATGAAGTATTTCATTAAATTACTCGGCAGTATAATATAAAAAAACTTTTGCAAATTACGCACTATTTCCTATTCTACGACCTTTTTAATTTTTTTCTATAACATAAAGTATATGTTTGGTTTTGGGCACAACACCAAAGTAATGTTCAACACCCAATCACTTGTACAATACACGTTTGAAAAACATTTGCCATTAAATTGCCATGTTGTGACATATCGGCAATCTCTGTTTTATCGACTTGACTTAGGAAAGACATGAACTATGGACGTAAAATGCAGGTGTATAAAAATAAAAGTGTGTTCATCACTCCTGTTTTATAATGGTTTACGTCAACAATGAGAACAGGCGTAATTCTTGACTGATTTTGATGAATAAGGTCTTATTTTAAAGACGAAAGTTTAAACTAGGATCCCATAAGATCGAATTTTTTAAAAAGCTTTATTTTTTTTTAAACCATTAAAAAGTAGTATTTTTCGAGAATAATTTATTCACAAATATAGTTTTCTTAAAAATTCACAAAAACAGGGTCTTCGCTTAACACATTGCATGCGGGTATATTTTGCCGCGGCTTACGCATACAGCGGGCGTTTTTTCGTGAATCTCGCGGAGATGCAAACCGTTGCCTATCAACACAAACACCAATATACAATGCCCATCGTATTTATACGATAATCGCTCTCTAAACAAATTTACTAAGTACGTACTTTTACATGATTCATGCTCCAGTGACAGACTGCAAAAAACGTAGAAGTACGTTTCTCGCATGTAATGTCTTAAAACGAGATCTTGTTAATAAAAATTAATTGATCAAGAATTACCCCAAATGTTTGCGACATTTTTCCCGAAGAGAAAGTTTCTTACAGTGGCCTTTCTCAAAATCAAAGCGACAAAAGAGAAAAAACTTGTACTCCTACTACTGATTTTCATATACACACTTGAATGGTGTGTTTTGTTACTGTGAAGTAAACGATTGCCTGCTTGTTTGTAAGGAAAGTGATGATGATCCATTTCAAACGCAAAAAAAATACGTTTCACGATACTCGCACGAAGAAGCTATGGTAACTCGCTCGGACATTTTAATGAGCTTTGGACAGATGATTCTATAGCAAAAATAAGGAAATATATGTTCAACCGTTCATGGTAATAGATTTGTTTTTACAATATTATTAAATTTTATAAAAATATCTTATATACTAGATACAGAAATTTTATAATCCATGTGTAGCACATTGGCAAGCATCTAGATTTGGAATTCAGGAATCGGAGGTTTTCAAGGCAAAATAATTCTGTCAGTTTTTTATTTTGGTATCGATGTAAACGAATATAATCAATTAATTTATTTTTTTTCCCCTTATTTGATAGTTTAGTAAGACGTTATTATCCTATTTCTTATATTTATTTCTTCCACTGATTAACGTGTGTTCCGTGGTAATCTATACTATATAGGACACAGTAGCGATACAATTTTGTTTGATGACAAATGCATATAAAGTATATACATTTGTCGATTATTCTTGAAAAAATAATAATTAGTAAATATATATTATTTTTATAAAAATCACAACACGAGTTTATTTCTACACTATCTACAAGGTTTTTCTCCCAACGTTATCTTTTTTATGGTTTCCTCTGTAATAATGCATTTTACATTATTACTGTTATTACTATTATTACTATAGTAATAATATATAATATAATAATGTAATAACAAGAGTAATGATAAGAAAAAGTAAAAGAATATAATTATATACATCATGTACATGTATGACGGCGATAATTTAGAATAACAAAAGAAGAAAGAATATATTATCTCACGTAATGGTTTTTCGCGTGAGCTTTCAATAAATTATATCCTTGATAATTTCGGTACATGACCATAATCGATAGATACGATTCATGTATTTTGATTATATTTATATACGTCTTGTTTTAATTTATATTAAAATAATATAATATATAAGTATTCATTAATTATTGTTAACAAAACATTTGATGAAATCTGGTTTTTTATTGCAAATTTATATACTAGTTATTATGTGTCAATTATATTTATTATTCTCTGTACATTTGTCGCGAAACAAATACGTCGTACTCAACAGTATCCAATATGGATTTTTGCGAGAAGCACGTTATGATCAAAAGATATACATATGAGAGATACGAAACTGATTGTTATAATGCGTGAAAGGAGTATATGAGAGAATAACCAAGCTTATACACCGATATGATAGACGCGTGGTCGGAACAGTATTTCTCACTTGCGTTTATAGTTCGTATTTTGTCCATATCTGTCGCTGAAATTGCGCATACTTCGAGCGAAGGATGGTGAAGGTTGATAAACAGCCAAACTAAAAGTTGATGTCACATGAAAACATGTCTTTAGTTTTGACACCTCGTGCAATGTTACATTTTAATACAATATTTTCTCATATACTATTTTATAAAGTAGTATTTATTTAATTATAACTTTAGTAGTATATTTATCAATTTGTAATATCATGTATGTATAGCGTTCTCTTTCCATGAGTACAAGCACCAAGAAATAAATTACTATCCCGTAGACAAGTAACAAGATCTAACCTATGGACCAATAGAATGCTCAAAGCAGCTTTCATTTTGTTTTTCTTCTCTTCGCATGGCGCTGTTCCTTTTCAAATGGACCGTTGCTAAAAAAAGTCGTATTAGTTCGATAACAAGATATTGTTGAAATCGTTAAGTTCGTGAAGATTGCGTTATTCTAATAAAATTATTATTGAAGATTTTTTCTTGTTTGATTGAGTTTTAATCACTAACGAACTTCATATATTTTGTATGTATCTAAATATATATAGTTACTGTGGAGTATAGTTTAGTTTGCATAGTTTAGTACAATTCATGCAGTATAAGATTCAAACGGGAAAGTTTACATTGGTTAAAATATAACTGAGACCAAAGGAAGGATGCAAGCTTTTTTAAAAATAGGTAAATTAGGAACAGGAGATACGAAGAAACCTTCTACTTCTCGTACAAAGGAAGAACGAAACGAGTCATTAACACCATGGGTGGAGAAATAGTAAATAGTTTCTAATACTTTATTCTATCTATAACCTTGTTATACTTTATTATATCTTATGATAGAAATTGTTATTGTAAGATATCATTTAACAAATGAAATTTGTAGTTCGTAGTTTTGAATTATAACTTTATATACTCAACTATTTTTATTTTAATTCATCTTTATAGTCGGCCGAGAACAGTTGAAGATGTTGTAGAGCAAGCAGAAGTCGTTGAAGTCTTAAAACAATGTATGGATGGTGGTGACTTCCCAAATTTATTGTTTTATGGCCCACCTGGTACTGGTAAAACTAGTACTATTTTAGCAGCTGCTAGGCAATTATTTGGTACAATGTATAAAGAAAGAATTTTAGAATTAAATGCTTCCGATGAAAGAGGAATACAAGTAGTAAGAGACAAGGTAAAATCGTTTGCCCAACTTATTGCTGGAAGCATAAGAAAGGAGTAAGTACAATCTTCTGCTTATTAAAGAAAAGAGCTTATGTTATTGTCACATACTTATTGTACATATCCAGTGCCAATGATGTTTTAGTAAAAGGTCTGAGAGATTAACTGAAGCAGTACTTGTACAGTTATTTACAAAGTTATTTAAAAAGTAGGATTTGTTTAGTTGTTTTCAGGAGTTCAAGTTAAGTATCTTTGTAACTCTTATTACCAACTAAATATAAAATTGCTTGAGGGATTATAAGAAATCTTAGAGATATTGTTAACTTTTGATCTCTTGTTACAAGCAGACAAAGTATTAATATATTTTAACATTGTACTTGTTGCTTCGTTATTCTATATGATAACAATATTACGCTGAGGCATTTCTAATTTATCTGTAATCTTATTGAATATTATTTATATAGATTTTGAAATATGTGTAGTTATATAAATTAATATTTTTAGCGGAAAGAAGTGTCCTCCATTCAAAATTATTATTTTGGATGAAGCAGACAGTATGACTCATGCAGCACAAGCAGCACTTCGTCGTACAATGGAGAAAGAATCTCATAGTACGCGTTTTTGTTTAATTTGTAATTATGTATCAAGAATTATAGAACCTTTGACATCACGTTGTACAAAGTTTAGATTCAAACCACTTGGAGAAGAAAAAATTATTGAACGATTGGAATATATATGCGAGAAAGAAAGCCTAAAAGCTGAAAAACCAGTTCTTGTAAAAATTGTAGAAGCATCAGGTGGTGATTTAAGACGTGCCATTACCTGTTTACAATCTATTGCGAGATTAAAAGGGAAAGGCGTTGAAGTTACGATCAATGATGCACTTGAAATTATTGGTGTAATTATATCCCATTTTTTTTTTAAACTTTAAAGTAATAATATGTTTTAAGCAATTTGTGATGATCCTTTCCAAAGAAGTCTAACTTACGATAAAATCTCAAGTCATCTATATTTTATTAAAAGAGCTTTAAAGAAAGGAATTTTATATAATTTTTATCATATTTTTGAACAGATGAGAGCTTTCTTTAAAAATAAAATTATTTTTTAAAGTAGAATTTATTATTAAACTAAATCAAATAAATATCTATTTCTAAAAATTGTAGCCATTTTAAATAACTATTATGTGGTTGTACAAAATGGTGCTATATTTATTATACACAATAACTATTTTCAATTCTTTTGCAATCTTGATTGTCATCATAAGCTAGGTTTCTTCTAAAAGGATCATATTTACTGTAATGTTTATTTATTTTTTCAGTTTGTACCTGACAATTGGCTTGATAATTTAATGGATGTATGCAAGTCTAAAGATTATAATAAAGTTGAAGCGTTTGTAGAAGATTTCTTACTGGAAGCTTTTGTAACTTCGCAGGTATTTCTTTAATTTTTTGCAGAGGCACTTTTTGTTATTTTAATTATTTTAACATTTCTTTAGGTTATAGAGCAACTAAGCGAAAGAATAATTTATTCTAATGAATTTTCTGATAAGCAGAAGGCAATGATAGCAGAAAAACTTGGGGTAAATTAAAATTAAGAATTTTTGAATAATATTACATCACACACACGCGCGTACACACACACACACACACACACACACACACACACAGAGCAGCGTTCGTAATGTAACACAATATCTTTTTATTGTGTTTTAGCAATGTAACTACAGGTTATTGGAAGGTGGTAGTGAATACATACAACTTATGGACCTCTGTTACTGTATTATAAAGGCATACAATTGAACACGAGTTTTTTGTTAAATACATTAAATACAAGTAAAAATGCTTTTTTTTGTATCGTTTATATGATGTATATTATTTTATTTATATTAAGAATAAAATAAATATTTTTTATATCTTTTTGAGACAAGTATTAAAGAATATCTAATATTTCTATCATGAGATAGTTTTAAGTAATAATACAGGTAAGGAAATATAGTATTTGAGTATGCTAACGATAGGACGTTAGTGTTTCATTAATTATTAAGAAAAAGAAAAAGGAGATTTATAGAATATAAAGTATGCAAGTAATTTACATTTAGTAAATATATTGTCTTTATACGATTTGATTGTATTATTGGGAAATTACAAAAACGACAAGATGACAGCAGGGTACAATTATGACGTATTTCCTTTTTTTATTCCTATGTTCGTTAGGTTAGAATGAGTTAGAAGCAAACGTGGCTTAGAAACGTGGATAGTTAGGATTACATTTAAAATAAATGTTTAAATATTCGATAATTGCTTCGCGAATTGAAACAAGAATGTTTGATTCCTGGAACTGTAGCATTTTATGAATTTAGTCGTCTATTTATCATTTCAAAAAATCGAGACAAACAAAAACGATTAAACATTATCGATACGTTTACGGTACGAATTTAATTGTAAAATATATTTTTTATAATATTTATAGAGTATATATTTCAATTATATATAATTACTAAGATCTTGTTCTATAAAAACAAAATTGAGGAAATTGATTTATTTTGTTATTTACTCAAATTTATGATCGACCAGGTATAATAGCAATATTGTAGGTTTGGCATTATTTTAACAACTCAATTTTTATTATTTATATAAGATGTGAAACATTGTCCTACTTTAAAAAATTTATGTTAAAATTATGAAATGTTTTTTTTTTTTTTTTTTCAATTAGTTTAGTATGTCTATATGTGTATATTAATGCACGAATCAATAAGATCTTTTCCTCACCATAAAAAGAAATTATTTAATATTCATGACACTTTTGCTAATTTTGAGGATAAAATAAAATATTTTGTCTGTTAGAAGCAACTTTTAGTATCAATTGTTTGTAATAATGAATTTTGTATGAAAAGTAGAACATAAATAATAATCTTATGTAATATACTTCTGATTTTCAGTTACACAATTTAGTAACCTGTAATAATACTCTCAAAATTTCTTGGTCTAAAAGATTTGGATAAGGTAGATATGATAAGGTAGAATGGAAATGTTACCATTATCAATGATGCAGTTACAATTTTGGAGAATATGGATGTGAACCATGAAGTTTCAAAAGAACTTAATCTCTGGGATTGGAGATCATATTAATGGAGTAATTATATTAACTGGTGCCTTGTTAGAATAAGTTGAACGATTATTATATAAAGCAATACGTATGATAAGAATAGTAGATGAATTTGAAATGTACAATCAATCATCTTAAAACAATTACGTATAAGTTTCCAGAAAGCATGGAAAATTTAGAATCCTATATCAAGATTGCTATGATGTCTTTGGGCTTTAAGATGTAATTATTCATTTTGTAACAACTTCTGCATTGAAAATTTTCTACAAGACAACCATAGTTTAAATAAACAATGTCTTTATTTTTAATATCAATAAGTACTATAAACAAATGGCAGAAATTGTAGTAAATACTGTATTAGCAATTTATGATCATTAAGAGAAGATTTAGCAGTGCCTGTCTGATGTTATAGGTTATATATACGTGATTTATAAAATATAAATAAACTGTTCATAGCTTAATGAGTTAATATCACTTTGACATTAATAATTTTTTTTAAGATTAGGAAATGTCATATTTGCAATCTTAACTTGCCCTTTTATACCATCAAAATCCAAAACAAAATATAAACTTGATGTCACTTTGGATAAAGATTATAGAATATTGTAAAAATATGAGGTAGAAAAATTTATCGAAATGGTAAAATTGCTCAAGAAAACTGGCATGACATTTGCCAAGGGGGATTTGATGATGAAACATGTCATTTTCTTTTGTGAAAGGTTTACCAGCAGTTAGACAGATTGGTGGTCCAGAAATAGAAATAAGTTTTTATACAAAGTAGTAACATCTTTTTTGTCCATATATCTTATTTGTCCAATGATGACAAAGCGCACTGGAGGAGTAAGAGTTTGGAAAATTGGTCTTTAATTTATGTAATCTTTGCATTATTTTACCATTTAATATCATATTAATTGGTATTAAAATAAAAAGATCTTATTGAATTATTTATCTAAGGTGCCTAGTTTTGTGATGTCTCTGATGACTATAAAATTATGAGATCTGAAGGCTCTGTATATATATTCATATATTAACATAGTCTTGTTAATATAAATTATATTAAAATATAATATATTTTTTAGTAAATTGCTATTGGAGTGGGTAGTTATATTGTGTCAAGATTCAAAGAATTAACGCCAGAGAAATTTGGATATGCAGATGTTAGAAAATTATCTTTTGGCACCACAAAAGATTGTTATTAAATAATGTAAGAATTCACAAGGCAATAAAATGGTTAGAAGTTTTGATAACATTTTTTTCATAATACTTGTGATCTAATTCATGCAAGGAAAATTTGACATATGTTTTTTATACATTTTACTGATCAGACTACCTGAAAAATATAAGTCTAACAAGATTCAATGTATCTTTGCTTTATTGACGTGTGTTCATATTACAGCTTAGTGTTTAAAATGATACAAAAGAAGATATTAATAACTTAAATATGGTGAGTATGTAAATTTACTTAATTTTCTTTTTTTTTTCACTTATTTAGATTATTGAAGAAACTGAATGTGCAATCTAGGATGCATTGTGCATTGTATATAACGTATTTAATACTAAGGATAAAAAGATTTTATGGTAGTACAGCAGGAATTTCATATATATTGGTATGTGCAGTAGAAGTCAAGATGATAAATACTTCAGAGCAATATACATTCCATGTATTTGTCAAAGCTTTGAAAGTTTTTCAAATGGCATTGGCAGAAAATTCAGGTCTTTCTCCAGTAGATGCTCTTGTTAGGACAAAAGCTCAATAATTATGAGAAAATAATCCTGCTTTAGGAACAGATTATTCAAATAGTGATATCGCAGATATGAAAGTGTAAAATGTTATTGAAACATTAACAAGCAAAACTTAAATTTTGTTGGCCATTTAATCACTAAGAATGATATTGAAAATCGACGACGCGTTTACGTTTATAAAACAATTCTGCTACTGAAGTCTAAAATAATAATATTTTTAATTTCAATATTATTTTATCAGAAATAAGATTAATGATAGTTTAAAATTATTCTGGGCTAACAATTGTTTCATTCATTTGTATAATATTGTGTATTCATATTTCATATTTCTTTCACAACTATGACATAACATAATGTGAATTCGTATGATAATAAAAAAATTATGATACTTTCTATTCTAGTTATATTTTAAAAATCTCTTCTCTATTTTTAACAAAACAGCATCCTTTCGATAAATAAATTGGAGATATGAAATAAGAAAATCAATTTCTGCATTGCATCTATTATGATTATTAATATTATTTATTCTATGGAATTATGTAAACATTTGTAGGAAATTTCAGATGTATATTATCTTGTTTAAAATAACACATTCAAACAAGTTAATATAGGCCACATTTTCTAAGTTCTATTTGTAAAAAAATTTGTGATATAATAATGTCAAAATACATAGTGATGTATTGCTTCAGATATAAGAACCATACTTGAAATTAAAATGATACTAGATGAAATATCTAAAATGAGAAGTAAATTTTTATAAATATGCATAACACATATAATAATACACACACCAAAATGAATATATTTATTAATATATATTTAATTCAAATATTTCAAATACTAGCGATTATTTTTCATTGTCTAGTTTATTTATTTATATATATTGTTCACTATTTTTAGATAGCGCTCCTCAGCAGTCAAACGGTTAAATATATTTATTATGTTCCAAATATAGGACTGACATATAGAATATAATTATATCAACACAAACATAATATATATTATTATTATAAGAGATGGGTTCAAATATTGCACAAAAATATAATTGATACTTTTAATTTATTTTTAAACATTTTTTAATATAGACATTAATATATATTGTTATGCTCTTTATCGATAAAAGATTGATTATAAATTTGAGAGACAAGAGAATTTGTATTGTATTACAGATTAAATCTTAGATTTCTTTTCTTTTTTTTTTGGTTTCTTGCATAAAATATATACAGACAAAAATATATATGTCGGAGTCACATACAGAATTTGGTCTATGTCTTTCTCATACTTGCCATTTATATTGCTGATAACAGTGCATTTTGGAAGAGTTCCATGTTAATCATATTAATTGCCGCATTTAATAAGTAAGCAAATCTTTGTACATTTACCATTATATTGTTCAATTCTGTCCTCATTCGAGCCACTCATCTGGACTTTGATCATATTTTTAATATATAATATATCAATGCTCATCATTATGTACAAAGGAAGAGAATTCCACTATGATCAATTATTGGTAATTAAATAAATAATAAAGAAAAATCAGTAGATAAAAATATCCATAAATTTCAGTCATTATTGTCTTCTTTATTCGTATATGATATTTTGCTTACTCAAAATAAGTGTAATAATATGAAAAAAAAACATCCTAATTGTCCAGATGAGTAGCATCTCTCGATACAAAAAGAAAAAAGAAAAAAACAAAAGTAAGTGGATATATTAAACTATATATATATATATATATTCAGATAAGCTCTGTTACGAACAGACAGAATAGAAATAATTACGTGCTAATAAATGTTGATGTGCTCTCGAATCGATTTTAACGATTTAAATTCTTTATGTCTTTCCTATTGCTTAAGTGAATGACGATTCTGAAGAAAATAATAGAAGCTTTTAATTGAGAATAATATTTTAATCCTTAATGTCTTTACGCAAAGAAGGATGACTGAAAATATAAAAGGGTGACATATAGATTGCGTTCCGATTCGAGTGCACACAATTATAGTGGGCACATTATTCTTTCTTTTTTTTTAATTTTTTTATATTATTCCTGCTCATTTATTTATCGACGTATTTTTAATACGATTGCCTGTTCGAAATTCCAATGATCTCTTATCATTCCGATGGTTGCGATATTGGGGAATTGTAGCTTTCATGAGAAAAATAATTGACATGTTGAGGATGGCGCAAATAACGATGTCGATAACGATAATAATATCGATGTAGACAAGAATCCTTGTTGATACGACATTGTAAGGAGGTAGCGATGCTAGGTTGCAATTGCATTAGATTTAGTGCTGTTGTGACACAAAATTCATCTTCCGTGAGAGCTCTCTTTTCATTTTGATTGTTACAAACTTTGTGCACTTCTATTGCGTAATTCATTAGACATTCATTCATTTCATTTGGTATCTGTAACGAACAAGAAAATTTTATAATTTTTTATAATTATATATAATTTATATATAATAAATATATACATTAGTATATATTTATATTTTATATACATTTATCAGTGGCATCACAAAAATATATATCACAAAAATATTTCTTAGTTATTAGATAGATCATATAACAAAATTAACTGGAGTTCAAAGGGTTAATATATATATATATATATTTTATTTTAAATACCATGTGACGATGTTAAACTTTCAAGTTTGTTGGAGAATTGATTTCAATTCTTTAAAAAATTTTTTTTTCTTTTTTTTTTATATGATACGGAACAAACAAAAATAAAAGAAAATTAATTTTATTTGTTTGGTCAATATTTTATTAATTAAAAAATTAATTAAAATAGTCAGTATATATGAATATTGTAGTTAGTGTAAAGAATTGCATTAGGTTTATGCTTGGATTGTTGCATGTTTAGTGATATTTAATTATAAATACTGACCATTTCTTTAAAATACCGATAAACAGAATTTTTTACAAAATGTTTAATGACCCTATAAATATTAGCCAAAGAAAACGATGAAGTATAAGTTATGTACATACGCAAGCTTTACATATTTGAAGCATAACGCATGGTAAACGTAACATCTGACTGTTATCTCCAGTTAAATTATCGACAATCTTACATCGTCGTTCGATCTCCTCCAAATTCGGACAGTTTTTGTTTTCATCCGAAGCTAAATAAATAAATAGAGAAAGAAAACAATACATTAATAATTTTATTTCTATCTACAATCTAAATATTGCAATTACACACGCCTTTTATGTACATACACACACACATATATATATATATACATATATATATATACATACACACAATATACCATCTACCATCCTTAACATCTATATCGTAGCCGGTCTGTTTGTTTTCCTTTTTTTGAATATTTTCGTCATTACGAAGGTTTTGCGTCAAATTATTTCGAGCATAAGCAGCCTTTTGAGCTTCTTTGCGAGCGGCTAGGCTATTTCTAAATTCGTTCAGTGCTTTACGCATTTTTTCTAATGAATATGCAGTCGCTAGTCGGTTCATGATCTGATCTTTTGCCTATTAATTATAAGGATTAATTACAATATTACCAAATATATTTAGTGAAAAATATAAGTATAATCAAACTTTTTACAATATCGTATTTAATCATAACGACACCCTAAATGTCCTATGATATAAATATTTTTGTATTAATAACTGATTTACTTTTTTCTTTTTTTTTACAAACCTTTTCTAAATCCATACCAACGTTATTCAATATCGCATATATCTGATTAACTTTCTCCTTTCTTTCATTGTTCTCACTTTCTGACTCTTGTTCGGGATATTTCAAATTTTCGGCCATGTTCTATTGAAAAATGGATTCATCTAAGTGACGGATAAAGTTATTGTTTCCCTTGTAAGAAAGTTATTATTAACCCATTTACAGTTAAGAATATTTTAATGAACTTTCCACCTATCCCATTTGAATTGTGTGTTTTATATTAAAAAGAATAATAGAACACTGAATTGAATTATAATATTGAATTGGACATGAACGTGTTAATGATATTAGAAGAAAAAATATATACCTCATAGTATCGTTGCAACATCCATTCGTCATCTTGATATTGTGTATCTGACCTGGCCGAGAAAGTAGTCTTTTTCTTCCTACGATCGATACCAAAATACTGAGACCAATCAGTACTCTTCTTTTTCACTTCGATATTTTTCTCTTTTGATGTATTGATCTTCGTGATATTTTCTTTTTGACCCTTGGAAATAGGTATTACTTTTGGAGCTTCCGATATATTGACACGAATATTTTCATGGCCATAATCGTAATGGTTGTCTTGATCGTGGTTGTGATCATGATTGTGGTCATGGTCGTGGTCATACTCATGGTCATGGTCGTGGTCATACTCATGGTCGTGGTTCTGATCATGGTTTTGTTCGTGGTCATGGTTATATGGACGTGTATAATTACGAGTCTTCAGAGTGGATTGCGTGCCGAATAATGCACCTAAATCTTGCGCGACCTTTAAAGAAAATTATGCAAATAATACAAATCTTTATGGCAACGCTAAAAAACGAACAGAAAAAGAAAGAACACTTACTGTCGGTTGTCGATCGAAACTGAACCTACCTTTGGATTCATAATTTGTCTCTTCACTTGCTGGAACTCTTTTGGACTTCTTTTAGCTACTGGATAACGTTTCCCTAAAGTATGATATTTATCAATTTCCTGGCCCAAAGGATATCTTGCATTTACATTTCTCCGTTCAGTTGGTAAGAAATAAAGGATACTCTGTTCCGTATCTTTATCCGTGAAATCATTTTCCCCGCCATTTCTTCTTTCTTGGTCTGGCAACAAATCTCCTTTATCAAAGAGCTCGCTCCATGACATTGGACTTTCATTCCTGTTATGTAATAACACCAAACGAAAAGGTTAACGTAAAAAGTAAAAAAAAGAACTTAGTAAATATTTTTTACAAAGAAAGAAAATTCACATGTACGTTAAATATACTAACTCGTAGAATTTATTTTCTTGGTTGGTCCTATATTTCTCGTAAATTGGTGCATCTAAATAATTTTCTTCGGATTCCGTTTGAACATACGGATAATCGTCCTGTAATTTCCCCAAAAACAATTTCGCCAATTCTCGATCATCTATGTTTGTATTTTCCGTTACACCACCCCTTTTATGATTGGAACTTCGTTCACGTTCTCGAAAGAGTGACGGTACGCGTTTCTAAATCAGCAAATAAATTGTGTGTGTGTGTGTGTATTTTATGCGAAATCAATCATCTTTTGGAATAACATTTTTGTTCATTTTTATTGAAATATGTTAGTTTTTAGTTGTAAATAACCTAAAAGAATTTTTTTTAAATTATTAACAATTAACAGTAAATACAGTTGTCCGAAAAAATGCTTAAAAAAAATATAACACAGAACGGTACACGCATCCTTTTTAAAAATTATATCTTCAATCAAAATGTTTTTTTCTTTTTAATTTTATCGAAGAAAATCAAGCTCTTTTCTTTAGATCGATCTGTCTAATGATCATTTCCTGCGTGTATGTGCCGCTATGCTTTTATTTAAAAAAGTACTCGACATTTTAAAGTGCATGCTGAAAGAAGAAAGTCTAAAAAATACATATATGTAACGTAAATCGTTCAAATTTGTTCAAACTTCCGGTGTACACAATGCACATTTATGTAGAAAAAAAGAAGTTATTAAATAATTATTTCTATAGCACTTGATAATTTTTATTAGAAAACTTGATTTTTCTCGATGAAATTAAACAAAAATTATTGATCGAATTTGAACGGACTGAGATTTTTTGAATTTTTAATAATTTCCAACTTTTTAATAAAAATATTTTTTATATAAATTTAAATAATTCTTATACGTACCTATACGTATTAAAAATTATCATATATTTAATTTTGAATAAGAACAGAAATGTTATATCTAGAAGTTATCGGGTTTGCGTTTAATGAACCTAAGCTTTTTCTCTCTCTCTCTCTCTCTCTCTCTCTCTCTCTCTCTCTCTCTCTCTCTCTCTCTCCCCCTCCCTCTTTCTCTCTCCCCCCCCTCTCAATCATAGTCTCTAATCTCGAAGAAAAGTAGACTTTACCTGCTCCTGCGCGTTCTCCAAATAATCGATAACTGACTTCTCAAGCAACTTGTTGTTTATGCCTTGAAATCCGTTACCCACCATTTCTATTTGTCCGTTATCTGGAATCGCAATTGATCTGAATATGAGATATTGCGTTGCGATTGGTTAGTTAGAATTTTTTATATGCGTACACCAAAATTAAAATAAGATAATTTTTTTTTAATTTTAAATAATAGTTTAGGGGTATTAAATGATTTTTTATCTAAAAATATAAATTTTTATCAGAATTAAACAGTTTATAATATTAAGTAAAATCATGGCTCGTTGATAAGCTCAACAATAAAACTTTATATGTCCTATATCCTTTGAAATGAAACATACTTTGATCGATCACTATAATATAAATAATATAATTATATTATTTACCGCAGCATCACTCAAATTATGTTCCGCAAAAAATCAATAAATATTACCATGAAAACTTACGAGAATTAATATTATTTTACTATTTTCATGTTTTATTTTGGATAATTAAAACTTGAGAATAAATGTTCGTCTTGTTTTCTTAACTCTTATATTTACTTAATTAATATTTTTTATTATTAATATCTATCTACTCTATAAAATAACTAAGGTGTTCCATTAAAATTACAAGATTTGTGAGATGTTCCGTCATAGAAAAATTTCGGGAAACGCTGGTTTATCGTATGTTCGTTCTCACCATTCTGTAGAAATTCAAGTTCCTCTTCTCCTTCTGGCAAAATTCGATCAGCCTGACGTTCCCTCTCGAACATTCTCTCGACGTCACCCGCATGGTACTTGAGCGAAGGAAAATCATTGTAATATTCTTGAGAAGCGGGTTCCAACGATATTCGTTTTCTTGTAACAGCATCTAGTGCACTTTTCAGGGACTCTTCGTTCGTTTCATAGGGCGCAGAAGCGAGCGCCGTTATTCCAACGCTGACTAGCGTCAAAATCCAACCTTGTCCCAACATCTGCTAATCCAAAAAATCAATAAGTCCTGGTGAATGGATAGAGTGACCGCTAGATGCAAACGGGAAATATTTTCTGCCTTTCCTTATCACCCTTATATCATTATTAAATATGGTTCATTTAAAAAACGATAATAAAAATGTATATATTGCAAATGCTTATATTAATCAGACTTCTGTTTATTAAATTATTCAATATAGAAATGTTAATGAACTTAATTATATTTGGGCAAATACCGACTTCCCTAAAGGAACAGCGAAGTTCTTTGTTATAACGAAGAAATATTGATGAAATAGTTAAAACGATGCAATAGTATATACTTGAATGCAACAATTGATAACAATTAAATGAGATATGAATGTATTTGATGTGTAAAGACTAAAAGTCAATAATAGAAAAATGTTCTGCGATCTAAAATTATATTTTCTTCAACATCGATAAGATCACATGCATTATAACACACACACTCGCACGCATACACCCACATACACACTACATTTAAATATTATAAATAAACAAATATATATATAAATATTAATAATATTAAAAATAGTTTTGTTATATTAATAAATAATATGGCGGGGATCTTATATCACTAATATAATCCTTCGTTTTACGTCATCGAACGCGTATGATTTGTTGCCCGACGTAAGATCAATAAAACATACTACATATTAAGAAACAAATTGATTGCTTTAAGATTAATGCATTATATTTTAATATCGTCAATTATTGTTGTCAATGAAAGTAAATTGATATTGCCAATCTCCTTTTAATGCGCAAGACTTAATAAGCAACGCGAATATTAAATTAAATCTTGTTTAACGGAAGTAAAATAAATTTAAAAAATATATAAAGTGAACAGTAAAATGTCAATTTTTTTATAAGAATATAATAATATACCAATATAATAAAAGCAAGAATTCGTAACGTCAAATTAGTTGGCGAGTGTCTATAACAAATATGAATGTAACTAATTTTTTTTCTTTTTAATGAACTACTCTTTTAACACAAATCGTTCAGACTTTATCATTTAAAACATTCAATTTAACACGCATGTTTTAGCATAACATAATAATATTTACGCTAACGAATGTTATACACGATTTATCATGAAAGTTCATAAATAAATTTAAACGTAACGTCGAGAAAAATGCGTTAAAATTATAATTGACGAGACATGCAAGAAAAATAAATAAACATATTACGAATGATATGAAGTAAAATTATTCACGCTCGTGAACACCGTCTTATCAAAATATCGAATGAACATTAAAGAGAAGGTGACAAGAAACGAAGAAGCGTGCTGACATGATAAGGACAATGAAAACATAAATCATATTTCGATCATTTCACTTACTGTTCTCTCTGTTTCTTTCTCTATTTATCTATCTTTCTCCCTCCCTCTTTCTCTTTCTCTCACTCTTTCTTAATAATGTATCAGCATGACACGTAAAGTAAGTCGTACGATTGTGTTCAATGTCCTTTTAATTTGTCTTTCTTTTTCTATATTTCGTTTTCTCTCTTACGCAATGGTTTCTCGAAACGTGGTATTCGTTCTCTGGTCCACGATCACCCATGACGGGAGCTTTTATATAGAAACCCTTGAGGATCAATAGAAACGCGCATGGAACTCTCCGTTTGCCGGTAGCAGCAACAAGTAAAGGCGTGTGGGGTGTGCCTGAAGAAACATACCGACCGAAAAATTATACGGGCATTTGGTATACCTGTTTTTATTCAAAAGGGCTTATCTTCTTTGATTAAATGAAAAATAATGACTCGCATGAAATATAAATAAAATATTACGTGTCGTTTCTATCACGTACAATAAACTTGAAATTTCGCGAATGTCTCATGAATTATGTTAATTCATTCGATCGATGCTGATAACGTTTTTTTTTCACCCATTTCGTCCTTATTTTTATTGATATTTATTTATTTATCTATTTATTATTTTTTCGGATTAGACAATCTATAAAAAAATTTAATAACAACGTAATTGTATATTTCCATTAAGTAAATTCGGCATTTAATGCGTTAACTTCGTAACTCCACGACATCGAAAAAGTAATATTAATTGTGATAATACAAAACGTTGAAAATTTTTATAGCGTGACCAAAGTCATCGAGATTATTACTAATTTTAAACTAGTCGATCTAGATAACATTTCTTTTTATTAGAATTCCTTATTGAAGTTTTTCATTATATTGATGCATTCCTGTATTCCTTGGTATGACATGGTTATTTTCTGTCACACACACACACACACACGCGCGCACACTATATATATATATATATATATATATATATATATATATATATATATATATAATGTGTAAATGCTATACGTGATATATATATATATATATATATAAAAGTAGCATTATTATATTTTATATCTTTTTAAGGTATACGGAGATTTTGATTAATTTTAACTCTTTGAACCTATTTCCCAGGTAAACGATTTTTTTTTATAAATTATGTGTTCTTTTCGATGGCAATAATTTCCAAATTCACCACCTTTTACATTTATCAAATGATACCTCGCCTCTATTTGAACGAATATATGTCGCGCGTGCTTAAAATTCCATAAATATCGTATACATATTTCGCTTTCTTTTCGCTCTCTAAAACTAATTTCTAGATCGAGAGATGCAATTATCAAGAGAGAGAAAGAGAGAGAGAGAGAGAGAGAGAGAGAGAGAGAGAGAGAGAGAGAGTATAAAAAAAATAAAAATTTTGTATGATGATATGGCTTTATCATTTTCTATACATATAACTTATTTATACTATCAACTTTCTAACATCCCCTTTCTCTTCCAAGTCATTTCTCTCTTAGATCTTTTTATCATTTAATGATTTGCCTTTTGGTTCGCATTAACGAGATTTTCTTTTCGTTCTTAGTAATCGGATAACCTAGAAGAAAGATAGCGCTTATCCGTCGTCATGATAAGTCGTTATTTTATCAAAGATAACAGTATAACGGATAACTGAGGGCAGTGAGAAAATATTTTTGACTCCAATGTTAACGTCGGCTTTTCGATTAATTATATGTAGGTATATAGATATTTATTTATCATTTGTTTATTTTTTATTTCCTTATAAAATCTTTAAAAAATTTAAGAACAATGTAATACGCCATAAAAAAAAAAAATATATATATATATATATATATATATATGTATATGTATATACATATATATATATATATCTTTGTGTGTGTGTGTGTATTACGATGTAAAATATGATAGTCTCGAATTAAAATTAAGTTTTTTTTTCATCAGCGAAGAAGAAGAAATGAAAGTATAGTGAGTGTAAAATGTGACGATAAAGAATAATCGAAACGTTGAAATATGTATACATAAATGTTTATTGAATTTGTAAGTAAATATGTAAGTAAAATATATATACGAATTTTCTATATGCGATGATCTTAGCTACAAATGACATACATTTTTAGATTAAAATTCTAAGATTTTGAATTTTCGTAATAAATAGAAATATGGAACTAAAGGCGCAAGAAAGATCTAGTATACCACCGGTTTTTCGAGGACCTATTGTTATCACAGTACAACCGCAAGGTACGTCTATCTATATGTATACGTACCTATGTACGCAAACATTGCATTTTCTTTGTTCCTTCGCTTCCTTCATTCTTCCGTTGTTATTAGATTATCTTGAAATAAGAAATATTTACTACAACGTTACAATCAGGTGAAAATAATTCGGGCAGAAGACCAATACCAATATCTACTACGGACTGGGTCTCAACACCCAGATCTCAAATGAATGTACTCTCGGGAACGCATTTCTTAGCCGGAGTTGAACATTTGGAAATTCAAAGGATAATCAACTTCAACGGCCGTAAATTTCTTTTTTTTTTGAAACTATATAAATATTAAGGTTTTTCAAAAAGTTAATTTTCAATATGAAAATTCAAGACACATATTTGATAACACACGTTATGATTACGTAGCTAATCATATAAGTGTATACGTAGATGTATCCGTAATCGTGTTGCATATGCATACAACATATTAATTTTCATATTAAACTTAATTTATTATGTAATTAGATATAACGTAGTTCAGTAACGTACATATTGTTAGACAAGATCGTAAAGAGCTTTTCGTTTACATCTATATATATTTTTTTCTCGATATGTCGTTGTACGTATTATACGTATAATATAATACGTATAATATAATACAAAGTTGTTATTTGGAAACAAAAACATTATAACTTTTTATATGAAATATCGATGTCGAAATGTATCATAAATCGTTAAGAACTTTCCGGAAGACCTAATATCTCATATATATAATTATATACCTATATATATATACACAATTATATAAGGTAATTATAAATTAAGGGCCTAGTCGAATATCTTGTTTGTAGGAGCAATAGAAAAAATGAGTATTAGGAAAAGTTTCATAATTTCATATGTCAAATGTTTTAAGAGTATGGAGTATAACACTAGACTACCGATTAAACTGGAAATTGAATGATCGTTTGTTTTTCTTATGGAACCCTGTATTTATTTTTTATTAATTAGATATTTTAATCAATTATTTTTTAAAAAATTATTTATTAATAAGACATTAGTGTGTATAATTACGTAACCACCAGTATATACTTTCAATATAAACAATCTTAAGATGTAATGAAAGAGGAAATGAAATATATACAAAACAATGTTACTATAAGTTTAGTTATCACTTCACTAAACTGTTACTTAAAAACAAGAAAGTTAAAAATTAATTTATAATAATAACAACAAAAATAATAGCTTATTTAATTCTATAAATATTCAAAGTATCTACCATTTTCTTATATCTACAATCGACATTTTGTAAACATACTTTTTTGTACATTTTGTAACCTTTCAGGTGTTATTTGATTAATGGCGTTTTTAATTTTCGCTTGTAATTCTTGTAAATTTCGGTTTCATTAAGATTAGTATTACTAATGTCTACATGGTATATTTCACAGGTTAATATCTCGTTATTTATTAACTTTAGACCTATATTTGTATAATAATTTTTTAAATATAATTAGTTAAAATATTTAATTATTGAAAAAATATAAGATGCTCCATAAGAAAAATTAACAATTATTTAATATCCAGTTTAATCGATAGCTGACGAAATTTTATTAAGTACTCTACATTTTTTAAATATCTGATACATAAAATTATGATACTTTTTTAACATATTTTTTTTTCTATTCTCTCTAACAAAAGAAATATTCAACTAGCTTTTAATTTATTATCAATATACATACATATATGTATGTTATATCTCAAATCTTCATTTTTATCTGGAAAATAATCATCTTCAACTATTTATTAGTTTATAAACTCATTTTATACACCTTTTTAGTATTTGGATTATCCGGAAATAAAAAACAATATAGAGTGAAAATACCAAAAGCTGAAACGATCTTTTTAGCTACGGAATCTTGTGCGGACAACGAAGAAAGATACATACATAGAGTCGCAGATTTTACGTTAATTTTCTTAGATCAAGCTGGAGAAACGGCGTTTGTTATTAAGAAAAATTCTGTATGGAAATATATGCCTGGACCGGTACACGTAAGTTATGTGTAGTTAAAATTCTTTAAAGAACATCATTCTTTTTCTTTTATTTTTGTGTTTTTTTAACTTAATACGTTAATTAATTTAATACGAATTAATTTTGTGCAAATCGATATAGTCGTTTGATAACATTCACAACTTTTTGTACATAAAAGATACAAAATTTATAGTCATAATTTCCATGCAATTAGAATTTAGTTTTATGTAAAAAAATATATTTTTAATGTTACAAATATTACTTTTTAAAGGAATCTTAAAAGTGTTTAAAACAAAGATCTGTAAAATTGTATGCTGATCATTGATAACTATCCAACATGTGAATCATCTTCACTTGATCTCGATTCTGTTCTTGACTGATTACATTTGAGTATCCTAGCCTTAATCTCATTCTCTACTATATTTATGCATGCCTACACATATAAACACAAAATGGTATACAAGATGTCCTTAAAGTAATCATTTATTATGATGCAATATTAACATAATTGTATATACAATTCTGTTGAATATCTATATATTTATAATTTCTCAATTGCTTCATATTTGGACCGTCCAATTAAAATCGGTCTCCAAATTGAATTAAACAAAGCTTAAATTATTTTGCCTGGAGTTTTATAAAATGTTTAAATTAGAACGTAGAAGATATGATTAAAAAATAAATTAGAACATCATCAAAGAATTAATAGTATATCTGATTTATAGGATTGTATTGATGAGATTGAAAGATAATCTCTGATATGTTTGAACGTGTATTCCAAGAAGCAACAGATTCCTTTAAAATCTCGAGAGACACTGATGGTGTACACTCCAGAAACTTGTAATTTAAGTTTTATGTTTTTTCAGACATTTATTTTCAAGTAGATATATTTACTTCTTAATATTATAACAATATCATTTCATGAAAGTATTTTTGTATTATTCATTTTATTTTTTGAAATAGATGATTACTGCAGGGACATACGCGTGTTAATTTTTTAAATGTCTATAATTCATATTCTACATTAAACATTTTTTTTATTTATTTACTAAGAAACTTACGGTATCGAGTACGGATTTAATTGGGAGCGTGGAACAAAATTTCTCGATGTTAGGCCCAAGTTTTACCGTTTACGATGCTTCAAGAAAACCTTTGTGCAATATATACGGACCAAATACATGTAGTTGTTGTATGTACAAGGAATCACAATTTCAGGTAACGCTGTAATTTAATAACTTTCGTTTAATGAATTTCCTGTCAAGCTGTTTTTGAATAAATGTAATTTTTATGCCATGTATGCCGGTAACATAACATTATGGAACTTGATAAATATGTAAAAATTATTGGTTTTTTGTGAGCTGACAAATTAATTTATTTAATAGAGTACTAAATATTAAAACTATAAAATGCATAATATAACAAATAAATAAATTTACATCATATTGAAAATGTACACAAACAAAGTACATACAAGTACAACAAAACAGATACTTATTTCTTTTTAATATCTCCCCATTTTAATTCTTTTTTGATATTACTTCTTTATTAAGTCCATGACGATTCAAACAAACTATTTTAATTATCCATTGAATAAGAATTTGAAAATTTATTAGAATTGCTTGAGCTATTTTCTTAAAAATTAACAATTAATTTGTAGATCTTTACGATCGCCATTCTGAAATACTTCAAACGATTAATCTGAAATTTTAGATAACCCTTTTTTATACGGTACGTAAACCGTAAAAATTTTACTAGATTCGATCAAACTAATTTTTGACTATAGTTTATAAAAAATAAGTCTATAACAAACACATACACATATTGCCAGACAAAAAGAAGAGAGAAAGAAATTCACTATTTTAAATACTATCATGATTTATGTAGATCTTTAAACATAATAAAAAGAAAAAACAAAAACAGTTCTATTAAATATTACAGTAAATAATATTTCCTCGTGGAATTTGTATCTAATCAAAAAATTTATTTTCTTATTTCTACAGATTATTTCGATTGATGGTTCACATCAAATGGCGTCTTTAATGCATCAGTGGAATAATACAATCCATGATTACACTTTATTACTTACTTTTCCATTAGATCTCGACATAAAATTAAAGAGTTTATTGCTCGGTGCATCTTTTCTAATGGTATTTAAGTCTACGTAGTTTATTATTAAAGCTTGCGATTAATATTTATTAATATTTATATTTTAGGAACACTTATACTTCGAAAATATTAAGGGAGCGTGAAAAAAAACAAACAAACAAAAATTCGAATCGAGAAGATGTTTATTTATATACAATAACTTGGAATAAATTGCAATCAAGTGCGATTAAATTGTATGACCCGATTAAAAAATGACAGCTATATTATTGCCTCGTTTGAACTGCTTTACGAAACATATATTAAATTTTATAACATCACTCATCATCATATAATACAGAGCGGAATTTTTATTGGTAGATGAGAATGAGAATCTATATATTTAATGTGGAATCATTAAAATTCGAACGAGTTTTCTTGATTGAAGCGTTATCAAGCATAATTTTTAAGAAACTTTAGTAGTCAGAGCTGCATTAAATAAGTTATATATCACGTGATTATGTCTGTAAAAAACAGGTTCACCTAATTTAAATTCTCAGAAAATGTTTTTGAAGAAATAAAATATATTCATAAAAACACGAATATGAAAAAAAACTTTCGTATTCGAGTATATAGTTAGAAACAAATATTTATGAAATATAAGTATCAAATTATTTGGATTCACATATTTAACTAATTCATGGCTTTGTTGACAATTGGCGATTCATAGTTTTAGGATCTATAATCTTTTTATTCATTTCCTTATAAAATTGTAGATTTTTATTAGATGTGAAAATACATACAGCCCATACAATACATATCTATGATAAAATATATCGAGTAAGGTATGTTAGACTTGATTATCACAATAAAAGATCGGTATTGCGAGGTAAGTGATGAGAAGGGTATGATGATTAAAAACAATCAGTAAGGAATAGCAATAGTAACTTTGTATGTAAAAAAAAAAGTATGATTATCGATTCGCTCGTAGCAATATGCAGTGACAAAAATGCTCTGCAGATTACGTATCGAAATAAATTAGAATGAACATGGATTGATGATAAAGATAGAAAAGAAAGAAATGAAAAAATTTTTTTAGTCTTCCGCAGTCAGCTTTTACAATTTATTTTATTACATGCCTGTCATTATTTGATCTGGTGAAATAAGTTTACCATACTTTGATATTAGAGTCGATAGCTGTCAACTTTAATTTAATAGGATATAACACAAATAAATGTATACTATATTTGCAACAATTTTTAGTTGAAGAAATAGAAATAATACATATGATTGAACACTGCTTACGAAGTTATATTTTAACTCAGAAATCTGATATAATGTATAATTTTACTTACACAACGACTCACTTTGAAATTATGCTACAGTAGTAGGATATATGCTAAAGCAGATATCCTTGTACAACATACGTAATAGATTAAAATTTAATATATTTGGAATTGAAAGAGATTTTAAGAAACATTGTTCAGTTTATATGAAGCCTTTGGAGCTGAATAAAAAAATTACAAGCTGTATAATATTATTTTAAAGTCACTTATAAAACTAGATATAAATTAAAAAACAATGAAAAAAGAAACAGATGACAAAGTAAAGGAGTTTATTTTTGTTAAAACCAATAAGAAACATACAATATTTATTGTTACATATAAACAGGATAATACACATGAGTGATAGTGAGAATTTTAGTGAAAAAGAATTCTATATTATCCCAGCATACAAAAAATGGCTGGTTTAGTTGCTTAAAAGACTTTTGCTAGATTAGTTAAACTAGCATGAAAATATCTGACATGCAAAATATATATTATGAAATAATATATTTGTTATGCTAAGTTAAGATTATTTGCATAGCATTTTGCAGTATTGTACTAATAATTTAACTGTACATCTAATGGTCATAGACATTAGTTGGTGATATTTGCCTACAATTAAATCTAATGATTTCAATATCAATCTAAAATTTTTCTGTAGTGAAGAAAACTATATGAATTGGAAGAATAAGGAAATCAAATTACAGAAACACTGTTTGGAAGTAATTCAGCATTTTGAAAATCAATTTGTCTTTTTTAAAAGTTCCAAAATAATCGGTGAAAGCTTTTTTGGAAGAAATATAGATTTTGAAAGAGTTTTTTCATTACTTAACATTTATCGGTCTCCTCAAAAATCAACGGAGCAACATAGCGGTATTTCAGAAGAGCTCAGGCTGCGTTAATAAGGGACGAAAATGCCCCAATCCCGGTAAATAAATTGTTCGTTTTTTTTGTTTGTGACCCAATCAACGACGTTACATATATATATAGTAAAAATATAATTTTTATATTGTTTTGGGTTTTTTAGGTATATAAAAGATGTCTGGATAACATATAGGTACATCCAGTAGGATTGAACACTTCAATGTTCAAAAAAGAACACTTGGCACATGTATTAACAAAAGTTGGATATAATTTAATATTGTTTGTTATGAGAGAGTCAACATTGCAAAATGTTAAGATAGTTCATTTAAAAGATAAAATAATTTTACTGTTCTTTTTGAAGTATTACTGAAATTCTTTTTATTATAACTATGATGTATATAACAAAAGATCATATAACTGAAATATATAATATATATATGTATATTTAATATATATATATATATATAATATACATATTTATACATATATAAATATATATACATATACATATTTTTCTTTAGGGTTATTATATAATTCAGGATAAATATAAATAAATAATGCAGATACAAAATAAATTATTTATTATTGAAAAATACTAATATACAATGCATCTTTACTGCTAGTGTAACTTGCAAAGTATTATATATATATATATATATATATATATATTTGTAGCCTCAAATATTTTCTTACAGGGAATGCTGATCTGTAAAATGATGATGTGTTATTATTGTATTAGATGTTCGTAATATTTACATCAGAAAGCATTTGACATAATTATTAAAAAATTAGACAATGTATAAAAGATTTTTATTATATTTTACTTCTTTATAAAAATATTATTCACTATATCATTTATTTGTATTACTTATAATATCATTTAAGTTTGTTGCAAGTATAAAAATTGTAAAAAGTAATTGGTACTGTATATATGTAGAAATTTTGTCTACAGTTTGACATATTGATTAATAATGTTGGACGAAGTCAAAGTACTTCATGGGAAAATTTTGAGTTAAATATGGATAGAGAAATTTTTGAGTTAAATGTATTTTCACAGCTGTCAATTGTCTTTATTTAGGATTATTAAATAATTCCAATTGTATAGAAAAATTGGACAAAATAACTGAATATATATAAATAATGTAAATACAAAATAAATTCTTTACTATTGACTATAAATTCTTTACTATTGAAAATATTACAACAAACAATGCATTTTTTCAGTCGGTGTAACTTGCAAAGTAAGACTTATCAAAAATTTCGAATAAATTGCTCAAAATCATTTTGTACATAAGCAATATTTTATGTTTAGTCGAGTTAATGATAAATATGAAATGAATATATATATCAAATGTTTTTCTTGCTAGAAATGCTGACCAGGAAGATGATGGTGTGCTATTTATCGTATTAGAAGTTCGTAATATTTAAATCAAGAACAACTATAAAAAAATTTGGCAAGTTATAAAATACTTTTAGATAGATAGATTTTTTATTCCTCCCCTCAGGGTCTGAAGGCGCTTTTCCCGAGGAGCGTACCCAAACCTCTTACAATCCTTTTACAATCTCCTCCTCAATCTCCCTATCCTCCACACCTATGCCTATATTTACATCTAACTTACGTTTAACTAAATCTACCTTATAATTAACTTATAATTATCTTACTTACTAGTCAACTTAATATAAACTATTAATCATAAAACAATCAAATAACAACTTAACCTAATTTAACAACTAAAATTATTAAATACCCAAATTGATTACACGAGAGAGAGAGAGAGAGAGAGAGAGAGAGAGCGCTAGTTTCCTGACCATGAGCTTCCGGTACTACACATATAAACATTCACCTCCTTTCAGATTCACACTCCCATTCTTCCATTCCCCCTTCTTCCCCCACCCTTTCTTCCCTCTTTTCTATTCCAGCTCTCTTATTTAATACTCACCTTCCCCTCCTTGCCCCAACACCTCCCTCATTATCCTCCACCAACTCTCCCCATCCTCCTTGATCATACATTTTCCTAACACATGCTTCCACGTCTCCTCATCTTCTCCACAAATCCTACACCTCCTCTTCTCCCAGTACCTTGCCCCTCTCATCTTATTGTTAATCCTGAATCTCACTACTCTCCTCCATCTACTCTCCCCCATCCCTTCCTCAGATACTCAGGCACCCCTTCTCCTCCTATCTCCTTATACCACTTATTATAATTCCCCCTCTAATCTTTTTCTTTCTTTCCTTCCCCTGCAACTCCTTGTCCCTCTATTCCCACCCATCATAAACTTCCTGCCCCCTTCTCCTTTCCTCTTTTTCCTTTATATTCCTACCCTTCTCCCAGAATTTCCTTCTCTCCTCATCCCAGCCCGATAGCTCTCTTTCCTCCGCTATCCTCCTTTTCATCTCCTCCCAACATTTTATCGCCAGCACCCTTCCCCTACTCCTATTTCCTCTCAAAATTCACCGCCCTTCTCCCAGCCCCTAGTCTAAATTTGTCCTTTTTCACCTCTTCCCTTATCAAATATTCTGGGGTGCACCAGTGTACCCCCAGTGTCCAACTTATCCACCTCTCCTGCATCGCTTCCACTTCCTTCCGCTCCCTCCACCCCCATATCTCCGCCCCATACTCCATCACTGTCCCAACCAATCTCTTATACAGCCATAACCTTCTCTCCCAATCCCCCGCAAACCTTCTTTTTCCTATTCTCTTGACCTGCCTGAATAATGCCCCTGCCTTCCTGACTCTTTCCCTTACATGCGCATCCTGACCCACGTTCCTCTGTATTCTGTATCCTAAATAGGAGAATTCCCTCACCTCCTCGATTCTTTTTCCTTTCCACCGCCACTTCACCTCCATTCTCCCTTTCATCATTCTCCTTCCTCCCTTTATGAATCTCATTACCTTTGTCTTTTCTACATTCACTTCCAACTTCTTCCTATCTAGGATACCCTCCATCTTCCCCAGCATATGCGCCATCCTTTCCTCACTTTCCGCTAACAACACCATGTCATCCGCATAAGCCAGGCAGAACACCTTCTCTTCCCCCAGCCTTATTCCCCCATCCCCCTTTCCTCAACCTTTCCTCTACATCTGCTATCACAAGATTGAAGAGACACGAACTCAATGGACATCCCTGTCTCACCCTCTCGTCGTCCAAAAACTTTCTCCTAGCCTCTCTCCTACCCTCACCTTACTCCTCGTCTCCCTATAAACCTCCTCCACCCTACTCCTTAGTCCCTCCCTCACCCCCTTTCCCCCATCGCTTCAAACACCATCTTCCTATCCACCGAGTTAAACGCCGCCTTTAGGTCCAGAAAGATAGCCACTACCAGTCCGCCCTTCCTTTCCAGCTGCCTATTCACTAAATAATTTATCACATAAATATTATTTATGACTCCCATTCCCTTCCCGAATCCTGTTTGACTCGGTGGTACCATTCCCTTCCCCCTCTATCTCCTCTCTCAGCCATTCTATCAGAACCCCCACATACACCTTATAAATTTTTGGCATTAACATCACCCTTCTATACTCTTCCACCTTATCCCCTATCCCCTATTTCCTTTTTTACAATTGTGGTTATAACTCCTTTCTTCCACCCCTCTGGTCACCCCTCTCCTTTCCACACCCTACTACATATCCTCCATACCCACTCTACCACCCTCTTCCCAGCATACTTCCATACATCGCTGGGCACACTATCTTCCCCTTTTTCAATTTATCTATCGTCCTCCTCACTTTTTCCCTACTCATCTCAGGCTCCTCATTCTTTCCCCTCCTCCCTCGCCCCCCTATTAACACTCCCCCCTCCATACCTCCTAGCTGTTGCAGTTTGTATTATGTTCTACTATTTTTTTAAACACCTACCAATTGGTAGTTTTGTTGTATAGTGTCGTTGGGCAAGTATAGTATATTGGCTTACTAGTATATTCTATTATTAATGGTGTATGATCCGAAGTAAGGTCCAGATTGGACGTTATATTCACGTTATATTCAATTTGTTTCTGTTAAGCCCTCTTACAATTGCAAAGTCAAGTACATCTGGCTTCTTATTTATGTCTGTCGGCAAATGTGTTGGTTTCCCTGCCAATAAAACATTGTAACTATTGTTTATGATTGTTGCCTCAAGTGTTCTACCTCTAGTTGTGACAATTCTTGAACCCCACGTAGTATGTTTGGCATTATAATTTCCTGCTGAGATGAATTTGTCGCCTAACGACTAAAAGTAAACCTGCCATTTATGCAAGGTAATTCTTTGTCCTGGCGGTGCATATATGGCCAAGATTTGGAATTTATTGGTGTTAGATTGCACTGTAATTGTTGTTACTTAAAAGCGTTCTTGGCTAATTTGACTATGTAGATGGTGTTTGATGTCACTTTTTATTATACTACAGTACCTCCGTGTGCCCTCCCTGATAAATGTTTTGTGTCGTATATACTGTAATATGGGATTTTTATATAACTTTTTGTAGTAAAGTGTGTTTCTGAAACGAGGAATATATCAATGTTATTGTTGGCTGAGAATGTTTTTGTCCCTATGACCCTTTGTTGTAGTCCGTTTGCATTCCAGAATGCTATTTTCAGGGTGGCCATTTTTATTTCTTAGATAGCACATTTGTGAGCAATTGTAGCATAGTTGTTATTTGTTGCGTTTGTTGTTTTAGTATTGCGTTTTGTCCAATTATCATTTTTGTTAGTATTTCTGTATTTTTGATTGATTGTTTGAGGAGTTCTTTTATTTCTGTAGCGTCATTTGTTACACTTTCGTTTATTAATCTTAAATTTGCAGTTACCTGTGCATAACTTCTCGAGTCAGTAAAATTTATATTTTTCCGCATAGTGTTTGGAACAGAGTGTATATCATCTCCTAAGTCAGTTACTTCAGATTTTTTCTGTATACTTTGCTATAGGTGCACTCTGCTACGAAAAGGTGGGAAGAGTTTTCTTTGGAGTTGCTTTCTTATCTCACAGCCTTTGTAACTAGCTGGGTGCTTTCTTTTGCAATTGTAGCATATTACTTATTCTATCTTACCTAATGTGCGGCAGTTAGTTGATAGGTGATTTTGTGCACATTTTACGCACGCAGGTGTTCTGTTGTAATAATTTTTGGAATGTCCGAATTTCTGATATCTTATGCACCGAGATATTTCTTTTTTATGTCGTGGTGATTCTACATTTACTATAGTATTTAGTATTTTACTTATATTGAAAACATCCTTATTATTGATTTTCAAGCTCAAGTCCTACCATGAACAGCGGCAGTAGTTGTTTCGTATCATATTTCGTCATATTATTTACTTTTCTTGCCTTGTGTCCCAGCTTAGTAAGTTCGTCCTTGATGGTTTCAATGTTTATTTTCGGATGTAAGCCTCTGATGAATGCTTTGTAGCTTTTTTTCGTCTTCATTTGGTATGTATGATAGGCTGCGTTTTTAGACTTTAGAGCTTGTGTTACCTTTCGAAATATTTCCGGAGTATTAGTTTATATTTTACTTTGGTCCAATTTTATTTGTTTTAAAATATAGTTTTCTGTCCCTACTGTATAATTAAGCAATTCGATAAGAAGTTCTATTATTTGAGCTACAACGTAAATGGGTGGTGATTTAGTAATATGAGGTGTAGTTCCTTCAGTAATATCCATTTCTATTTCTTCTTCCAATGAGTTAAACGAATTTGACAGTGGTATTTCTTGTAACCAGTGTTCCATCTCGGGATTGTTTGCATGCGTGGTTATTTTACACTTTTTATTTGCTATAACTTCCTTCCAGTTGTTGTATTGATAATTGGTGGTCGTTTGGCTGCCTTTTTCTTCGTTATTTTCTAATCCACAATACACACTTGTGCCTGGATTTTTTGGATCTACAGTTTTGTGTATAAATAATTGATTATATTCTTTTTTTTTTAAGATACATTTATCGCCTTGGGCGATAATTTTTATCGGCTCGATAAAATTCTTGTCGTTGTCATGTATCTCATTATAGAAAAGTGGAACTAATCGTTTTTACTCTAGCAGTATAAATAGTTTCTATTAACATTAACCGGTTGATATTTGTAATTTTGTTTATGTCAGCGGAATACTGTACATACGATTATAATTTAAGAACAGATCTTTCTATCTAATCGTTTTAAACAAAACAAAATCTTAAAACGGGGAATAAACGCTCTCGCTCTAAACAGAATATTATTTTAGAACGAAAAGAAAACGCTCACATTAAACTCTTGTTTGAGAAACTTCTTAAAACCTCTCGGATACTATATTTGTAAACACGTAGAATGATGAAAGATTGAGTAACTATCTACAATGTCATATATAAATAATTAGTCATCGAAATTAACGATGTAAGTATCAATTAATTGTTTTTTATCAATCGTTTTACGCATAACGTATTATTAATCGTACATAATGATTTATTAATCGTTATATTATATAACAATAATTATTTTGTCCTTTACACAAGAAATAATAATCACGATATATTTGTGAATATAAGGAAATAAGTATGATATGTTTAATTTGAATTACATAAAGATTTTTATCTATATAATATAATCAGGTGGGGAAGTTTGCTGCCTAGTTAATAAATATGTATTTATATTTACATAATATGTAAATATAACGTCAATGTATGAGATGGATAATTAATTAAACATATATAGGTCAAAGTTAATTATTATCAGACGATGCATAATTCAATATAACAGATTAATCGGTTTTCAATACATCCGACCTATACAACAAAACCAAAACTTCTTCTAACGGAATGAGTTCTTCTTCCGCCGTATAATCCGTTCTCATATTTCTCGAAGTCTCCTCTTCGGGACGATTCGGACTTCTTCTCACGATAGTTTCGTTTGTGACCTCTCGGCAATCGGTCATCGTGTTATCTTCGACGTTGGAATCAGTAACCTAACTATCTTCCCGATGTAAATCGTCTAGTTCCAAGATACGTTCAGATTGATTATCGGTATCGTTATCGCTGCTTTTGTGTTCTTCGATCTCCTTTCTCTCGTTGATTATCAATGGATGATCGGACATCTCGAACTCGGATTTCTTATTGTCAATATCGTTCTTGGTATCAGTAGTTTCTGCTGTTCGATCATTAGCAGTCCATTATTCTTCCTTGTTTTGTCGGTGGTGGAACATACCTCTGAGATCCATTAGTAAATTATCAACAGATATTGCAATGTACTCTAATCTAGAATAAAGGCACTCAAGTGCTTTTTCTTTTAATCTCATGTCGATTAATATTCGCACCTGGTCATCGTTGAGCCGTTATGTGAATCGCAGCATTCTTAACTGCCTATCCCAATTATCGTATTCACCGATTTTTCTTTTGAAAGTATTTAAAAGATCAGCCACATGTCTAATATCAACTCTTTGTCTGATTTCCGGATAATTTCCGTTTTTTTCTCTTTACACCACGAAGACCTCTTAACACGTTGAGTACCGCGACACCCGTATTCGGATGACGGGCATACTTCCGTGGGGCCCGCGTCACCCATATACGGATGCCGCTTTTCTTGTTGAAGTTAAATAAGATTTTTAGTTGCATTTTGAAAACAAATTTAATAGAACAAGTTCTGAAGTATAAATATAGAATATACAGCGTAAAAATATAAAAAATACACAAATTACACTCTACTTTTTTTTTAATTTATATAAGATAACTATTATATTATACTATGTCGCATGAAATTCGTTGAAACAGTCTAAGCACATCTGTGGCGATTTTGGGCAATTTATACAATACGTTATCGTTTTTTTAAGGTTTTTTCTTGCTTTTTTGCGTTCGACAATTTTCCTCTTTTTTTTTTGTAACAAAGTACGCACACCCTTCTTACAGACTTGCCCAGGTGATTTTTGCGAATCTCCAAGTGGTGAGACAGATTCCTTCTTTTTTGTCTATTAGAATTAGGCACAGTGTAATTTGAGAACAACCATTCTGCGGCTACAAGTTCACGGAATTTTCTTATATGTATTTTTTCTTCATATCTCTCCGCTATCGTTCTAGTGCGCCGAGAGAAAAACTTGGGCCCGCAAGAAAAACAACGATATCACGCTTGGTACTCAACGTGTTAATAGCTCTAATCCTCGTCGTACGAGTTCCAATTCTGTTTCGGCTAATCCTCTATCGCTTCTACGGCTTTCTTCTTCGCCATGATTACGGATTTCCCTCAAAGAATCTGTAGTTACTTCGACAACATTTGAGCACTCTTCATTTATAACACGCGAAGCTGTACACGTCGTTACGTTTTCTGAGCCCATACCTCGGACGGATCTAATTCTATTAGCCGTTGAATCAACCCGACTTTGTATCCCGAAGTGCCACACCCAAACTCTTTGCACTTCTATTTGAGTTCAGTCAGAATAGCATTAATCTGTGATTTAGAAATCTTTCCAACTTTTTTAATGAACCGTGTTCAACTTCAATCTTCAATACGGACACCACTTATGTCGTATAACAACTACACAAGGGCGTTACCCAACTTCTTCACGCCACACGAAATTACGATTTAATCCAACACTAATAGGCCCCATTAATTATAATCACTTATGGCTCACTTCTATTTCAATTCCGGCTGAGCCTTCACAATTCTGTTAGATATGGAAGAGTGTAAATGAAATATAATTGACAGTAGAGTTTTGTAAATAACACAAACGCTAATCACTCACAACGACAGATTAACTGCGATACTATTAACAAGTCTGATCACTCAGAGCGCTAGAAAATTGGACTTATTTATAAAAATCTACAAACTCGAAAATTTCAAATGAACAATTTTTAGTCTTGGTCACATGGTAGTTTATAGTTTAAACAATTTGTCATACAAAAATGATTTAAAAATATTAAAAAACGGCGGCGCTGCAGCTGATGCCGTAGAGAGAGATCCTCCGCCGGAACGTGTATCGCTGACTGAAAGTAGATCACTGTAATGACACATCTGAAAAAAGAATTATTTTCTCATTCATGAATATTGTGGCTATACGTCACGTACGAATGTTTTTTTTTTTTTTCTTGAGAAAATGGCATTGAGTAAACGAAATACTGTTTTTGCACAGAAATTTGACAACAAAAAAATAAATATTAACAAAAATAATTAACGTATCGTAATAATCGTTCGATACTTTACAGATAATGTATCTGAGAGCATTGTGTCCAAATTTCAACTCAATCAGTCCGGTAGTTTCCAATATTTCTTTACAGTTAGGTCAAAAAACAGCTTCGAGAAAAACGTAAAAGAAAGTAAGTATCCAATTATTTGGGTGATAGTTTTTTTACACACTCATTCAAAAGAAACGATTTTTTCAAACTTCTAGGATGGTCAAACCCCTTAAAGCTGTTCATTCAATCGCTTTCTCTCTAAAACAAACCTCTTGTTTTCTTTCCATAAACAAACGCACCTCCCAAAAAACAAATCACGCTCTCTTCGACTGCCGATTGGTTTATTTCACACATGCACACACACACATGACTAATTAGCTAGAACCTTCCATCCCTTCGTTCAACTGTCGATCGGCATATCACACGCACTCTCTCTCTCTCTTTGTGTACGAGATATAATAAAAAATATATTTACTCAGCCATATATCGTCGTAAATTGTCTCTATTGGTAGATCAAAGCCGATACGCTATCTATTTGAATTTTCCTATAAGAAAATTCTTTATCGTTAAGTTATCGTTAAGTTTGTAATGTTAAGTTTATTTGTGATCGAGATTCAGCGAAGATCTGTTTTTCTACCTCTAGAGAAAAGTTTCAAAGCACTTTGTTTGATCAAATTACTGTTCTACATTTGAGTAAAATCTTAAATAATTCATTTGTATATATATTTTTCTAATAGAGGGATTTTTAAAACTTTCGAATAGTCTTTGATTTGCGTTTTTATCTAATAATTTATAATGAGCAAGCGAAAGAAAGAAACAATAACTAATGTATAAAGGATTAGGCATCAGGGCGGAGAGATCAGAGTAGTACAATATAAAGTAGAGATAAAAGTAATAAAAAGTAGTACAAAGTAGAGATCAGAGTCTTGTAGAGTAGAGCAGAAAGAACAGAATATAAGAAAGTAGAGTAAAGATTACAAAAGAGAAGAGCAGAACAAAATAGTTGAGTATTGTCGATTATTGATTGTCAAGCAAATGTACAGATGAGAGAAAATTTGTATATCTTAAGAACAATAGAGAAACTGTTTATATCTTTATTCTAATAAAAGTATTTATGTATTTTAAGTTATCTATAAAAAAATCTAAAATTTAAGTTATCTCTAATAAATTATCATTTTTATAAAAAGTTCTCTAGTTTATATTATGCGAATAAATACCTCTCTACACACGTGCGATGGGTAACATTGGTGCCAGAAGTGCGAGGCCTAGTGAGTTAAGGGGAATCTAAATCCAGTAATACAACAAGAGTACGGGGCAAGCAACCAGCAGGATGTTGTAGTAGTGAAAAGAGGACAACTGTGGAGAATAGGTGATGTCCTGTCCTGTCCAGGATTTCAATTTGAAGGATGCCTAGACTATAAGATCATTTCAAATGTTGGCTTATTCAGGATGTTACAGAATAGATTCAGATGGTGTAGCTGGACTTCTCACTTGTTCGTATAAAGATGTTTTTCTTTTTTTCTCTTTAACAGTTACACAGACCCTACTTATACAAAACAGTAGAGTTTCGTAAATTAAATTCATTGTTGTAATTAATAAATAATGGAAGATAGTCTGAACCTACAATTTAAACTTACGTCGATGTCGATTTACCTCCATAGATCAATTACCCTCAATTTGACCTAGAATGAATAACGGATGAGCAAGTACGTATATGTGTACTAGTAGTTCGCTGGGCTAAAATTTACTGGATAAAAAGCTTACATCAACTGAGAACAAGCTATCCTCACTGTAGCTGGTATACGTAAATGAGTGAAACCAAGGAGCTACAAACGTAAACTGCCTCGCGACATTGCTCACTCCTACGTCTGAATATGCGAGTGCTATCATCGAATATAGCAAGGTAAATTTTCATTATAAAGGTACGTATATCCACTTTTAGAGATGTTACATGATAAATACAAATTTTATAAAATTCCGGTGACCTTCGGAGTCCTCTCAGACATTCCCGAACACATTCTTTTTCGGGATGTCTGGCAACACTGTTTCTTCAAAATAGTAACATTATAGTAATACATATATAAGTAATGCCACTAAATGTTGCCTAAATATGTTAGTATTACTTTTATTAATATAATTTTTATTAGCTTTTCTTACAGTTCACCATTAATTGCCATTGCTATTTTAATATTGTTTAATATCGTGACATGATTTCCGTCAACAACGTGTACTTTTACTTTCTCTTCAGTTATCTGTAAATATCGGGATTTCATAGTTGATTAATATTATATTCATTATCTATACAAATTTTACAACTTACATTCTGTAGTTCATAATCATACGAGATATGTTGTACAGACGATAACACCGGTTTGAACAATGTGTTCAAATTGGTGTTCTTATATATGGTATTGGTTTTGGAATATATTTCATGGATGCTTGCAATCTCACATAAAATGAAAAAACAGCGTTTCTCTGATCTCGTTCTAAATATAATTGTTTGTATATAGGAGACAATGTATTAAGGAAAACATTTACTTTTTCATCCCACGTTTTGGATTTTCTTAATTCTAGTACAAACTGTAAAATAACGTTCGAAAATCGGTATGACTATTGCGAGAAGTAGAAAAAAATAAAATTGACGAACCTGTTTACTATTAGTAGATGTAAATAACTGTGTTATGCGAACAAGAACGTTGTTTTGCAACTCTTCCTCCGATGACGATTTAAAATATTGATTTACAATTTCTTTCATTAGCAGAGGAGCACCGTCTATCAAAATTAGCCGGCCATTAAACCCTTTGGCTTCTAATTGTCGTGCGAGTTCAATTGTTACAAGCGATCCGAATGAATATCCCACTAAAGTGAAATCTATTCGATCTTTAAGTTTCTCTTCCATATGCTGTAATATGTAAAGTTATATACAATTTTAATCCGACAGATTCAATAATATTTAATTTAATTAAATATTTCTTCAGTAAAAGAGTATACCGGTAGAATTGAGTGGGCCATTTCTTCAATAGTTCTTAATTCGTAATTTGTCCCAAGTTGGAAACAAGTCGCAGGCGACTTAATTTTCGATTCTAATGTTTTAAAAATGCTACCAAAGCCTTCGATACCTGGAATGAAGAATATCTCGCTCCGACCTTCCTCTGGATTAGTTTCAAGGGGGATAATTATTTCGGAGGAAAGTTTCTTGCCAAACAATTGCATCAACATCTTCATACCATTGAATGTTTCATTATGATTATTATTATCTGACCTCTCATTATTCATTCCCACAAGTCTGGCAAAGTTTAATTTGCGAATATCTTCCGCGCTGAGATATATTTGATACTCGCGCTCTAATGTTTGTTTTATTTCTACACCCATCATAGAATCCATTCCAAGTTCAGCCAATGTAGATTATTGATTGATAGTTTGTAAGTCTTTAATACCTGTAATCAAGAATTCGTTATTTAAGTGAGATAAAGACAGTAAAAGTGAGCGGAAAAAATCAAATTATGGAATTTAGTAATAATCAAAATAATAAATAATAACATTGATTAACCGAAACTTACACATAATTTTTAAGACAGTATCTACGACATTGTCCGCACCGTCACTACCTGATTGTTTTTCAGCGACTATCATACTTGCAACAATAGGTCTATCCTGTACCAAAAATCGATCGAGTTCTTCTAAACACGATGTTATTTTTTGCTGTAGGGTACCGCCGATAACAAGTTCCTTATCGTTATCCTGCATGTCCGCGACAAGACCGACGTCTCCAATCGCTCCCCATTGAATAGCTAATCCAGGCAAACCTTCTTCTACTCTTTTTTCGCATATTCTTTCCATAACGGAATTAGCCATACCATAATTCGTTTGGCCGGCATTTCCTCTTCCGCACGAGACGGAAGAGAAGGCAACGAAGTGTCGAAGATCTGGACAAAGCTTTCTAGTCACCTCGTCCAAACGTTTTGTGGCCCACGCCTTTCCTTTGAAAGATTCTTCAAAGGTTTTCATCGTTTGGTTTCTGCAAATGCTGTCTTTTAAAGAAACCGCAAGGTTGAAAATACCATCGACGGGACCTTCATTTATTGCTGATTTCACTATAAGCTCGCAATCCTCTTGTTTAGCCGTATCGAGACCGACAAGGATCTTAATATTCGCGCCGTATGATTCCCATCTTTTGATTCTCATTTGTTGATAACCATTCTTTAAACCGTTTCGCGAAGTAATGACAATATTTTGAGCATTTCGAAGAACCAACCAATCGATTAATTCTAAACCAAAACCACCCAAGCCGCCAATGATTATATAACTTTTGTTCGGAAAACATGTATAAGAAGGTTCAGCCAAGATCGGTGTATTCAGTGGTTCATTATCTTCGCGTATCTTCATGAGTACCTACGAAATTAAAGATGGATTTCGAGCTATAATTTAAGATAGTGCAAGTAAATGAATATTAAAACAACGGCCAAACTTACTTTTCCAATGTGCTTTCCAGCAGCCATGAATCTAAAAGCTTCCTCTACTTGATCCTTGCCGAAGATTGTCCTTACAATAGGTTTGATTGCATTTTCCTTAAGAAGTCTGTTTACTCTCGAATATATTTCAACTTTGATTTCGTCATTGGTGATCATAATTTGATCTAGCATTACAGCGTGAAAACTAATTTCCTTCGTAAAGACATCGATGTCTAACGGATTATTTGCGGCTAAGTCAAACTTTCCAATTTCTAAAAAGCGTCCCCTATGGGCTAAACAACGCAGAGATGCTAGAAGTTTTTCTTCCGCTAAAGAATTTAGTACTATGTCTACACCTCTACCGTTGGTTTGTTGCAAAATCATTTGTTCGAAGCTAGTATCTCGAGAATTTCCAATATGATTATCATCGATACTGGGAAATGTTTCTTTAATGAATTTACGTTTCTCTGGTGTACCGACGGTAGTAAATACTTCACAGCCTTCGTGAAGAGCTAAAGTAATCGCGGCCTGGCCGATACCACCAGCACCAGCGTGGATAAGTATGCTTTCACCTTTTCTCATTTCTCCGTTAATATAAAGCGCAGCAGTACATGTGGAATATACACATGGTACTGTGGCTGCATCTTCCAAAGTCCAACTTTCAGGTATGGTCCAATTAAAAATGTCGTCCATATGGCAAAGATTTGATATGCATCTGAAAAAATATTATTTATTTCATTTCCTATCATTGTCAGTTATCTTCTGTGCGCGATTAAATCTCAATCTTGTAATTCGTAATCAGTTCACCTGTTTGAATTAAATCCCATAACACGACGACCGCTAATACTCGTTCCGCTATATTCAATTCCAAGCAAACAGTCGACTTCTTTTCTGTTATGTTGAGTAACGTCTACTCCGATTTTACCTGTTGCCAACATTACGTCTTTAAAATTCAATGATGCATAATGGATGCGAACAAGATCTTCCTTTTCATAATTCTTCATAATTGGCCCTTCGACCCAACGTATCGAACTTAAATCTCCTCGTGACTGTTAAAGAAGTATTTTTATAAAAATTGTATTGTATTATTTTATGATATTTGTTCAAAATGTGATAAAATGATGTTACATACCAATTGATTAACGAGGGCATGGTAGACAGGCTTCGATTCGCGAGATGGAAGTAGCTGATGCCTATATGATCCCCAAATGTTCCCTGGTCGTAAAACATTGATGACGAGATCGGCTTCGATTTGTTCCAAATAAAGGGGCAATTCTAAAGAAAATTTTGGGGCTTCGAGATCCTGAACTAAAACAGCTCGGAATATATTGCCTCCTGGTTCTTTCTGTAAGCAATTAATGAATCCTAAGAGACCAGATTCAAAGTTTCCTTCCTCAACAAGTATCACCCTCGTGCTATCCTCTTCTGTTTCATTGGCAAGCACAGTTTGTACTTCTTTCAACCAGTTAAATTCATTGCTTTTAACATTAATTAACAATGTATTTTTCGGAGTTTTCTTGATCTTCCTTAACAATATCCACGAATCCTCGAAATTACTTTTCTCCAAAACTATACCCAATTGAAATTCCTTTACAATTGAAAAGTCCAATGGAATATTATTCTTTTCGCGCGATAAAATGAAAGCTCCATCTTTTGTAGATTTTAAAAGTTGTTTTAAGCTATCCTTTTTCTTATCGGTCAACAAACGATATCCAACTGCTAATAGCGCTACATCATCCGTTCGTGTATTTTCCAATTCTAAAATGTTGATATCTTTAGGAACGTCTTCTTCGCCAAATCTGTTTGGTGGTGCAAATATATTAATGCTTTCTTGGATCAAAGGCAATTTGGTTAGAATGTCTCTCAACAATGGAGAAACGAGTTTCTCTGTTGATATATCGTCATTATCCTCAACGAGTTCTATCGTTTTCACATTGATCAATGGTATATTCTCAAGAGTGATATGCATAGATAACGTTAATATTTCGCGTAATGACATTTCCTTTCTATCACGATAAGCAATGAATTTATGTTCTTCGATAATTGGTTCACTGACAGGTTTCTTCCGAGAAATCTCATTAGCCCTAATATTATGAATCTCCACACCCCCTGCTACAATCACATCAATGTTCTCAAATAATCGTACAGGTACATCTGAAATAAGAAAATCGCTTCATTGTATATCAGCAATGGATATAAAGGAATTTGCTATATAACTTCACGTAGCATTAAAAATAAATATTTACATTTTTCGTTGGTTTTCAAACTTTGCAGATATTGTTGATGAGCTTTAGTATCTATTATCAATTTTCGAATTCCAGTCGGTACAAATAAACCTCGGGTATCTAAAGTGAGAATTTTCATCTGCAATATGTTATCCAAGAACGCCACCCAATTATTTTTCCACTCGACATATCCTTTCTTTCCTGAAATTGACGCACTGTGCAAACTACGAAAGAGACCGCTATATTGGTAACCACGTAGTTTCAACTCTTTATAAATATCTTTCGCGTCTAATTCTTCTTCCTCATTGACAACAATCGCATTGACCAAATCAAGGGGTATTTTCTCTTTCGTTAAGTTTGTTGCAATATGAATCATTCCAGTAATAATAGCAACACCTTTTTCGACAATTTCGAATTTACCAGTTCCTATTTATTTGTAAATCGACATATATTAAATTCTTTAAAAAATTATTTAGACGTGATAAATAGCAGTTACCTTTTTGAATCATGACAATCATTTGAACTGTACCTTCTTTTGGAATGATGGTAGCTCTATTAAACTTCACATTTTCAATGACAATAGATATTTTCATATGCAATTGTTCTATCAAGTTGCCCAAAGTTTCCCAAACCAAACATAGATATCCTGTTGCTGGAAATAAATTCCTTTCATTGACCACGTGGTCCTTGATGAACTCAAAATTTTAATTGTCGATCGATATTTCAATCATTCGTTCAGCCGAAGCAATTTTCTGTAGCGTTTTGTAAGATAGAATAAACCAGTTGTATGAATGTTTCCACCTAAAGATGTTATAATATTAAATTATTACGTTACATTTGGAAAAAGCTTTGATATTATCATTAGCTCTTTACGTTTGCTACATACTCATAATCTTTACCTAATAAGTGGGGAGATCATTGGAGTACTTCGACTGACTGGATATTTTACAGGTGTATATAATTTAGCAAGGTCAAGTTGTAAAACGGTATTATAGAGCTTCCCTAATGCTTGTAGAAAACTGACCACGTTATTTTTATCATCTCGATGATTTAATGCAATATTTATTACGGTTGGTTGCAGTGATTTTCTTAAAATTGCTTGTAGTAGATTTTGCGGTGCAATTTCAATCGTAACGGCATTATCGGGAATCAGAGCTAATGTTTCCTCAAAAAGTACAGGTTTCAATATGTTATTGGTATGATACTCGGCTGACGAGAGTTTTGCGGCTGATGTCGACCATTCGTTGCGTGGTACCGATGTACTGAGCCATTTTCTACTTCGAGGCTTCGCTACTGTTATCACATTTTTTAAATATGCGAAAAGTTTCGATCCAACTGCTGCCATGTAACGGCTATGATAAGGAATATTATTGCACGGTATCTCTTCCGCGAAAACTTCGCTTCCCTGCCAATTACAAACATATTACGAAGGGATATGAAAAAATTATTTTAATAGAAAGGAATACTTCTCTTGGTTAGTTCACAATTAGCTTCAGACGGACCTGTAATTTTTTAACGAATGCCTTCACAGACTCGGTCGGTCCGCTAACAATTGTACATTCTAATCCATTGTGACATGCGATGTCGATATCAACGGGACACCAATCCTTAATATCTTTATAGGAAAGCCCTACCGTTGCCATAGAACCATGAGGGGTTTCTGTTCCTACCAAGGCCATCCCTCGCGAATACGCTGCTAATATCATTTCCTCCACTGTAAAACATCCATCTGCGTAGGCACAACCAAGTTCGCCAACGGAGTGTCCGATTACGTAGTCCGGTACTACACCCACAGATGTTAAAAGATCTACCAAGCCGATCTGTAAAGATTTTTTTCTTCGTCGGATCTTATCGAATGAATGCAGATTTTACAAATAATTAAATATTTGACATAACCTGAATTGCAGCAATTCCGACGATCGAGTGCAAGATATTGTGGGACATATTATTATCTTTTTCAGTTAATATTTTATAAATATTCAATTTACAATGTTTTAATACAGCGTCGCATTTTTCCATTGCTTTAGCAAATATAGGAAATCTCATCAAAGCTTGACCTGGTAAATTATAAATTCCACGTTTCAATACATTTGATACTCGGAATGGTCATTATTTTAATAATTTTAAATAGTTACGAAGAAATATTAGAACAGAAATTTCTGTACCCATTCCAGACCACTGCGATCCCATTCCAGAAAAGACAAACAATATTGGTTTCTTTATACCAGAAAAATTTTCAATCTCTCTCAGTTTTTCGTCAGACGATTTAAAACCAGTTATCGTGTATCCCCGACATAAATGACCTGATGTTTCTTTGAGATGAAGATCATGAAGGAGACGAACGAATTCGACGTCTATCGGTCGATTATCAATCTACGTAATTGTAATTGTATCATTTTATTTTATACTAACATAAACAAGTATAATATCGTCATATTTTCTATTTAAAATAACATTGATTCGTTTTACCTACATCGTTTAAGATGGTTACTACTGCTTCTTCGGTACGTCCAGAAACAACTACGAGCCTTGGCAAATCGTCATCTGGCAATCCTTTATTGACCTTTGCTTTTGGATTTGATCTGAGTAAGACGTGAGCATTAGCACCACCGAAACCGAAAGAATTAATGCCTATGTATTCCCCGTCAAATGGAATCGTCTCGGTAACCACTTTGATCCTCCCTTCAGTAAAAGCTTCCACGTCTTTGCGCGGACGATTAAAGTGGATATTCGGCGGTATTAGGCCTGACTCCATCGATACTATCGCCTGTAAAATATCAATGAAACGAAAATAAACGAACAATTGGCTCGTCTTACGCTTCAAACTACGTTTACCTTAGCAATGGAACAAACTCCACTGACTGGTTCTGTATGACCCAAATTTGATTTGATGGAACCGACTTTGAGAGGATTAGATCTGCCTTTTGTGAAAACCTGATCTATAGCATTTATTTCTTCAGGATCACCGACTTTAGTTTCTGTACCATGAGCTTCGATGTAAGGAATAGACGTTGTTGGTACACTGCATTCTTCGTAGAATTCTTTTAAAAGAGTACCCTGAATTTTGCTAGAAGGAAACGTTATTCCCTGTTCTTTGTAACCATCGCAATTTGTTTTTGCATGGATAACAGTTTCATATATCCTCTTAGCATTTTTTGCTTTTTGCAGAAAAGTTACAACAACGGCTTCGCTACGAGCGTAACCATCTGCATCTTCGTCAAAAGTTTTGCAGCGACCATCATCAGATAACACCCACATTAGAGAGATTCAAGATTGAATAACTGTTTATATACTTTCACGATAATTCAAGAAAAAAGGACAAATGCTTCGAGCAAAATGTCATAACCAATACCTAAGCGCTTAAATTGCAAAGTTACAAATGGATGATTGCAAAGATTTGATCCACAGACGATCGCGTAATCGCATTGTCCACTATGTATAGCCTTATAAGCATGTTCTATCGCAAAGAGACTTGAACTGCATGTGGTATCAATCCAGTTACACCCAACCAATGTGAAATTCTATCGGCCATTACAACTCTATTAGAGTAAAATATACCAAGCCCATGTACCTACAATTAAAGCGACATATTTTTTATCTTATCCATCCATATATGTAATTATGTAATCTATAAGCTTATCATTTGATCGCTTCGCGTACCAAAAGTTTATCGTAGTACCAGATTTGTTCAGATTCAGAAAAACATGAACCTATGAAAACACCTGTCCTAGTTCCATGTAGGTCTTTTGGATGAATTCCAGTATCGACGATTGCTTCGTAAGTATGTTCGAACAACATTCTGCCCATAAGATCCATAATATGTGCTTCTTTAAAATCAATACCAAAGAACGATGCATCGAATTTCTCAATGTTGTTAATTTTGCCGGATCGTTGTGGAATTTCTGAGTGCTCTTATGAAATATAACAGTAGAAAAATATTAACTTATAATGAATACGCTATTAAATAAAATAAATTGTGTATATATAATTGGTACCTAGTTTCCAACAACGTTCGTCATCAGTGATACTATCTTTGCGGTTAAATATATTATATTTCAATTCCTCTATATTATTGGATTCCGGAAATAACAACTTCTTCACCTGGCTCTGGATCAGCATATTTGAAAAATTTGTAGGATTCTTCTGATTCCTTAAACTCACTCATATTATTTTGATGTCTCACGTCTTTCTATAAGGAATAGAAATTTGATAATCAACTAAAGCAGTAAACGACGAATTCCCTTTTATAACAATGCTATATCCCTCTCCATGAAATTTATTTTATCACGTGAACTATCACGCATTCTGGGATCTTTCCGTTCTGTTTATTCAAATGAAAATAAATTTTAAATTGACCCTTATGAACTACGTGCCTTTTTATTCTGTTTATGTACGTCATCGTCAATGAAACAGTATTGTTTAATAACGAAAGATTTAAGTTTCGTCGTAATACTTTAAATATTTGATACATGTACTATTTTTCACGGAAGCTGCATACACACACACACACAAAATATGTACATATATATCTACGCGCGCACTAATCACGCATGCACATACGTACATAAAACTATATCTTTATTCTAATGTCTTTAGTTTTCATACCTAATATTTAACTAAATAGTACAAATATATACTATACTTCGTTTACCTTGTACTCCTTTAACATTATTTCTACCATGAGGTGTCAAAAGACACCTTTCATATTTTAACTGAACATTATTCAATAAGTTTAATAATTTCTCCATAATTAATTTTTTTACTTTTTTTATAATAGTTGTTAAATGAATTCAGCGATATTTTCCTCCAGCTCATCCTGGATTTAAAAATGTGCATATGGTATACCTATTTCTACCATAAGGTGTCTTTCGACACCTTAAGGATTTCATAACAATGTTTAATTTTATACCGATTTACATACAGATGTCAACACTATTTTGCAGCATCATATCAATTGTAATCTGATTAGAGAATCCCGATTTCAGTTGTAATGGAAAATAGTTTAATATTTGCTTGTTTTTCGCCATATTGCATTTTACTGCAGATCATTGCAGTGACTTGTTCTAAAAAAATTGAATAATGTGCTTTGTTTTGCAATCCTGGTAGTGAATTTAGTACACGTGAAGTTTGTTTTCATTTGTGAAAAGTTTGAAAAACACATTGTTGAAATTAGCATTACAGGTAAGTAGGCAGTAAAACTCTTATTAATGCTGGTAATTATTTTTATTTATTATCCTTTTTTATGAAAAAACGTAAACAAACTAACCTAATCTATCCTTATTTATTTTCTTTTTTCTAAAATTATTCTAATTATGCTCCGAATTTCAAGAAAGAAGGAGTTATTGCAAAAAATAAATAACATAAGTGAAGAATACTCTGAAATTGATGAAAGCCCAGAAACTGAATGTGAGGATAAGTTGAATGAATCTTTTGAAAGTGACCATGAATTCAATAGCAATTACGAAAATTACTCGTTAAGCACTAATGAAGAGGAAGATAACTTGAATGCAAGTAGAGGATGAGAAAAAATGAGATTGTTGACAGATTCTGAAGACGATATAGAAGAAAGCAATGAACGGCAAAATATAGAAATCGCTGTTGATGGAACAGTATGGAAAAAGATCGAAAGAAGTTCCTCTCCTGGCAGACCACCTATTCATGCTATTTATATTGATATCGGTTTCATTGGCTGAGTCTGTCGTTTTGAAGCTGGTTGAACCATTTACTGGCTGCGACAGAACTGTTACCACCAACAATTTTTTTACAAGTTCTTTTCTAGCTACAAAGCTTTTGCAAAAAAAAAACTTCTTTAGTTGGAACTATCCGTCAGAATAAGAGAGAACTGCCAAAATCTGCAAAAATACAAAAGGATGGAATGGAATATTTTACAACGCAACTTTATGTATCAAATGACTGTACTCTAACAAGCTATAAAAGCAAACTGAACAAAAAAGTACTTGTGCTAAGTTCAAGACATAAGCCTATAACAGTAGAAAAAAGCAATAAACGTCTTTCAGAAACCATTAAATTTTATAACAGCACAAAATTTGGGATCGATATGACTGACCAAATAGCGAGAAAGTATAGCGTAAAATGTAAATGCCGTAGATGGCCTATGCATGTATTTTACAACATCCTCAATCTAGCCGGCATAAACGCATGGGTTCTATACAAAGAAACGACAGGTGAAAATATTTCACGTAAAGATTTTTTATTCCAGTTAGGAGAAGAAGTTGTTACGAAATATAAAAAACGACCAGATCGTTCATCAGTCTTAAGTACAACAACATTCTTTCCAAGTAGACAAAAAAAATGCCAATAAAGTATTGCTCAGGTAATAGAGCAACAGGAATGTGCTTGCAGTGAGAAAAGTACATGTGTGGAAAGTGCTTAGTAGAGCAACCATTGATCTGTAAAATCTGTGGTAATGAATAAGGAAAAATGTTATTACAATGCTGTTTTTATAATTACTTTTTTTTTGTTACAAAGATTGAATTTTTATATGTTGGCGTATGAGTGGTCCCAACAGCTCTATATTCTGATAACTATAAATAGCTTAAATATTGCTATTGAGTATAACTAATATAAATAAACTCCTTTATTTAAAATCCTTTTACGTTAACATTTATATATGAGACTAAAAATTCGTTGTTAATGATATTACAATGTTTGATCACCTTTCTAATAAAAATAAAAAATGAAGAAAGTAATGTTTTTTAATTATTGTTCCTGTTATGTTGTTCAAATTATCTATATTTAACTGATAATTAGAAATCCCAGCAGTTTTGGCAATTAGTTGCATTCAAATGCAAAGGTGTCAAAAGACACCTTTTGGTCAAAATAGGTATGCACAAAATCGCGGTAGAAATAGTGTTAATAAGTATCGTTAGTACACTATTGTGCGCCTTATTATTGTGTGTTTTATAATATATTATAAATATATATAAATAAAATAGGTAAATACTAATCAATTTTTTTCTTACGAGTTTTCTTCAATCAAAAGATTTTTCCTTCTCCGTGTAATTTCTTTGTTATATAAAACTTGACATGTCTTATAATGATAAGGAGAACAAAAATAATAACAATAAATTAACCTAATAGCGGCTTATTTCGATAAACTAATAATACTAATTAATGATAAAAATATAATTTAAATAAATATATTGTATGCTGTCCAGTCTGGAGATATACGCACAATGAATGAAAATAATACAAAGTGACAAAGAAATGAGTGATACATAACTCAAGTAAGGTATTATTAACAAAATATCATAAAAACTATTTTCTTCCTCAACTTTTATTCGAAGAAGTATTGACTATGCTACTAAAGAACGCAATAACCGTTGAAATTGCAGTCTAATAGATCATTAAGTTTTTTTTACAATCGAAAAACATTGAAATTGTATTTATATATACTATTAAATTTATTACTTTAAATACTAAGAAAATCTCTGTTTAATGTAGTGTCTTATAAACCTTCAAATTCCATTGCCTCACATCTCAAATAAAGCCATAATTTCTACCTGTATAGAACCGAATTTTAAAATACACACGCACACACACACACACACACACATATAATTGTCATACTCAAAAATAAAACGCAATGACATAAATGCGTTAGCATTGACCAATTGATCGATGCCAAATTTTTTTCTGTTCACTGAATACACAGACTGCTCTGACATTTCGGGTTATTATCCTTATGTAGGATTTAATTTTTGTTGGTTTCAATAAACCAACATTAAAATGTAAACAATACTTTTTATAAAATTCATAAAATTGTTTCGGCATTCAAAGCTTGGAAGCAAAGATATCTCTTTATTGGGAGTGGTATTACAAGTGTGTTCTATTACATTATGTACCAAAAAGATACTTTATCGGTGAATATTACATTGCTCCAATAAATCAATATTTTCCTTCATCCGGTCGTATTTTAACATATTTTTGAGAGTTATTTTCACAGTACTTTACCATTTTACAATATGCTAATGTGATTTAAAGATCATAGTCAAGTAGATCATGACTACTTTACCTATACTTTTACTTTATTACAAAAGAAAATGCTTTTGTATATCTTTTCATTTTATTGTAAACATCTGTCTAGATTGATGCATTATTCAAATAGTCAACAAAATTCAAGAATAATTGAAAAGGTCAAGAAATGTCACGAAAACATGACAAACTAGAATAAACATAAAGCTTGATCATGTTTTGATTTTAAATGAGCAAATATAGATCTCATTTTTAGTATCGGGAAGTAAATATAAACAATCCAATAGTGTAATCTATGATGCGTCGTTATCGTATGCACAAATAATGTGATGATATAAATTAGAATTATATCTATTAGTTCGATTTACGAAAAAGAACTCCTTATTTAATTTATATAAAATATATGTATATATGTATATATAATATGCATATTACATATACATGATATGCATATATGCATATATATGCCCTAATAAATTTAACTTAATATAGGTTAACCTTAATAAGGTTAACTTGACTGACCATTATTCTAAGCTACTGTCGAATCTTATAAATGAAACATGCCTATCATCTATTACACGCTTATACCTAATATAAACCTATACAATACACACACTACATTTTTCCCTTCGTCATTAACAAATATTCAGTTTCTTCCTCTTACTATATAATCGCTTCATTAATTTTTTTCTGATGAACTAACTAACCAATACAAGTAATTTTGCTTGAAAGTTTATACACGGACAAACGCGTTTGCTTGAAATATACTATAATCAATTCTTTAATAAAGTTCAATTAACAAAATAAAAAGAGGAATGTATTAACGCGATATTGGCAGTCTTTCTATAACGATTTTCTTTTTTTGCTTCTTAGGGACATCAATTTAAAATTATTTTCTCACAGCAATACACATATTCTCCTCACTTATTTAATCATATCTATTCTACAACTATTTTATTTTTTTTCAATGTAGGTCGAGAGTAAACAAACTCCTTAAGGAAAATGCAATCAAACCTATTGTAAGAACAATCTTCGACAAGGATCAAGTAGAGGAAGCTTTTAGATTCATGACTGCTGGAAAACACATTGGAAAAGTAAGTCTGTTCGTTGTTTTAATATTCATTTACTTGCACTATCTTAAATTATAACTCGAAATCCATCTTTAATTTCGTAGGTACTCATAAAGATACGCGAAGATAATGAACCACTGAATACACCGATCTTGGCTGAACCTTCTTATACATGTATTCTGAACAAAAGTTATATAATCATTGGCGGCTTGGGTGGTTTTGGTTTAGAATTAATCGATTGGTTGGTTCTTCGAAATGCTCAAAATATTGTCATTACTACGCGAAACGGTTTAAAGAATGGTTATCAACAAATGAGAATCAAAAGATGGGAATCATACGGCGCGAATATTAAGATCCTTGTCGGTCTCGATACGGCTAAACAAGAGGATTGCGAGCTTATAGTGAAATCAGCAATAAATGAAGGTCCCGTCGATGGTATTTTCAACCTCGCGATTTTACGTTCGTTACCAGCGTCATATATCTGTAATGCACAGATTTCCATTGAGAACCTGGCGTCATAGATATGTGACGGCATTCAATTTTTATATTATATCTGCATAAAAAAATAAAAATCTGCAGTATATCTTGCAGAATTTCGAAGAAAATGTAATGGGTTGTGGATGGAATTTCTTTACTGCGGCGCGGTAGCGAAAGTATTAAGAATTGTTAGTTTTTTTTTGTAACGTCGTTTGACGTATCAATCCATTTCTTTTTTACATAATAATATAGTAGTATACTCTAGTTCTGTAAATAACAGGAAATGACAAGAGCGGCCTATTGAACTTTTGATATTCATAATAAGTTTACCATGAACATAGATCTTCAGAATGCAAATATATTCAAAATAGATCCGGAAAATCTGCGAAAAAATAAATACGAACAGGCTTATCGTAACGTCTTATTCGATACATAACGGATTTAAATTTTAATTTTCAAAGCTTCGAAACACTGTTTATCTAATAAAGACGATGTAGTGACAAATATCAGCATTTGGTTAGTTTGTTTTAGAATATTTATGGAGAAATCGAAACGTATGGAATGAAGTTATTAAAAATTTGTATTACAAATAAATTGCATGTTGGGAAATAATTTAAGCTAAATATTTTCATGCTTTTGTCCATTTACGAGGTTACATATCTTTTACTTTTCATATGGTCTCTTTTGCACTCTCCTCGCTTTTTGTTTCATAGATATACTTTAATCGCCATCGCTTGCAGTTACTCTCTCTCTTCCTTTTACTCAATCAGGATATAACATGTAGTTACAAAGATTAACAAGGAGAATATACCAGAGAAAGAGTAAAGAGTTATAATATCTTAGTTGTAGCATTTTAATTATAATATCTTTATCAAAAAAATCCTTGTTAATCAAGAGTAAGTGATCCGAGTTAGTCTATATTTTTCAGGTAATGTTACGAAAAATATTCTACATTCATTTATTTTTGTTTTTTATTGAAAAAAATATAGCAATGTTTTGTATTGTGTTTGAATTTTCTTTGAATATTCATTCTGGTAAATGTAAAGAAATTTATTTATAGATTCAAAATCAATGTAGTCGTAATCTTTGCTTACACATTTAATGTGATTTAATAAGATAATGTTAATTACCATATATAATAAGGTTTCTGATGTTACAAATTGCTAGTAAGATTAATGTTTCACAATGATCTATGCAATATTTCTTTTTAGTGAAGTATTTTTATATAAAGCAAACGAACGGACTAGGATCTAGACTGATTCAAATGAAATAAAATTTAATTCCAAAAAATTTCTTTGAGTTAGGAAAGTGAAATTAAAAGATTATATAGGACTAATCAGAATGTTGATAATATCGTAAGTATTCTCAGTAGAAATAAATAAAACAAAAATTATTATTAATTAAAACAGAATTATACATTTTATTAGAACAAAGAAAAATAAGTAAATAGTTGTTGTTATTGTTCCACAAAAAGTTATATAAGAAAAAACTAAGAAAAGATATCATTATTTCGTCTTTTTCCTTCATTTAAAATTTATTTACATTGTAGAATTAACTACAAACTTGAAGATAACTATAGTTACTTAGTTATCTCCAGATATAGTATTCTTTGTCATTATTTTTAATATTATTATTATTACTGTCATAAAAAAATCATAAAATTAGCAGGGTATTGGTACACAAACAGCATATTTTCGCATTATTTTTGTAACATTGATCTCATTCGTTTCTTACGTATTTCTAATTTGATTTTGTCACGTCGCCATCAATGACGTGTTTCCCACCAGAAGGGACTAGAAACTATTTTGGTGTGGTATTGTCACGTCACCACTAACGACGTGTTTTCCACCAAAAGAAATTTAGTACTACTTTAGTATAGGTGTCGCGTCGCCATCAACGGCGTGTTTTCCCGCCAAGAGGAACTTAGCATTATTTTAATACCCACTAGTCGGTAAAAAAGGAACTAGATAGACAGATAGATAGATTTTTTATTCCTCCCCTCAGGGTCTGAAGGCGCTTTTCCCGAGGAGCGTACCCAAACCTCTTACAATCCTTTTACAATCTCCTCCTCAATCTCCCTATCCTCCACACCTATGCCTATATTTACATCTAACTTACGTTTAACTAAATCTACCTTATAATTAACTTATAATTATCTTACTTACTAATCAACTTAATATAAACTATTAATCATAAAACAATCAAATAACAACTTAACCTAATTTAACAACTAAAATTATTAAATACCCAAATTGATTACACGAGAGAGAGAGAGAGAGAGCGCTAGTTCCCTGACCATGAGCTTCCGGTACCACACATATAAACATTCACCTCCTTTCAGATTCACACTCCCATTCATCCATTCCCCCTTCTTCCCCTCTTTTCTTTTCCAGCTCTCTTATTCATCACTCACCTTCCCCTCCTTGCCACCAACTCTCCCCATCCTCCTCGATCCTACATTCTCCTAACACATGCTCCCACGTCTCCTCATCTTCTCCACACATCCTACACCTCCTCTTCTCCTCTACCTCCCAGTACCTTGCCCCTCTCATCTTATTGTTAATCCTGAATTTCACCACTCTCCTCCATCTACTCTCCCCCATCCCTTCCTCAAATACTCAGGCACCCCTTCTCCTCCTATCTCCTTATACCACTTATTATAATTCCCCCCTCTAATCCTTTCCTTCCAAAGATTAGTATTAAGAATATTCTAAGAATAGTAATTAATTCTTAAAAATATTATAAGAATTAGGGAAAAGGGCTACTTTGAATTTCGAGGAGAACGCTATCTACCTGAGGGAAAAGTTCAGCGAAAAACAAAGTCTACTACCGACGCTCCTCCTGAACAGACGTGTTCTCCGCAGCTCTCCATATAAATCATTAGTAAAAGTATAGTTTCTAAGTAAGAAAAATAACTTAGAATATTTTTACTATTCTGTTCTAAACCAAGTGTATTAAATAAATTTTTGTTATATTTAAATATTGTGTGAAAATTTTGATTTTGAATCCAACTCGCACTTTTGCTAACGCATCTAATTGGATGACATCTTGGCCAACTACCCTTAGCCAATAACTAGATTTCGTATACTATCTCCAAGGGTAATTCATATCTTGGTAAGTTCCTAGATATCAAAAGGGCTCATTTGTGACAGTGAATTTCTGAAAGAGAATTGGCCATTCAAAGTATTAAAACAAGTATCTCTCACTCTCGTTCCCGTGCTACGTGCCAAAAAGAGAGGAGCTAGCGAGGTTCGAGTAAAGGGCGCAAGTCTTAACTAAACCGTATCAGCAGCTCAGGGAATACTAGTTTTTTTTTATGCTTCTAACCATCCGAGATGTAACAGTCAAGACTTCCGTCCCTTACTCAAAGGAAGCTTATTACCGCTAGTAGGCTGAGGTACCTCATGATTCCTGTAACAGATTCTTAAGTCTTCCTTAACTTAGATATGCGTACTTTATTTACATTCACTACCTTAATACGTTTTCCTATCTGTAACTTGATGTCATTATTCGGGAGCGTTTCTAAAACTTGATGTGGTCCCGTGTATTGATCCCCTAATTTACTTGTAGGTTCTTTTAATAAAAATACTTCGTCGCCCTCTTTAATATTCTGTGGTTGCGCCCTCCTATCATAGTATTCCTTTGAAATAATCTTAGACCTCACCAGGTTTGGTCGTGCCACCTTTTGCGTCTTATTTAACCTACTAACTAATTAAATATAGTACTGGAGGTATGTCCGGTCCATTCTCTCTTCCAAAGGTGGGTCGGATGCCGGAACCCTTGCTAATCTACCAAAGACAAGCTCATAAGGAGTGTAGCGTGTTCCTTCGTGTACGCTCGTGTTATAAGAAAACATTGCTAGGTTTAGCCACTCATTCCAGTCTTTTTCTTTAATTACAAATTGTTTCAAATACTCCATCAACATATGATGCGATCTCTCTAGAGAGCCATTAGACTGTGGATAAAAGGCTGTGGTCTTATATTGTTAATATAATTTTATATTTACGTGCTATGGCCTTTAATAATGAGCTCAAAAAGCTTGTTCCTTGATCTGTCAATACTGCCCTTGGCGCTCCGAATTTACAAATTAAATTGACTATTAATGCATCGCTTATATCTATGGAGATAATGCTCGCGAGAGGGACGACTAGAGAAAATTTTGTGAGTTGATCCTGTATAGTAAGTATGTATTTATTTCCTTTCTCGGTTTGAGATAGAGGACCCACTACGTCGAGTGCTACCTTATCGAAAGCCGACCCTGATGTATCAGTCAACACCATGGTTTGTTTATTCTTGACCCGAATTAATTTCTTTAACTGGCAATCTAAACGATTTTGAACGAAGGCCTGGATTTGGCTCTTCATGTTCTCCCAAAAATACCTTTCCCTAATCCTATTATATGTTTTGGTCACTCCTTTGTGACCCCCTAAGGCTGACGAGTGATTCTCCCGTATTAGGTCCTCGCGCTCGTTCTCATTTGGTATTCTGGTTAAATTTTTGCAAATACAAATTACGCATTTTTCCGCGTCGAATAATTCACCTATCCTTTGCTGGATATGACTTCATGCTACGTTATCCAGCTTATTTGATTTAGAAATGCTAATTGTTTGTAAACCTAGTTCCCTAGCTAACGACAAGAGCGATTCCAGAGCATCATTCAAAATTTCTTCGTCCAATTCAATATTGGGATTCTCCTGGACGACCAGTGAGATTAAATCCTTAGTACTAAATTTTGTAACTTTTGCGCGACCTAGCGTTGAATCTTTGTAGTGGGGAAGCTTGCCCATGCTTTGCAACTGCTTAGCCCCTTCATTAAACGAATTTCCTTTCATAGTTATGAATATTGCCAAATTGTCCTTTTTCATGGTCAGTTTGTCCCTTACTTCCATCATGTTCTGTGAAATTTTGAATGCCTGCTCCTCTTGATTCTGCCACCTATGTGGCTGAGAAGCCGGTTCAAACAGATTTTCGGAGTCGAAATCTGAATCGTTCTCATCGAGAACGGGTGAGTTACTCGCATTGATTCCCTCCGTCTCGCGATGTACACCGCTTATATCGTTACAATCATAGAACGATTCGAAGAGAGTGCTTGGCAGTTCTTGCTCCCTATGAGTCTCTTCTGACTTATCCTTTCCTAATCCTATGCCCTTAGATAAATTACTTAGTTCTATAGAGTCTTGGTCCTTTGTCCTTGATTCTCAGGAGTATCACAATCTGCTCGAAGTACTATCGTCTAAACTTAACGGTAACACTTAAGCTGTGCCTGATGGGTTTCGCGATAAAGCGTCTGCATTGTAAACAATTCTATAATTATATTCAGCCAGTTTCAAGGTCCACTTAGTAAGACGCGATGTTGGGTCCTTATGCGAATTTAGCCACACCAGGGGCCTATGGTCCGTTACTAATACAAACTCCCTTCCGTAAAGATACGGTCTAAAATAATGTACCGCATAAACTATAAAAGGAGCTATTTTTAGCTATAAAGGAGCTAAACTATATTTAGCTATAAAGGAGCTATGCTCCTTTAGCATAAGCTAAAAGTTCCCTTTCAATAGTCGAATAATTTCTTTCTGCTACGTTGAGGAGCCTCGAGCAATATGCTATAGGTAGATTCTTTCATATGTCTTCTTAGCTCAGAACTCCGCCTATTGCGTATCCTGATGCATCTGTCGTAATGTTGAATTCCTTGGTGAAGTCTGGATATTATAAGATGGAATTCCTACACAATGCGTCACGGAGGGTTATGAATGCCTCCTCTTGTGGTGTTTCCCACTTAAATGCCACTTCCTTTTTTAATAGTTCCGTAAGGGGTTTTGCTATTTTAGAAAACTCAATATAAACCTGCTATAATAACTTGTAAGTCCTAAGAATTGTTTTATATTTTTCACTTTCTTCGGGTGCGGAAATTCTTTTACAGCGTCCAGTTTCTTGGGGTTCCGGTTTGACTCCGTCCTTCCCAATGAGGTGCCATAAATAAACCACTTCACGTTTTAAGAACTCACACTTATCTGGTTGGAGTTTTAAATTGGCTGCTCTTAACCTCTCCATAAGTTTACTAAATTGTCTCATGTTCCTTCAGTAATCTAGCGTATAGTACTACATCGTCTAAATACACGAACATTTCTTCACCTTGTAGGCTGGAAAGCACTAAATCCATTAGTCGTTGAAACGTAGCGGGCGCGTTTTTCAACCCGAATGGATTCTTGAAAATTCGAAGAGCCCATGCGAGGTTGAGAATGCCGTCTTGTGGCTATCTTCCAAATGCATTTCAATCTGATGAAATCCTGATTTCAAATCAAACGTTGAGAAATACTTTGCCGATCCTAAGTGATTTAATTTCTCTACTATATTAGGGAGGGGATAAGCGTCCCCTATTGTCTTTTCATTTAAACCCCTATAGTCGATTACCATTCTCCACTTGGGTTCCCTTTAAAATCTGCCTTTTTAGGCACTACCCAGATAGGAGAGTTTTACGGTGAAAGTGAAGGTCGTATGATGTCACTGTCCAGTAGCTCCTGTGTTTGCTTATTAATCTCATCCTTGTGTACCGGCGGAAACCTATACTGCTCACATGTATTGGTACTTCGTCCATAGTACTAATTCGATAAGTCAGCACATGTGTGCTACCCAGCTGTTCTCCCGGTAAATGAAAGCAATCGGCATTGTCCTTGAAGAGCTTGGTTACACTCCTTCTTTCCTCGTTGTTTAAGTGCTCTAATCTCAAGAGGTGCTCCACTTGTGCCTTATTTAATCCGGTGATGTCTGGTTTCTGTTTCGTTCCTTTAATGATACTTCCTCCCGTTGTGATGACCTTGACGCTGGCCTTCGCGTCTGTGTCCTTGACCGTGAAGTCTTGTAATTCTAACGTGGGTACTATTATGTCCACATCCTTCTCTGTGGTATTAATCACCTTAAAGTAAACCCTTCCTTTGTTATTTTTAATCCTTAAGTTATTTCCCATATAGATTCCCGGTATTGATTCTAAAAGTGGGAGATAACCTTCATCCACCTAAAGAGGTGAATAAAGATTCAATATGTTGCATTTAAATATCGTGCTGGTCCTTGCTGGGACACGAGTAAGTTCCCTGTCAGCAAAAGGTATCTGCTTTCCTGCGACCTTGATGCACTGTTGTGAGTACATCACATCTCCTCCTATTTCCTTCAGGAAGGCGCTTCTCAGAATGCCATCCTGGTCAATCGGGAAGGTCGTCCCTACCATATGAAAGTGAATTTCTTTTCCGAAAAGGTTGATGCTCACTGATTCTTGAGTGCGTATGTTATCATCGGTAATTCCATTTATTTTGATAATATCTTCTTTGTCGATGCTTCCTGATACGCTGATTAAGTTCTTTTTAATAACATTAATTTCCGAACCCGTATCCACCATGAACGTGCCTGTCCTTGTAAATTCTTTGGCCTCAAGTCGTATGGTCGGGGCCTTGACCATAGGTTTGAACGTAATTACTGTGATGCGGCCCTGCGGCCTGCATGCTCTGGCGGGGTGGAGCATTTCCTAGAGCGGCCCCGCTCTTGTCGCTTCGGGACGGGCCGCTTCTTGCGTTTCCCGACTCGCTATCGCTCGAATTACGGCGAGTCCGAGTTCTCCTACGATCGGGGGTCGGGCTTCATCGCTCCTGACTGTTATTCCTGGAAGTTCTTGATTTTTCCTTGTACTTATAAGAATCACGTCGTTCGTCGGAGCGTTTCTCCGTCCTTGGATAAGTACGTTCCTTAGCGGGTGGGCGATCCCTGTCTCTATTGTCAGGACTTCGGCGACCCGCATAATTAGTGTAGCGCTTGTCGTGGCTACGATGTTCGCTGTCGTACTTCAATTTTCTATAGTCTTTTAAGATATGTCCTACCCTTTTATAGTAATAACAAGTTCTTGAGTCGTGGAGGCTAGGAGGTCTCGAATCTACGCGTTGCTCCTTTCTTCATTCCCTTTAGCGTGGGGATGGAGGCCTTGCCGCTATCTCAGCAAAAATAGAAGGTCGTCTACTATTTCCGCATTCTGATGTTGAATGGCCCGGTCTCTTATAAATCTCACAGGCTCTTGTTTCCACAGTAATAGCGCGTACCTACCGCGTACCGTTATGGTACCGCTTGTACTTCATCCTCAGCTCATATTCTTTAGGCAAGCCGTTTTCTAGAGCATCAAGAACTTCGTTCTCGATTTTTCTCCTTGCGAGGTCCAACAATTCTCCCGATTCTTTGATTTCCGCTTCTATGATTGCCAGCTTTAATTCTTTAATTCTCTCGGTATAATCCAACACTCTCTCGTTGGGCCTCATATAAATATTTGCGAGTTGTCCCTTATAGTGGCTGGAGGATTTTGCTGGTTGGAACGCTGCTTTTAACGTACTTATCAATTGTTCCACAGTGTACAATTCCTGGTCCTCTGTTATTGAGTAAGCGTGTCTGTCCAATTTTGCGCGGATTCTCCTCAGCAAATGTCTTTTGACATCAGCTGAGGGAGAGTCCGACAAAAAATACATCGCCTTCTTGCACGCTCTGGCGAATTGCAAGACTGATAGATTATACCCGTTGAACCGCGGAATAGTGTCGGTGATCTCATTTAGTTTTATGTCCAGCGCTCCGAGAGTGGTCATTGCCTTTAGAATTTATTCTTTCTCCGTTTGTCCTCTGGTCAGTTCCCCTATTTGAACGTTGGTCCCATAGGTTGGTTTCCTTTACTGTTATATCTTTATCATCAACTCTGTCAAAATCTTCGCAAGAAGTGTACCTACTATTTTCGCGACGTGTGTTAACAAAGGGGTCAATGCATACTGGTCCTCCCGCAGCATTGTTCATAGCTTCTCGTCGGTGATTTACTTCCTTTACCCAGATAGTGTTCTCACCGCGTTGTAAATCTAACTCCTTCCTTTCCAAAAGTTGTTCTCTTCTTTCCAGATCTGTATCTTTTTCGTTTTTTTGGTCCCTTAATGCCCTAAGTTTTTCCTGTGTTTCCCGCTCTAGGTCTTCGAGCCTAGACGCCTGTTGTTCAATTTCCATTTCCTACCTTTTTAATTCATTCTCGTGCTCTATAATCCTTCTTTCCATTTGTTTAATTCTCTGTTCCATCACAGAGTTTCCCTCGAGACGCATTTCTATTCTGGATTCTCTTTCATCTAGTTCTTCTTTATATAGCCTAAGTTCTCCCTTGGTAAGAGAAGCCTCGGTTCCAGTGGACGATTTTGAAGTACTGGCCATTTTAATTTGATGGTAAATAGATGTTAAAGAGCGTGTTTTTATGCCGAAATGAGTTTCAGGACTGAAGTCTCCTCGGAGATTTTTCAATCCCACCGCTGTTACCAATAAATTTATTTGACTCCTAGTTACGTCCCGGATGGTTAGGAGCATAAAATAACTAGTATTCCCTGAGCTGCTGATACGGTTTAGTTCAGACTTGCGTCCTTTACTTAAACCTCGCTAGCTTCTCTCTTTTTGGCACGTAGCACGGGAACGAGAGTGAGAGATACTTGTTTTAATACTTTGAATGGCCAATTCTCTTTTAGAAGTTTACTGTCACCAATGAGCCCTTTCAATATCTAGGAACTTACCGAGATGTGAAATTCCTTTTGAAAATGGTTTGTGAAATCTAGTTATTAACGATGGTCAAGACGAGGTCCAATTACATGCGTTAATGGAAGTGCGAATTGAATGAATTATTATGGTTTGAAAAATAAAATGAAAATTCTCCCACAAAATTTAATGATAATAAAAATTTATTTAATAAATACTTAAAATTCACTAGCACAAAGATTATACTTGATTTAGAACAGAAATATATAATACCGATATATTTATAATCGTGCAGTCATATTAAATTATAAGTTAATGTTAGCTTTTATACCCGTTTCATTATTATATTAAGTTAAGTATTTAATTAGAATATTCAGTCTTCTAATTATTTTCCTTAATGTTGGTTTTACTAACAGCTAACTTCCTTTTAGCTTTTGCTAAATAAATATTTTTAAATCTAACGTTACTCTTGTAAAGTGTTTCCTTACCGACGATTAGTATTCTGAAGGTAAATATTCATAATTCCTCTTTTACCGACTTATAGTGGGTATTAAGAGCTATCGATGTAACTGACAGTAGATCATATAACAATACTAAAAAAATCCTAAGTTCCTCTTGACGAGAAAACAAGTAGTTGATAGCGACGAGACACCTACACTAGAGTAATTCTGAGTTCCTTCTGGCAGGAAACACGCCACTGACGGAGATGCGACAACACCACACTAAAATAATTCCGAGTTCCTTTTGTTGGAAAACACGTCGATGACGGCGACGTGACACTATATAATGTGTTATTTCGTTGAGTCAATTGTTTTATTCAACATCGAGCGATTGGGAAGGGCATAAATATTCGCATGAATAATATAACAAATTCTCCTGTATTAGGACAATTTTCTTGCGTAAGTATTCTCGATAGAAGTAAATAAAGCAAAAATTATTATTAATTAAAGCAGAATTATACATTTTCAAGGAAAAATAAGTAAATAGTTAATATTGTTGCTCCACGAAAAGGTTTATAATTAAGTTTTGATGTATCGAAATAAACTAAGAAAAAATATCGTTATTTCGTCTTTCTCCTTCATTTAAAATTTAATTAAATTATAGTTTAACTACGAACTTGGAGATAATTATAATTACTTAGTTATCTCCAGTTATTTTCCTTTTTATATTATTAATTTTAATGTTATTATTAATACTGTCGCGAAAACAATTTATAAAATTAGCATGGTATTGCGACACAAACAGCTTGTAGTTTTGTATTAAATTTGAAAAATCAGTCTCATACATTTTTTATGTATTTGTGCTTTGATTTATAATTATATCGTTTAATATAAATTTCCTTGTATTCATAAGAACTAATAATGTGAAATGTATTTATAATAAAATTATTGTTATAATAGTAATAATAATGATATTAAAAGTAATATAATAAAATATTTATTATTGTCAGATTATATTTATTGCACAGCTTGAGATCGCTTAGAAATAAACTTTATTAACAAAGCCAAAGAAAAATACATCTTGCTTGCTCAACAATCAGGAGAAGATTAAAAACGAAACAAGGGAAGAAACATTTAGGTGACAAAAGTATATCCCAGGCATAGATCATTAATTAATATACATATCAATAACATATTGTAACTAAAGGTTCTAAAGGGAGCTTCTATTACTTAATTAATTAATTTATTTCCAACAGTAATAATAATATTAAAAGTGATATAATAAAAATTTAATGAAATTACGTATTTCTAGTTTGATTTATAATTGGCGATATAATTATAAATCAAATTAGAAATACATACTTTCATTAAATTTTTATTAGTCCTCCTTGAACAGTTCACGATTAATTGCCATTGCAATTTTAATGTTTTCTAACATCGTGACATGATCGCCGTCAATAACATGTACTTCTACTTTGCCCTCAGTTATCTGAAAATAACAGTATCTAATAGTAGATTAATGTTATACTCATTATCTATAAGAATTTTCAAAACTTACATCTTGTAATCCATAATCATACGAGATATGTTGTACAGACGGTAACACCGGTTTGAACAATGTGATTGGCGTTCTTATATACGGTATTGGCTTTGGATTATATTTCAAGGACGCTTGCAATCTCACATAAAATGAAAAAACAGCGTTTCTCTGATCTCGTTCCAAATATAATTGCTTGTATTCAGGAGACAATGTATTAAAGAATGTATCTAATTTCTCATCCCACGTTTTGGATTTTTTCAATTCTTCTGCTAACTAGAAATAACATTCGAAAATCAGTATGACAATTGCGAGAAATAGAAAAAGAAAAAATTGACAAACCTGTTTACTATTAGTAGATGTAAATAACTGTGTTATGTGAACAAGAACGTTGTTTTGCAACTCTTCCTCCGATGACGATTTAAAATATTGATTTACAATTTCTTTCATTAGCAGAGGAGCACCGTCTATCAAAATTAGCCGGCCATTAAACCCTTTGGCTTCTAATTGTCGTGCGAGTTCAATTGTTACAAGCGATCCGAATGAATATCCCACTAAAGTGAAATCTATTCGATCTTTAAGTTTCTCTTCCATATGCTGTAATATGTAAAGTTATATACAATTTTAATCCGACAGATTCAATAATATTTAATTTAATTAAATATTTCTTCAGTAAAAGAGTATACCGGTAGAATTGAGTGGGCCATTTCTTCAATAGTTCTTAATTCGTAATTTGTCCCAAGTTGGAAACAAGTCGCAGGCGACTTAATTTTCGATTCTAATGTTTTAAAAATGCTACCAAAGCCTTCGATACCTGGAATGAAGAATATCTCGCTCCGACCTTCCTCTGGATTAGTTTCAAGGGGGATAATTATTTCGGAGGAAAGTTTCTTGCCGAACAATTGCATCAACATCTTCATACCATTGAATGTTTCTTTTCCAGAAGTTTCATTATGATTATTATTATCTGACCTCTCATTATTCATTCCCACAAGTCTGGCAAAGTTTAATTTGCGAATATCTTCCGCGCTGAGATATATTTGATACTCGCGCTCTAATGTTTGTTTTATTTCTACACCCATCATAGAATCCATTCCAAGTTCAGCCAATGTAGATTGTTGATTGATAGTTTGTAAGTCTTTAATACCTGTAATCAAGAATTCGTTATTTAAGTGAGATAAAGACAGTAAAAGTGAGCGGAAAAAATCAAATTATGGAATTTAGTAATAATCAAAATAATAAATAATAACATTGATTAACCGAAACTTACACATAATTTTTAAGACAGTATCTACGACATTGTCCGCACCGTCACTACCTAATTGTTTTTCAGCGACTATCATACTTGCAACAATAGGACTATCCTGTACCAAAAATCGATCGAGTTCTTCTAAACACGATGTTATTTTTTGCTGTAGGGTACCACCTATAACAAGTTCCTTATCGTTATCCTGCATGTCCGCGACAAGACCGACGTCTCCAATCGCTCCCCATTGAATAGCTAATCCAGGCAAACCTTCTTCTACTCTTTTTTCGCATATTCTTTCCATAACGGAATTAGCCATACCATAATTCGTTTGGCCGGCATTTCCTCTTCCGCACGAGACGGAAGAGAAGACAACGAAGTGTCGAAGATCTGGACAAAGCTTTCTAGTCACCTCGTCCAAACGTTTTGTGGCCCACGCCTTTCCTTTGAAAGATTCTTCAAAGGTTTTCATCGTTTGGTTTCTGCAAATGCTGTCTTTTAAAGAAACCGCAAGGTTGAAAATACCATCGACGGGACCTTCATTTATTGCTGATTTCACTATAAGCTCGCAATCCTCTTGTTTAGCCGCATCGAGACCGACAAGGATCTTAATATTCGCGCCGTATGATTCCCATCTTTTGATTCTCATTTGTTGATAACCATTCTTTAAACCGTTTCGCGAAGTAATGACAATATTTTGAGCATTTCGAAGAACCAACCAATCGATTAATTCTAAACCAAAACCACCCAAGCCGCCAATGATTATATAACTTTTGTTCGGAAAACATGTATAAGAAGGTTCAGCCAAGATCGGTGTATTCAGTGGTTCATTATCTTCGCGTATCTTCATGAGTACCTACGAAATTAAAGATGGATTTCGAGCTATAATTTAAGATAGTGCAAGTAAATGAATATTAAAACAACGGCCAAACTTACTTTTCCAATGTGCTTTCCAGCAGCCATGAATCTAAAAGCTTCCTCTACTTGATCCTTGCCGAAGATTGTCCTTACAATAGGTTTGATTGCATTTTCCTTAAGAAGTCTGTTTACTCTCGAATATATTTCAACTTTGATTTCGTCATTGGTGATCATAATTTGATCTAGCATTACAGCGTGAAAACTAATTTCCTTCGTAAAGACATCGATGTCTAACGGATTATTTGCGGCTAAGTCAAACTTTCCAATTTCTAAAAAGCGTCCCCTATGGGCTAAACAACGCAGAGATGCTAGAAGTTTTTCTTCCGCTAAAGAATTTAGTACTATGTCTACACCTCTACCGTTGGTTTGTTGCAAAATCATTTGTTCGAAGCTAGTATCTCGAGAATTTCCAATATGATTATCATCGATACTGGGAAATGTTTCTTTAATGAATTTACGTTTCTCTGGTGTACCGACGGTAGTAAATACTTCACAGCCTTCGTGAAGAGCTAAAGTAATCGCGGCCTGGCCGATACCACCAGCACCAGCGTGGATAAGTATGCTTTCACCTTTTCTCATTTCTCCGTTAATATAAAGCGCAGCAGTACATGTGGAATATACACATGGTACTGTGGCTGCATCTTCCAAAGTCCAACTTTCAGGTATGGTCCAATTAAAAATGTCGTCCATATGGCAAAGATTTGATATGCATCTGAAAAAATATTATTTATTTCATTTCCTATCATTGTCAGTTATCTTCTGTGCGCGATTAAATCTCAATCTTGTAATTCGTAATCAGTTCACCTGTTTGAATTAAATCCCATAACACGACGACCGCTAATACTCGTTCCGCTATATTCAATTCCAAGCAAACAGTCGACTTCTTTTCTGTTATGTTGAGTAACGTCTACTCCGATTTTACCTGTTGCCAACATTACGTCTTTAAAATTCAATGATGCATAATGGATGCGAACAAGATCTTCCTTTTCATAATTCTTCATAATTGGCCCTTCGACCCAACGTATCGAACTTAAATCTCCTCGTGACTGTTAAAGAAGTATTTTTATAAAAATTGTATTGTATTATTTTATGATATTTGTTCAAAATGTGATAAAATGATGTTACATACCAATTGATTAACGAGGGCATGGTAGACAGGCTTCGATTCGCGAGATGGAAGTAGCTGATGCCTATATGATCCCCAAATGTTCCCTGGTCGTAAAACATTGATGACGAGATCGGCTTCGATTTGTTCCAAATAAAGGGGCAATTCTAAAGAAAATTTTGGGGCTTCGAGATCCTGAACTAAAACAGCTCGGAATATATTGCCTCCTGGTTCTTTCTGTAAGCAATTAATGAATCCTAAGAGACCAGATTCAAAGTTTCCTTCCTCAACAAGTATCACCCTCGTGCTATCCTCTTCTGTTTCATTGGCAAGCACAGTTTGTACTTCTTTCAACCAGTTAAATTCATTGCTTTTAACATTAATTAACAATGTATTTTTCGGAGTTTTCTTGATCTTCCTTAACAATATCCACGAATCCTCGAAATTACTTTTCTCCAAAACTATACCCAATTGAAATTCCTTTACAATTGAAAAGTCCAATGGAATATTATTCTTTTCGCGCGATAAAATGAAAGCTCCATCTTTTGTAGATTTTAAAAGTTGTTTTAAGCTATCCTTTTTCTTATCGGTCAACAAACGATATCCAACTGCTAATAGCGCTACATCATCCGTTCGTGTATTTTCCAATTCTAAAATGTTGATATCTTTAGGAACGTCTTCTTCGCCAAATCTGTTTGGTGGTGCAAATATATTAATGCTTTCTTGGATCAAAGGCAATTTGGTTAGAATGTCTCTCAACAATGGAGAAACGAGTTTCTCTGTTGATATATCGTCATTATCCTCAACGAGTTCTATCGTTTTCACATTGATCAATGGTATATTCTCAAGAGTGATATGCATAGATAACGTTAATATTTCGCGTAATGACATTTCCTTTCTATCACGATAAGCAATGAATTTATGTTCTTCGATAATTGGTTCACTGACAGGTTTCTTCCGAGAAATCTCATTAGCCCTAATATTATGAATCTCCACACCCCCTGCTACAATCACATCAATGTTCTCAAATAATCGTACAGGTACATCTGAAATAAGAAAATCGCTTCATTGTATATCAGCAATGGATATAAAGGAATTTGCTATATAACTTCACGTAGCATTAAAAATAAATATTTACATTTTTCGTTGGTTTTCAAACTTTGCAGATATTGTTGATGAGCTTTAGTATCTATTATCAATTTTCGAATTCCAGTCGGTACAAATAAACCTCGGGTATCTAAAGTGAGAATTTTCATCTGCAATATGTTATCCAAGAACGCCACCCAATTATTTTTCCACTCGACATGTCCTTTCTTTCCTGAAATTGACGCACTGTGCAAACTTCGAAAGAGACCGCTATATTGGTAACCACGTAGTTTCAACTCTTTATAAATATCTTTCGTGTTTAATTCTTCTCCTTCATTGTCATCAATCGTTTTAATCACCTCAAGGGGTATTTTCTCCTTCGTTAAGTTCGTTGCAGCACGAATCATTCCAGTAACAATAGCAACATTCCCTTCGACCACTTCGAAATTACCACTGCCTGTTTATTTTTAGATCGACAAATGTTAAATTCTTTAATACAATATATAGATACAAGTTGCGGAAGGTAGTTACCTTTTTGAATCACGACAATCATTTCAATTGTGCCTTCTTTCGGAATGGTGGTAGCTCTATTAAGCTTTACATTTTCAATGACAACGGACACTTCCGTGTACAGTTGTCCTGTCATCATGCTGAAAGTTTCCCAAACCAAACATAAATATCCTGTCGCTGGAAACAAATTTCTGCCATCGACCACGTGACCACTAACGTACTTAAATTTATCAGAAGTGATCGATATTTCAATTAGTCGTTCTCCAGAATCAATTTTATCTTCCATTTCGTAAAGTGCCACAAACCAATCGTCCGAATGTTTCCATCTAAACACATTATAACGTTAAATTTTTATATCACATTCAGAAGAAATAATTATTAGCCCTTTTCGTTTTCTACATCCTCGCAATTCTTACCTAATGAGTGGGGATATCATTGGTGTACTTCTACTGACCGGATATTCTACGTGTGGATATAATTTAGCAAGATCAAGTTGTAAACCGGTATTATAGAGCTTCCCTAATGCTTGTAGAAAACTGACCACGTTATTTTTATCATCTCGATGATTTAATGCAATATTTATTACGGTTGGTTGCAGTGATTTTCTTAAAATTGCTTGTAGTAGATTTTGCGGTGCAATTTCAATCGTAACGGCATTATCGGGAATCAGAGCTAATGTTTCCTCAAAAAGTACAGGTTTCAATATGTTATTGGTATGATACTCGGCTGACGAGAGTTTTGCGGCTGATGTCGACCATTCGTTGCGTGGTACCGATGTACTGAGCCATTTTCTACTTCGAGGCTTCGCTACTGTTATCACATTTTTTAAATATGCGAAAAGTTTCGATCCAACTGCTGCCATGTAACGGCTATGATAAGGAATATTATTGCACGGTATCTCTTCCGCGAAAACTTCGCTTCCCTGCCAATTACAAACATATTACGAAGGGATATGAAAAAATTATTTTAATAGAAAGGAATACTTCTCTTGGTTAGTTCACAATTAGCTTCAGACGGACCTGTAATTTTTTAACGAATGCCTTCACAGACTCGGTCGGTCCGCTAACAATTGTACATTCTAATCCATTGTGACATGCGATGTCGATATCAACGGGACACCAATCCTTAATATCTTTATAGGAAAGCCCTACCGTTGCCATAGAACCATGAGGGGTTTCTGTTCCTACCAAGGCCATCCCTCGCGAATACGCTGCTAATATCATTTCCTCCACTGTAAAACATCCATCTGCGTAGGCACAACCAAGTTCGCCAACGGAGTGTCCGATTACGTAGTCCGGTACTACACCCACAGATGTTAAAAGATCTACCAAGCCGATCTGTAAAGATTTTTTTCTTCGTCGGATCTTATCGAATGAATGCAGATTTTACAAATAATTAAATATTTGACATAACCTGAATTGCAGCAATTCCGACGATCGAGTGCAAGATATTGTGGGACATATTATTATCTTTTTCAGTTAATATTTTATAAATATTCAATTTACAATGTTTTAATACAGCGTCGCATTTTTCCATTGCTTTAGCAAATATAGGAAATCTCATCAAAGCTTGACCTGGTAAATTATAAATTCCACGTTTCAATACATTTGATACTCGGAATGGTCATTATTTTAATAATTTTAAATAGTTACGAAGAAATATTAGAACAGAAATTTCTGTACCCATTCCAGACCACTGCGATCCCATTCCAGAAAAGACAAACAATATTGGTTTCTTTATACCAGAAAAATTTTCAATCTCTCTCAGTTTTTCGTCAGACGATTTAAAACCAGTTATCGTGTATCCCCGACATAAATGACCTGATGTTTCTTTGAGATGAAGATCATGAAGGAGACGAACGAATTCGACGTCTATCGGTCGATTATCAATCTACGTAATTGTAATTGTATCATTTTATTTTATACTAACATAAACAAGTATAATATCTTCATATTTTCTATTTAAAATAACATTGATTCGTTTTACCTACATCGTTTAAGATGGTTACTACTGCTTCTTCGGTACGTCCAGAAACAACTACGAGCCTTGGCAAATCGTCATCTGGCAATCCTTTATTGACCTTTGCTTTTGGATTTGATCTGAGTAAGACGTGAGCATTAGCACCACCGAAACCGAAAGAATTAATGCCTATGTATTCCCCGTCAAATGGAATCGTCTCGGTAACCACTTTGATCCTCCCTTCAGTAAAAGCTTCCACGTCTTTGCGCGGACGATTAAAGTGGATATTCGGCGGTATTAGGCCTGACTCCATCGATATTATCGCCTGTAAAATATCAATGAAGCGAAAATAAACGAACAATTGGCTCGTCTTACGCTTCAAACTACGTTTACCTTAGCAATGGAACAAACTCCACTGGCTGGTTCCGTATGACCCAAATTTGATTTGATGGAACCGACTTTGAGAGGATTAGATCTGCCTTTTGTGAAAATCTGATCTATGGCATTTATTTCTTCAGGATCACCGACTTTAGTTCCTGTACCATGAGCTTCGATGTAAGGAATAGACGTTGTTGGTACACTGCATTCTTCGTAGAATTCTTTTAAAAGAGTACTCTGAATTTTGCTAGAAGGAAACGTTATTCCTTGTTCTTTGTAACCATCGCAATTTGTTTTTGCATGGATAACCGTTGCATAGATCCTCTTAGCATTTTTTGCTTTTTGCAGAAAAGTTACAGCGACGGCTTCGCTACGCGCGTAACCATCTGCATCTTCGTCGAAAGTTTTGCAGCGACCATCATCAGATAACACCCCTATTAGAGAGATTCAAGATTGAATAACTGTTTAATACTTTCACGATAATTCAAGAAAAAGGACAAATGCTTCGAGCAAAATGTCATAACCAATACCTAAGCGCTTGAATTGCAAAGATACATATGGATGACTGCAAAGATTTGATCCACCGACGATCGCGTAATCGCATTGTCCACTATGTATAGCCCTATAAGCATGTTCTATCGCAAAGAGACTTGAACTGCACGCGCTATCAATGTTATATGATGGTCCATTGACACCCAACCAATGCGTAATTCTGTTTGCCAAAAAACCTTTGCTACAGCTTATGACGCCTAAGCCATTTACCTACAGTTGAAAAGACGTATTATACGACTTATCCGATTATATAAGCAATTTTGTATAAGTAAACCATCTATAAACCGTTCATTTATTCGTTTTCCTTACTTTGATTTTGTCGTAATACCACACTTTCTCGAAATCGGAGAAGCATGAACCTATGAATACACCTGTCCTTGTTCCACGAAGGTCTTCTGGATGAATTCCAGCATCTACAATAGCTTCGTAAGTATGTTCCAGCAACATTCTGCCCATAGGATCCATAATATGTGCTTCTTTAAAATCAATACCAAAGAACGATGCATCGAATTTCTCAATGTTATTAATTATCCCGAGTCGTTGTGGAATTTCTGAATGCTCTTATAAAAGGTAAAGATAGAAAATATTAACATTTGCTAATGCTTACGTTGTTCAATAAAATACATTGCATACGTATAACCGATACCTATTTTCCCTCCTTTATCCGTAACACAATCCTTGCGATTAAAGATATTATCTTTCAATTCGTACAAATTTTTGGATTTCGGAAATCTACCAGCTATTCCGGAAATAACAACTTCTTCGCCCGATTCTGGATCAGCATATTTGAAAAATTTGTACGATTCTTCTGGCTCCTTAAACTCACTCATGATATTTTGATGTCTCACGTCTTTCTATAAGGAATAGAAATTTGATAATCATCTAAAGCAGTAAGCGACGTATTCCCTTTTATAACAATGCTATATCCCTCCCCACGTAATTCATTGTATCACGTGAACTATCATGCGTTTTTTATCATTTCCTTCTACTTATTCAAATGAACATACATTTTAAACTGACCCTTGTGAATTTTGTGGCTTTTTATTCTGATTATGTGCGTCATCGTCAATGAAACAGCACTGTTAAATAACGAAAGATTTGTTTTGTCGTAATACCCTAAATATTTGATAATAGAAATTCTTAAATTTACGCTTCCCAGAGTGTATATACCATTTTTAACAGAATCTGTGTTAATATACACGAGTTCACGTCGATAAGTTGTGTTGAAGTAATAAGTTATTTATTAATAATTTCATGCATCTGGTATTTACAATGAATATATTCATTTTATTAATAGCGACTTCCACTAAAATATAAAACTAAGCACTTTTTATTAAAATATATTTTATATATTGTTAACACTATACGTAAAAGCATACTACATTATACTTGGTTTACCTTGTACTACTTTAATAAGCGTCAATAATACATTATTGCTAGCCTTATAAAACCCTGTTTTGTGATATATACTTATAAATATATACGAAATAAAATAGGTAACGAGACAGTTCAGTATTATCTAACAAGTTTTCTTTAATCCAAAAATTTTACTTTCTCCGTATAATTTCTTTGTTACGTAAAATTTAACATGTCATAAGGATAATGAGAACAAAAGTAAAAATAATAAATGAATCCAAATAGTGGCTTATTTCGATAACCAAATAATAACAAATTAATGATGAAGATATAATTTAAATAAATAACTTGTATGGTATCTAGCCTTGATATATACGCGCAATGATGGAAAATAGTACGAAGTGACAAAGAAACGTGTGATGCATAACTCAAGTACGGTATTATTTGTGGAATGTTATACGAACAATTTACTTTCTTACCTCTTATTCGAAGAATTATTGACTATGCTTTTACTATTATTATTTTATATTTTTTTATATTTTTTCTATACTTTTTTACTTTTATTATTTTCTATTTACAATAGAAAAAGGAATGACGACGTATAAAAAGTAGGACGATTAGTAACTAACTAGGGTTATTCGAGTATATATGTAGATGATAGAGGATCAATTAAAATTGAAAAGCAATCTCTATTTAATGTAGCACCTTATGAACTTTCAAACGCTATTGCTACACATTTTAAATAAAGCTACAATTTCTTCATGCATAGAATAAAATTTTAATATACACACACGCGCGCGAGCGTATGTATGTGAAGGATTGAGAATTCCGTCGCCCTTGGCTGAGTGAATTCGAGTACGTATGGACAAACAAAACGGCTATTAGACAATAAGACGAATGGTTCGGATGTAACGTTGTGCGTATAAGAGAATGAGTCAAGCCAGCCGGTAAAATAACAGCGAAATGAAAAGCTCTAGAGTTATGCGCAGTGAGGCGAGCCAACCGATGATTAAACAATAGGTACGACGAGTGATTGCATGTGTGTGAGATAAGTTAATCCGAAGAATAGCGAGAAAGGAAGAAAATGCGTAAAAAACCGACGCTAGAAAGCAGTGAATCAGAAGAATAGCAATATCATCGGAAGGAAATGCGCAAAAGAGTAACATTAGAGAGACAGCCGATTAGATGCTTAGTCTGTCCTTGGGGAAAGTACGCAGAAGAGCAGCATAAGAAAATAACTGAAGAAAGCGTGGTCTGTCCTTGAGAAAATACGTTAATGCGACGCAAAAGGCAGACACAAAATGACGATCAGAAAAATAAGGCTAAGTACGAATATACTAAAACGAGTGAGGATAAGAAATTGACAAGGTAAGAAAGAGACCAGAGGATCAGGCAGTCTTGAGTAGACCAACGAGAAGAGAAAGATCAGAGTTAAGAGTAACGTGGATCTTGAGTAGACTCACGAATAGTGTCACGTCAGAGTTAAGAGTATAAGTTGAGTCCTGAGTGGTCCAACGAATTGTGACTTCAGAGCTACGAGTGAAGTCCTAAATAATATGATGAGTCGTGAGTAGATCATACGAGGAGACATCCGAGTAAAGGGGCAACGCATGAACTTGTATCAAGTACAATTTTGAGTGAACCAGCCGCGTCACGACCGAGTAAAATATTAAGAGTAAAATTTCGAGCAGCTCAGATAAAGAGTTAAGTTCTTAGTCAAACAGAATTTGTGCGAGATTCTTTAATATTTGAGCTTTAGAATCTTAGTGTAGTGTTTTTATTTGTTATACCTTTGTTGATAAATCCCTTGTTAATGAAAAAGAAATTTGTTGAGTTGACCGGTCCGTATCTCGCATGTAGAATTACAAAAAATTATATATATATATCATCGTTGTACTCAAAACTAAATCGCAATGACATAATTGTGTTAGCATTGGCGAATTGATCGATGCAAAATTTCTCTGTCCTTTGAATACACACTCCACTCTGACATTTCGGGTCATTGTCCTCATGTAGGATGCAACTTTAGTTGGTTTCAATAAATTAATGTTTAAATGGAAAAAAAATGCGTTTTATAAATTTCTCAAATTTTTTCGGCATTCAAATCTTTAAAGCAAGGACGCTAATTTATTGGTAGTGGTAGACCAATTGCGTTCTATTACATTGTGTACCCAAAAATAAACCATCGATTAATTAATATTATTCTAATAAATTAATATTTTCCTTCGTTCGTTCGTGTTTTAAAATATTTTTGAGACCACTATGGTATTTTCACCGTACTTTACCATTTTATAACATACCGATTGTGAGTTAAAGGTCATTGTCAGGTAGATCGTAGCTCTTTTACATATACTTCTGCAGTATGTCATTAGTAAAATTCATTACAAAAGAAAATGCAAATAAGTACTTTTATTATTATCGCCTGGCCAAGCTTTTAAATCTGTATATGTACATTGACGATCTTTATCATTAGATGTTGATGAATCGAGTTGTAAACATCAGAGCGCATATACAAATAAATTTAAGAAAATTTCAGAGGATTGGCTATTATAAGTGTTGCTCTATAAATTTGGCACTCTTTATCTCCCGTACTTCAATCGTATCACACAAGACAATGATTTTTCAAGATATTGATAGCTTGGAAAATTTAAAAGAATAATTTGTTTCGAAGTTTTGAAGAAAGCCCGTAGGAACATTTGAAATTTGAATCCAAAAATACAAGAAATTATATTCCTCCCACGAAATATTTTCATTGAAACTTCATGATCAGAACAACTCACGTCAAAACATTTTCATAACTTGGTTTAGCCAAGTATATTTACGGTATACTGCCCGCAAAAGCATGTTATTTCTCGATTGGATGGGGCATTGCATACGTTCGAGACATTGTCCAAATCAATTAGATCAGCTGATCCCAGAAAAGAAAGAATTAACATTTTCAATGATTCAAGTATTACATGCTAAAATCGTTTTATTAAAGAAAACTGCTAAAATGGATTTCAAATTCGAATTAGTTTATTCAAATGAAAGAAATAATTTTTTAACACATAAGTCATGGACAATGGTATGCAGAGGTATTTTAACATGTATATTAAGAAAAATATTTTTAAGATATGATGGTGGAAAGAATGATGATTCTAAAATCATGGGTTTTTCGAAAAGTTTTTTACGCAGGTTAATAGACACAATGGAAGAATGCAACTGTTGTTCATCCCATACGTTTCGATTTCTTCATAATCGGTACAATCTAATCAAATGCTAATATATGCCATCACATTGTCATTATTCGATAAACAGTGTCTCGGACCTTCGAATATTAAAATCTGATTACGCTTTCTATCAAAAGATACTTTATGATTAGTCTGTTCGTTTGTATTTTGTCGTTGATTTTTCGAATCTATTTTGCATATATTTCCATTCTGACGATCTAAGTTCATGGCGAACTTATTATAATTAGCGAAAGTTCAATAAGCCGTTTTCGTTATTTTATTCATTAACAGAACGGATGAAGAATATACTATGTAAAGAGGAAATGGATTGTTACATAAAATGACAGTAAAAGAAAAGAACTAACAATCTCTAACACGTTCTATACCGCGCCGTGGAAAGGAAATTCCATTCACAGCCCATTACTTTTTTTCGAAATTCTGCAAACTATACTGCAGGTTTTTATTTATTTATGTAGAGATACCATAAAAATTGACTGCTGTCATATCTGTGACACCGGTCTTTCAATAGAAATCAGTACGTTACAGATATATGACATCGGTAACGAATGTGTTAAATTTATATTGTCGATAGAGACATATCATTTCTTTCGAAAGCAAACATTTTACAACATGTAAGAATGCTCATCCTTGTTATTCAAGCGATAGTAAAATATCTTGCGCGTATCTCTGCTATACTTTTTAGTACTTGTATTATTCATATTAATTTTAATTCTATTCCATTAATTTTCCACAGTACTGTTTTGCATATTTTATAAAATTTATTCCGAAGTACATTTCTTTTTATCCTGAAAAATATGGTCATAGTCACCTTTTCTTTTTCTATAGGAGATTAAAATATTCGAGGAATATGATCAATTATTAATTGGAGAAAGTCGACTATTAACTGAAAAAATTCGTCGCAAATATAAAAGAATGATAAAGTTATCAATGTCTAAAGGGATGTCTTTGATAGAGAGAGAGAGAGAGAGAGAGATAGTAAAGATATTTATAAAGCATTAAAAGTATCAATATATCTTTTATTTATCGCGCAAGAAAATCTTGAGAAGTAGTTTTATCACTTTCAAACGAACTCTCTTTGACAGGACAACACAATAACATGAAATCTTGTCAAATATATACCGCTTCTTTTTAAAAAATTATATTGAAAAATAATTTTTTTTAAATCCGTACGATCCGCCAGTGGATCATCCTCCGAAGATAGCTGCTGTTACGTGCCGGATTCAAAGATTATTAGGGCACAGTATGAAATCATCTTCGAAAGCAGCAAATAACTCGGGTATTAATATACTGAAATATGTGCTTTATTAAGTTGTCACAAGTAAATGATAGTTGAAGAGGATTTTTGTGAAGCGGTTAGACCGAAGATCAAAATGTATCTGCCGATTTGAAAAATAGCTTTCACTAAAATCACTTTTCTGGATAGAGGTCATTTATCCCCTCGGATTTTCTTACCTTTCTTATTTTTTCTTTGTATCACTCTTACGGTACACTCTTCATTTACACTTTACATACCTTTCGTTGACTTATTTAACTCTTTCACAAACATTGAGATAATAATAATAATAAAATGTGCTGGACTAGTATAATAAATAACACGCCCACTCTCGCAAAATCTTTCGTAGAGGATGTATTTATTCAAGTATCTTCATTCTAACGATGATATTTTGGTAAAATAATATCGGATGTATTATGTGATGTAAGTATATATTACAACACATCCTGTATGTATGTATGTATGTTCGTATGTACATGATAATGGTTTCCTACTTTTTCTTACATGAAAAATTGTACCTTGTATTTGTATGTATATAGATCACAAACATTTATCTCTATGTAACTATGTGGATATCTGTAGTAGGGTAATAATCGGTATCTAATGGTATTTAATTATTCACTGTCCACCATATTAGTACAAATGTACGACGTAATACCTATCTTCTAACGTAAATATTTATATTTGCTAAAAGAATTACAGATAATCTGTAAAAAAGGTGTACTCTTGAAAGGTGATGATGATAATACGTTGGTCCCCAAATAAATATCATCTCTAGTTGACGCGTTAATCTTCTGACTCATTCCAAGTAAGATTTCAGGAAGGTATGTAACCTTATAAGGATACTTATAATATTAATATTAAATAAAAAATATATTCTATATAAACACGAATAAAGATATTGGAAATATACTTTTTTAACGGCAAGAAATATACTAGATATGATAGATTGATCTAATAGATACAACTCTAAAATAAATTCTATAGAAACTTTTACTAAATTTTATTCTTCTATAACTGCTACACCTTTATCTTCTTGCTTATTGGTGTACTATTTTAACACATCTACAACTATGTTACTATGCTAGATCAATGTAATTATTTTAGGATCTTCTTTTTTTACACAATTTTATTCTTTGGATCTAGTATTATAAAAGTACAATTTGTCTTTGCACTTCAGGTATATCTATATCCACTTTTCAACCTTATCTTCTATATATACAATATTTTCATTATTTTATTCCACATACACTCCTTCTTCTTTGTCTTTATCAATATGATAGTAGAAAATAGTACTATTTTTATATCCATTCTCATTTTCATTTTTATCTTCTCCTTCTTCTTCTTCTTCAATGATTTCAGAGATAAGCTTTCTCTTGCTTATAGACATGGCTTTCTTAGAATTTCTTTCTATAGAATTTTTTTTAAAAGTTTGTCTTCTGAATGGTCATGATTGAAAAAATCTAATATTGTCACAATCAAATAGGTGTTTCAGAAATTAAGTATTTCTTAATTAATTTAAATAATATTTTAGAATGATTTAGTAATATTAGTTGGATATAAGAATATGCATGGTCCAAATACAAGAATTCATATTTTAATATTTTAACTGAAGGAATAATGTCTGGTCTTTACTTGGAGTACCAAATACAACTTTAAATATTAAATTTCCATTAGTAATCCTTATTAACCATCCTTCAGTATCTTAAATAACAATTATAGAAATGTAAAGATTTAAGTGTGGGAAAGCAAAATTTTCTTTAATAAAGTTGTTAATATAACATGATTCTGTGTTAGGAAAAAGTATAGACCGCGTATAAAAATTATTTTTACAATCTTCATGAAATATTGCTATAGAAATTTAAATAAGTTGGGAACAGATACAAATTTATTTTCATATTTTTGGGTTCTAATTAACCAATTAGCATTCAAAAATTGCAATAACTACTTCTAAAAGATATTTTTGTTGATATGTCTCAATAACCTAAAGTATAAAATTGTTACGCAGATATTGTTAAAACATGTACATCAAATGTGTCAGATAAAATTTTTCATCGATATTGGCTATAGAAATAGAACATTTTGCTCCTATATGTATTCTAAGAATAAATCAATGGAACAGTGCTTCTTATAGACCAATTTTCAACATTACGTTAATTATATGATAGATTAAGGAGATTCTATTTTTGAAGTATTTCATGAAAATACGTTTCCACTTCTTTTTTTTTATCCTATCCCAGAATCCTCTCAACTACACAATGAAAAATATTAATACCTATTTCGTTTACCTTTCCTGAAAATGATTTAAATTGTAGCAAAAAAAAAAAATAATATTAAATAGGATACAATTTTGTTAACACACTGTACAGGTTAGGAAAGCATTACGTTGACAAATGGAATTATGATTAATCCTATTTAATACAATCCTAAGGTCAGATTTTACATAAACTCATTGGTGCCGTTTAAACTATTTCCTTTATTATGACTATATTGTGACATTATGATTAGGATGACACGCTATCGTGCCAATTTGTACTCTCACCATAGCGCCGCTGTGACACTATAATAGATGTTGCTTGATATTTAATTCATTATCTTCCTCTTTCTGTAAAAATTCTTGGCTTATCGATACGGGAGCGTATGCTTTGTTTGGTTACATGCAAAGTTGGGTAAACCATAATCTAATTAATGATTGAAAATTATGATTAATGTAAAATCAGACTATTAATCATAATCACTGATTATTAAATAGTATATAATCGGACATTATAGATTATTGATGAATAAGAAAAATACATACATACATATATATATATATATATATATATATATATATATATTTAAAATATAAAATTTTTATACATGTATATTTTATATGTATAAATATATATAATACATAGTAATATTAATGTCGAAGTATGGGAGTACGATTATGGGTTTCTACTCCCAAACCTTTGTATGGAAAATCAAGAATGGATGAAGGGAAAGAAAAATCTCCGGAAAACAAGATTCAAAGATGTTAGGACATTCCTATGGAGGTAACGATGACTCTTTTTGATATCGCCGAATTCTCTTGGTTTTATGAGCCATAGTTTCACTCAGAGTGAATACTGCACCGGTAGCTGATTTGAGAATTGTCCGTTGCTTGTCAACTTCTCCACATAACCAGAGATATTCCAACATCGCTAAGAATGAGTAGAGAATAGAAAGTTAAAAAGAGGATTGCTCGGATCAAGAATGAAAAGCCATCCCTTCTTTTGAAGGATGGGTTAGTATTACAAGAAGAAGCACTACTCGGTATAGAAACAGAAGAAATGAAGAAAATTAAAGAAATTATTTATGTATATGAGAAAAAGAAGCGTGTCTTTGCCGAGCCATTGACCAGCACGAATGGGCAAAGAATTATCTATAATAAATCATTATTTTTATAAGTAATTCTTGAATTTTCGTTCTGCTGTTACTCGCTTCCATACGCGAGTGATGCGTAACAATATGTTACATGTATTTAAAGTTGTTTCTAAATAAGTTTATCTGCAAAAACATTTTATCCGAAACTATGTTTGCTACAAAGCCAGTTTATAGAGATTTGGCAAATCCTGATCTATTAAAAAAATATGTAACAGGGAAAATACAAAATTTAAATAAATTATTCAATAAAGTGGACAAAAGTATTAACAAATGTACTTGTGAAACCTCATACACTATATATATATATATATATATATATATATATATATATATATATATATATATATATATATATATATATGTAGTGTATATGATTTATATATATATAATATATATGATACTGTTATTACATTTAATGATGGCAAAGCTAGTAGATTGAAAGTCTTGAAAGAGTTGAGAGTAAAGATTAGCCAGATTATGACGGTTATACTTCAGATACTGGACAAGAAGTAAGTTTGTAGAGCAGAACTAGAAGTCTAAAAAATAACAAAGGTAACAAAATGTTTAAGATGAAGGAAGAGAATGTACTTAGACAATGCAGAAAAAGATGAACATTACAGTAGTGGAGAATTTTAGACTCAGTCGAAGTAAATTAAGTCTCTTTTTTTGTATTTCGACAATTAGACTTTGGTATAATACTTTATCAAAGATTTAAAGCAGAATGTGGCTGTGTTGTAAGAAATTAAAATAAAAGTATAATAATTATGAATATAAAATAATAGTTCTAGCATTGCTAAAATGGAACGCAGATACTTAAGTTCCTTGACTGCTTCAGCGAGAACCGTGTATTCGGCCACCGGCGAAGAGAGAGTTATTAGTCCATTACTTCTGAGCTTTCTTGAAGACAGTAGTTCCATTAAAAATCAACGTATATACGGTATACTATTTATGGTTTAGTGCCCAATTTGTCCAATCCATATCGGAGTAGCCTATCATGCCATCTTTATTTTGTCTGAAACAAAATTATATGTACACTGGAGATAAGAAAGAACTCTCTTCGATGAGCTATCCAATATTGTTTATCGATGTAATTGTTAAATTGTTCAAGCAAGCCGACGGCTATGAAGACACTATCAGTCCCTGTGGTCACTGCTAGATACATCAAGGCCCCTATAATTTTTCAGTACGGTTTGTTGCCACTTTCTACGTTTTCAACTTTAATCTGCTTAGATACCTTTAAATTTGACATACGTGTTGTGGCAACAAGATTTACCTCAATCATTCCAAGCCATTTTTAAATATTTCTAATTTAACGCGCGCGCGCACGCACGCACGCACGCACACACACATACACACACACACACAGAGAGAGAGAGAGAGGGGGGGGGGCAAAATACAGAGTTGCAAATGTGCAAAAAGTAATAGTAGCACGTAATAGAAAATGATAAGGAGAATATTATAAATGACCTATCTCAATAATTTAAATAAATAAATTCACTAACTTCATCACCCATTTTCTAAAGAATTGTTGCATCCAACTTAATGAAACTTCCGTAGATTACTTATATATGCTTTATGAATTTACTATTCCACTTTCATTGAACTACATATACTAAGAGTTGAGATAAAATCCTTCTTCTGTCTTATTTTTTTACACTTTTCTTTTTCTATATTTTTATGTTTCTTTTATGCTGTAACTCTATTATTTTAGAGACTAAGTATCAGACAAATGTTATAAATAAATTAAAGAATAATTAAAAGTCACTTTTAAATATTACCAGATAAAAAGAACTATTTGCTTAAAAATATAAAGTTCTTCAGAAATTGCGAGTAAAAAGTAATTTAAATAAAAACTTACGTTTTAGTAAAAACAGCAGTCAAAACCATTCACCGCTGTAATGTTAATCTTTTTCTGTATTATCCAAATGAATTCTCTTTCATCTTTCCAAAGATCTTGCCTTTTTAGACAATATTTAAGCTCGTAGCTCTGCTTTATCAACTCGATCCTAGTTCAGTTCTTTCAGCATGGCTATTTTACCTCCTACGTCTTCCAATATGCCTGCATTACCGTCATTAAATATGACAACAGCATTGTATACACCAAACTTTGATATATGGGACTCCACAAGTACATTTTTGGTACACTTGTTTACACAATGTTATTGAATGATTCATTTACATTGTGTTTTCTCTGGGAGACATTTCTTCAATAGATCTGTATTTGCCAAATCTTTGGCTTGCAGTCAATGTAACAGGTTCAGGTAAAGAATTGTTATAGATAAAACTCTGTTCCAACCATTTCATAATTAAACCAATCACTTGAAGAAAAGTTTTGAAGCAGCTAGCCATCCGTTGATACTAAATGGAAGAAGGTTGTACATACAGCTTTTTTTATAACATGTAAATTATGATCATTGTATCTTATTATGGCATTCTATAATATTCTGGTAGTTGATCCATGGCATTGTTTGGGAGAAGACTTTTGAAAGTCTTACCGTTAAAAAACAATGTCTAAAACAGCTAATCCTTCCTTAGTCCAATTCATATTTCCATTCCTTTTACTATCCTCGTAGTTATTCGATGTAAAACATTGTTTGTGGCTTTCACAATTTCTAGTAGAGATTGTTGAACATTACAAGCTAATGATATATTTTCAGTGATGTTTATTCTTCTTCCACTGCAAATTACAAATTAAAAAATCATTGAATATCAAATTGAGAATATTGGAATCTTAATTAATATTAATAATATCTTAATCGCTTACACTGTCTTACTAGAATACACTTGATTAGACTTCATAAGTGACGTTATTGAGAAACTGGAAGAAGCAGAAGCTTTTATTGTGTTGTATCGAGTGAACTTTCAATCCTAACCTCACTCGCAACTTCTGAAATAACAGGATCATTTCTGTAGTACTGATTTCCTTAATATTTTTTTCTTACATAAGCATTCCTTTAACATCTATCATTGTCAAATGTAATAAGTAATAAGAATCGAAAGATTAGAACCAAGTTATAACGGGAAAAATTGCATTCACATAATAAACAGGCAGAACATTTCTGCTCGATCGTCAATTAAATTATAAAAATAAATAAGTAAAACAAAATTGAAATAAAAATTGCAAATAAAATTTTTATAATAAAAAATCAAGGTTACCTTCTTTCTATTAAATGGCACTATATTACTACTTCTTCTACATGGTATCGTACATGACATCGATGTAAATTCAATGATGTTGGAGAAGGATACGATTGTTGAATAATTTGTTGAGATAATCGTTTTGAATCTAATAATTATCCTTATGAACGCGTAAGTCAATCACTAACGTTATTCAAAAATACTCTCTCGCCGAATATAAATAATAACCTCTTTTTCACAATATGTGATCGCAATGTAACAGAGTCTTAACACGTCATAAACGTATGCGCCGCAAACGGAGAACTAACCGATGTGCGTTTGACCAATCATATGGCAATGCGTATGATCAATGGGAAAGCATCATACTACACACGGTTTATTTTGAGAGACATGAAAAGCCCGCCGAAAAGCTTGCTCATTCTGCAAATTCAAAAAGTATGAAAATATATAGATATGTAAAGCGTATATAGGTATGTATTACGCAATTTTATTTTGCTGCTCACATTCACTCCAAGGGGATAAGATCCACTACTGAAATTCGATTTTATATTGTAACCAGCAAACCATAAGAAATAGAAAACAAACTTTACAGTAAAAGTTATTTCTTTTAATTAGGATTAACATTGGACGAAATGCATATTCATTATTTATATAATTGGAAAAAACTTAAAAACAAAAGTATTGATAATTTTTTCTAAAATTTATGTTTCACATGAAATCAATTAGGTTAATTTTTAACCTACTAGGCTTATACTAATTTAATAATTTTTTAAAAATAATTTGATTAAAAAGATATTTGATTAATTAAAGAATAATAAGGTGTTTCATAAGAAAAAATAAAAGTTATTAAACTGTCGGTTTAATGGGAGATGTGACATTTTTACATAGGATTGTATGGTTTTAACTCAATTATTGATATTAATTGATCTCTTGGAATTATATGTTTTCTTTGTATTCAGTTTAAGTGTTTTTCTCTCTCTAATGTTTTAGTAAAAACATCTGTCATATTACCAGTTGTAGTAATATATTGTTAAGTGCCCAGGTAAATCTGCGTAAAAATATAAAATGAAATTTAATATTTAATAAGAAACAATTTATGTATAATTAACAGATTTACAAGCTTTCTCTAACAAGATTGTAAGTTTTCAAGAACGATCGTGTGTCAGGCCCTCTCAGGTTGAATTCCTTTAGAAGACAATAACAGTTCGTTATTACATGTCAAATTCTTTTGTTGCTTAGTAACGGTCTATCCGTTCCGAGTTCACTCCAACTTATTTAGGCCAGTTCCTAACAATATTTCGTAATAACGTCTAACTTGTGGCACTCATGATAAATTAGTTATGATACATATTCTCTAGATTGACCATTATGGCATATTAGTTGACATATAAGATCATTGTTTGTCCTTCAATTTATATTGTATTTTGCATACTCCATATCTTGAATTTATCTTCGCAAGTAGATAATTTCTTAGACTACAGCAAGTAAAGCGATGAATTCTGCCTGCATTGTCAATAATGCGAACGATTGTTGTATCCTGGAAATCCAATTGATTGGTACTTCTAGGAATCTAATTAAATAGAATCGATAAAGATTTGAAGAATTGAAAATATTTTCTGGCTTTTCATAAGATATTGCATAATTTGCGGTATTTTTCAGATTCTTAGCGTACATTTAGCAGCCTTTTGATGCTGGACATTTGGATTTTTATTTAAATTCTTATTAAATTTTGGTGCTGCAAATGCAAGATCCGGCTTTGATAACAAATTGACAACAACTTAAACTCGCCAACGAATTACCTACACAGCTTGAACCCAACACCAACATCAAGATTTTATTAAATCACCGAACGAGAAATATTTCTCCGTTGTTGTATTTAGTGCGTAAATATATAATAGATAACAGTTAACGAATGCAATCACCTGAAAGATCAAATGTACCGAGAACTTAGATAACATACGAATACATTATTTTATTTTTTCCTTAGTACGATAATCGTATCTTCGTTTTATTTGTCGATAAAAGTTATAAACATAAAATAATTTTCACGTACTGGCTCTTGATTTGACAAACGAATAGAAAAATGAAATAAGTTTAAATTTAGAAAAATATGTTCAAAGTGTGTCATCGTTTAACGGAAACAAGAAATCTATTATCGTTTCGAAGGTAGAATATGTTTTTGTGGTTAGAACTTTTATCCGACCGTATAATTTTACGAAATAAATGTTACGAATTAATTATTTTATTTAATACACTTATTTATTATTAATTATATAATTATTATTATTACGTATGTAATTATATATTGTTCCGAGCCGGCTTAGAGAAGTTTAAAGTGAACTTGGAACTAGAAGGACGTTTCGTGTGTGATTAAAAATTCGGTTTTCTAATAATAGAATGAAACTGTAAAAGATTATATAGATAGATAGATAGACAGACAAATAGAGACGGAGAAACAGAGAGACGGACAAACAAACAGAAGCCTACATTTTATTAACGAAGATACTACAACTCTTTACTCTTTCTATTCTTTACTCTTACTCTCTTTACTCTTTCTTTGGTCTATTCAAGACATTACTCTTTACTCTGTCGTTACACCCTGTTGTTATTCTCTGTTAATCCACTCAGAACTGCACTCGTTACTCTTTTCCTTTCTTTACGTCATCCCATAGTCTTTACATCCCCATCGCATTCGTACCTATGTACTTAACAATTTCTATTGTTAAGTACAATTTTTTGTCCAATTTGTTACTTCGTCTTCTACCATTTTTACGCCGCGCTTCCACACCAACGCACTTTTCTCCAAGGCCAGACCATACTTTAATATACATTGCCGATCGGTTCGTTTTATACTTACACGCACACGACTGACGCTAAACATTCCTCTTTTATTTAATTGACGATCGGCTTGCCTCAGCACACATATGCACACGATTAACCCCAGAGCCTTTCATATTGTCACATAAAAACACATTCAATAACCTTGGTTGAATCTTCTATCCCTCATATATATGTAATAGCAACAAGGAACCGAATCGATCGAACTCGTATCTTCCGTATATTCTTCGTGCCATATTCGATTTCATTCGGTTCTATACTTTTACTAGATTTTCTAATAAAGCTAAATTAATAACTTATTAATTTAACAAATAATTATTGTAGTTCGAACATACGCAAGCTCAAATTATCGTTCGATAGCGTATGACCTAATTATAATCAAAATAACTTACCTACTCAAGATGATGCAATTTTGTTAATGAAACTATTATTTCACTTTCTTCCTTAAGAAGCGCCATTCGTCGTTAACCGTTTTATTTCTATTCTTATCTATTTTAAACAGCGATAATCTAAGTACATACTTTTGCCTTCTCTTAAATTTAATATTCGTATTTTATTCGATTTAATAATAGTCGATCGTAAATATGTATTATTTTTTGATAATTAAATTAATAAACCTTATTTTTTATAACCAATTCGCAGCTTAGATTCTTTAAGAAGTAATCGATTCGCGACTAATCTGAGTCAGCAATTCGTTTGTTATGATCAACTCGTGGCTAATGTGACCTCCGCGCTAATGACCGATCTGTTCGTGATAGTTTCGTGTTCCTTTCTCGGAGCTTATTATCGTTGTAAGTTTTGCCATGTTTTTTGTAGATACAGGGTCGACACCTTGTTATGGCGGATACTTTTCGGTGCGGTTTTTCGAAAGTAAATAAGTTTGTTTAGAGAATCGCACAGTCGATCGATCACGACTATAGTCATGCCAGTCGCGATCTTACTGAGACGACGATTCCAAAACGTTTGTAAGGTATACGATGCTCGCAGTCTTTCTTTTATCAAAATCTAACGAGAGCGATAGGCTGTGTTTACATTTCGAATAACTGATCGCCTACCTCTGTGCGAACCCGTAATGAATTCTTCTAATCAACTGGCTAAATACTTTCATATTTGAATATTTAACGCGATTCACTAGTTTTTCATGATCCCTACTTTAAGAATCTCTGTGACCAGAACGTTCGTTGTCGGAAACAATCGAAGACCTTAAAAACCATCGATATTTTTCATAGTCACAACGATCTGAAACGTTCGATCGATCTATCTATAAATAATCGTTCCTTTGAACATTAGAAAGATTTATGTACAAATATCAGAAACAATAACAACGTTAGACAAAAAAATGGTTATTTCACACTTTTGTTTTTTTTGGTTGTTTCCCAGGAGTGGTGAATGCAGTACCTAGGGTTGATGACCCCTCTACCTGCATTAATAGTGAAGGAATTGGGTTTAAAAATACGACATGAAGAATAGTTCGGTGTGAGGCTTGAATCAGGTATGAGAGAAAAGTTTCAAAAATCCATAGGAGTGAAAGGACAGGGTCCTACATGAAAGGTATATAAGTACTGTGAAAATACTATAAGATGGTGGAGGAGAGAGTGCAACCCGGAGAATGCGATCCGGAGAGCAAATCGTGGAAAAACAAGAGGTAAGAGGAGTGGTAAGAATAGCAAGATAATGTAGGGTTTAGGTGTAATCCTAGATGGAAAGAGTGGGTAATTTCATTTTAATTTTGTACAGGATTTTATTTATGTCCGAGAGACTTATATTTCGGAGAAGAGGATTTTTGTGTTTGTGGATTTGGAGTGAGGAGTTGATGGAAAGAGATTGAATAATTTCTTTAAGTGGAGGGATGTTTGCCAACTTATGCAGATTGGAGTTGCTGATTCATTCACCTTTCTGCTTGAAGAGGTTTTTGATTAAAGTGTGTGGTGCATTACCCCAGAGTTGGGCGCCGTACGTTAAGATGGGACGGACACAAGTGAGATAGAGTAATCCTTTAAGGTTTATGGGTAAGGAGCTGTTTTTGGCAAGCGGTGGATATAGTTTTCTGATGGGAGCATAGGCTTTGATCCTTCTTTCATCAATGGCTGGTTTCCATCTGACAGTTCTGTCAATAGTTATGCCGAGGTATTTGACTTTATCCAACCATGGCGTGTCTACTGGACATACTTTTAGTATTGGTGGATATTTAAATTTGCTAGTTAATTTTCTGTGGAAAATGATAGCCTCAGATTTATATGGGTTTAGTTCCAGTTTCCATTCGTGAAAGAAGGATTGAATGGAATTAAGATGGACTTGGATGTATTTTTGCAGTTGGATAGGAGACCATGAGGACGCCAGGATGACGGTGTCGTCGGCAAAGATGGATAGGAGAGTTTTAGGATTTCTAGGTATGTCATTGATAAAGATATTGAAAAGAATAGGACCTAGGAAGAATCCTTGAGGAACCCCAGCATTGATTGTTCTAATGGTTGATAGGTCTTTATTAACTTTAACTGTATAGGATCTGTTAGCTAGGAAGCTATTAATGATCTTTATGATGTGATCAGGAAAATTGTATTTATCCAGTTTCGGAAGAAGGCCATTGTGCCATACCGAATCAAAGGCTTTGTTTAGGTCAAGGAGAATCATGCCTGTTAGCCTATTTTTATTGTGTTCATCTGCTATGTGGTGAACAACTCTGATGAGCTGGAGTATGATTGAATGATCATTTCTAAAACCAAACTGCTGATCAATAAGAATATTGTTAGTATACATGTGATTTTTGAAATCTATAGAGATTATTTTCTCAAGAATTTTACCGCAAATACTGAGTAAGCTAACAGAACGATAACTATTAGGGAGATTTAAGTTTTTCCGCGGTTTGGGAATTGGTATGATCACCGCTTTTTTCGAGGAGGATGGGAAATAATGTAATCTTAAGGATGCCTGAAGGATATAGTAAAGCTGAAATAAGGGTTTTTTATGCAAGTTTTTTAAACGAAGGGCCGAAATTTTATCAAGGCCTGGTGATTTTTTATTTGGAAGGGTCTTGATAATGTTCCTTAGGGATTGAACTGTGAAATTAGGGTAACTATATTGAGGAGAGGAATTTCGGATTTTGTCGACTATCTCCAGCATCGCCTTCTCATGGGGGGACGTGGAGTTATAGGAAATAAGATGAACTTCTTGGAAGGTGTCAACTAAAAGATTTGCCTTGCAAGCGTCATCTTGGACAGGAGCATTCTTGGTGGGATCATACAGTGGAGGGAAGGGTGGATTTTTTCTAGAAAAGATTTTGTAAAAATTCCAGAGAGTCATCTTGGGTTTTGAGTTTGGAGAGGCGTTTGTTCCATTCAGAGATTTTGATGGAGTTTAGGAGTTTGTTAATTTTCTGCGAAAGCATGTTCCTGAGGAGTCTATAGTGAGAATTGCTTGTGCGCTGAAAGTAGCGCCTGGCGGCGTTCCTTTCTTTGATAAGCGCTTGTACCTCGGGCATGTGTGGAAAAGATCTATTATGTTTATGCAAAAAAGTGATAGATTTAAGAAAAGAGTGATTGATGTGTGCATCAAACCTGTCTATTTCCAAGTCTATTTCCTGGGAGGAGGTAATGGTGCTATTAATGATAAAGTTGCTTGTTTTTTGATTATAAATGTCCCAGTCAGTAGTGCGGAATTTCTTTAATAGAGAGATAGGACTTGTGGAATCTATTTCAAGAAAGACCGGTTTGTGAAAAGACGAGAGGTCGTTTTTGGTGTAACAATTGGTCGAGACCGTGATGTTGGTTAGAAATATGTCGATGGTAGATGCACACATGCTTTTCAAAAATGTCGTAGAGGTAGGAAAAATGACGTTTATTGGATGTTTGTCCAGAAATTCCTTGATAATTCTGCCGTTAAGGTTGTTTCTCTTATTATTCCAAAGAACATGCCTAGCGTTAAAGTCACCTCCTATTAGGAACTGTGTACTAGGATAAAGTGTGGTTAGTTTATGGATTGCCTTAGGATTAATAGGATCTTGTGGAGGGATGTAAACCGCCGCGATTATGAGTGGTGATGGGGTGAGCAGCTTGACAGCAACGTATTCAATATCAAGTTGCTGTTGATAAAGAGTTTTCCAGGGCATATTTTTGTGAATAAGGATGGCAACTCCACCTCCCTGATCTGAGGGTCTATCTTTCCTAACTACAGTGTAATTAGGAATGGACAGGGAATCATTGGGTTTGAGCCAGGTTTCCGTTAGTATGGATATCGGGATAGAAAGTTCTTCAAGGAAGAGGGTTAATTCGTGGGTTTTGTTTTTTACACTAGTCGCATTCCATAAGAGAAACGGACTAAGGTGCATCGAGGTTGTCGAGGACGGACATGATTGCAATAACTCTCTCAACTTCCGAAGTGAAGTTCGAGAGCTTAATTTTGAGCAGGTGATAGGCTCGCATCATGCGGTCCCAGTTGCTTAGTTGTTTGACCTCACTGGCTAAGGTCAGGGTAGCGTGAATTTTGGAGGTGACGCCCATATTGGATTCATCACCAGGAGGGAAGGGAGAAGAGGAAGAAGGAGTGGAAGAAGAAGGTTTTAGTGGGGCGCGTTGAGTCTTGCTTTTTAACGCTTGGGCGTAAGAGACTGATGGTTTTGTAACGGATTTGTTGATAAGAGTGGTAGGAAGGATTTTGGGTTGAGACTTGGAAGTATGAATTGATTTTTTCTCCAGGTATCGGAGGAGAGCTGGACATTTTGTGTAGCTGGCGGTGTGACTGCCGCCGCAGTTGACACATTTGGCAGGGGTGTCAGGGTTTTTTTGACACATTCTGGTATCATGGGGTCCGGCGCATTTTACGTAACTGTAGGGTTTATTGCAGTTTTTAGAGGTGTGGCCATGAGCCTGACACCTAAAGCATTGTATTGGTTTGGAACTATTAAATTTGTCCCAATAGACTTTCATGTAAAAGAGATGTGAGACCAGTCTGACATGCTGAAGTGTGATCTCACCAGGAAAAATAATTTTCTAAGTGGAGAATGCCGATTTAGGATTTTTCTTGGGCAACTCCAAGCATGAGAGGGTTTCAAAGTCGCGTGCTTTTAGCGCCTTGATGATCTGATCAGTTTCGAACTTTGGGAGGCCTTTGAGGACAACAGCCAGGATTTTATCCTGGTTTGTGGAGTAGGTGTGGAATGGAACGCCAGTTTTGAGGCACTGGACTTTGAACTTGTTAAAATGTTCAATTCTATCGAAGTTAAATTGTTCATCATTGTTGATCATTAATTAATATACATATCAATAATATATTGTAACTAAAGGTTCTAAAGGGAGCGTCTATTACTTAATTAATTAATTTATTTCCAACAGTAATAATAATAATATTAAAAGTGATATAATAAAAATTTAATGAAATTACGTATTTCTAGTTTGATTTATAATTGGCGATATAATTATAAATCAAATTAGAAATACGTACTTACATTAAATTTTTATTAGTCCTCCTTGAACAGTTCACGATTAATTGCCATTGCAATTTTAATGTTTTCTAACATCGTGACATGATTGCCGTCAATAACATGTACTTCTACTTTGCCCTCAGTTATCTGAAAATAACAGTATCTAATAGTAGATTAATGTTATACTCATTATCTATAAGAATTTTCAAAACTTACATCTTGTAATCCATAATCATACGAGATATGTTGTACAGACGGTAACACCGGTTTGAACAATGTGATTGGCGTTCTTATATACGGTATTGGCTTTGGATTATATTTCAAGGACGCTTGCAATCTCACATAAAATGAAAAAACAGCGTTTCTCTGATCTCGTTCCAAATATAATTGCTTGTATTCAGGAGACAATGTATTAAAGAATGTATCTAATTTCTCATCCCACGTTTTGGATTTTTTCAATTCTTCTGCTAACTAGAAATAACATTCGAAAATCAGTATGACAATTGCGAGAAATAGAAAAAGAAAAAATTGACAAACCTGTTTACTATTAGTAGATGTAAATAACTGTGTTATGTGAACAAGAACGTTGTTTTGCAACTCTTCCTCCGATGACGATTTAAAATATTGATTTACAATTTCTTTCATTAGCAGAGGAGCACCGTCTATCAAAATTAGCCGGCCATTAAACCCTTTGGCTTCTAATTGTCGTGCGAGTTCAATTGTTACAAGCGATCCGAATGAATATCCCACTAAAGTGAAATCTATTCGATCTTTAAGTTTCTCTTCCATATGCTGTAATATGTAAAGTTATATACAATTTTAATCCGACAGATTCAATAATATTTAATTTAATTAAATATTTCTTCAGTAAAAGAGTATACCGGTAGAATTGAGTGGGCCATTTCTTCAATAGTTCTTAATTCGTAATTTGTCCCAAGTTGGAAACAAGTCGCAGGCGACTTAATTTTCGATTCTAATGTTTTAAAAATGCTACCAAAGCCTTCGATACCTGGAATGAAGAATATCTCGCTCCGACCTTCCTCTGGATTAGTTTCAAGGGGGATAATTATTTCGGAGGAAAGTTTCTTGCCGAACAATTGCATCAACATCTTCATACCATTGAATGTTTCATTATGATTATTATTATCTGACCTCTCATTATTCATTTCCACAAGTTTGGCAAAGCTTAATTTGCGAATATCTTCCACGCTGAGATATATTTGATACTCGCGCTCTAATGTTTGTTTTATTTCTACACCCATCATAGAATCCATTCCAAGTTCAGCCAATGTAGATTGTTGATTGATAGTTTGTAAGTCTTTAATACCTGTAATCAAGAATTCGTTATTTAAGTGAGATAAAGACAGTAAAAGTGAGCGGAAAAAATCAAATTATGGAATTTAGTAATAATCAAAATAATAAATAATAACATTGATTAACCGAAACTTACACATAATTTTTAAGACAGTATCTACGACATTGTCCGCACCGTCACTACCTAATTGTTTTTCAGCGACTATCATACTTGCAACAATAGGACTATCCTGTACCAAAAATCGATCGAGTTCTTCTAAACACGATGTTATTTTTTGCTGTAGGGTACCACCTATAACAAGTTCCTTATCGTTATCCTGCATGTCCGCGACAAGACCGACGTCTCCAATCGCTCCCCATTGAATAGCTAATCCAGGCAAACCTTCTTCTACTCTTTTTTCGCATATTCTTTCCATAACGGAATTAGCCATACCATAATTCGTTTGGCCGGCATTTCCTCTTCCGCACGAGACGGAAGAGAAGACAACGAAGTGTCGAAGATCTGGACAAAGCTTTCTAGTCACCTCGTCCAAACGTTTTGTGGCCCAGGCCTTTCCTTTGAAAGATTCTTCAAAGGTTTTCATCGTTTGGTTTCTGCAAATGCTGTCTTTTAAAGAAACCGCAAGGTTGAAAATACCATCGACGGGACCTTCATTTATTGCTGATTTCACTATAAGCTCGCAATCCTCTTGTTTAGCCGCATCGAGACCGACAAGGATCTTAATATTCGCGCCGTATGATTCCCATCTTTTGATTCTCATTTGTTGATAACCATTCTTTAAACCGTTTCGCGAAGTAATGACAATATTTTGAGCATTTCGAAGAACCAACCAATCGATTAATTCTAAACCAAAACCACCCAAGCCGCCAATGATTATATAACTTTTGTTCGGAAAACATGTATAAGAAGGTTCAGCCAAGATCGGTGTATTCAGTGGTTCATTATCTTCGCGTATCTTTATGAGTACCTACGAAATTAAAGATGGATTTCGAGCTATAATTTAAGATAGTGCAAGTAAATGAATATTAAAACAACGGCCAAACTTACTTTTCCAATGTGCTTTCCAGCAGCCATGAATCTAAAAGCTTCCTCTACTTGATTCTTGCCGAAGATTGTCCTTACAATAGGTTTGATTGCATTTTCCTTAAGGAGTTTCTTTACTCTCGAATATATTTCATCTTTGATTTCGTCATTGGTGACCATAATTTGATCTAGCATTACAGCGTGAAAACTAATTTCCTTCGTAAAGACATCGATGTCTAACGGATTATTTGCGGCTAAGTCAAACTTTCCAATTTCTAAAAAGCGTCCCCTATGGGCTAAACAACGCAGAGATGCTAGAAGTTTTTCTTCCGCTAAAGAATTTAGTACTATGTCTACACCTCTACCGTTGGTTTGTTGCAAAATCATTTGTTCGAAGCTAGTATCTCGAGAATTTCCAATATGATTATCATCGATACTGGGAAATGTTTCTTTAATGAATTTACGTTTCTCTGGTGTACCGACGGTAGTAAATACTTCACAGCCTTCGTGAAGAGCTAAAGTAATCGCGGCCTGGCCGATACCACCAGCACCAGCGTGGATAAGTATGCTTTCACCTTTTCTCATTTCTCCGTTAATATAAAGCGCAGCAGTACATGTGGAATATACACATGGTACTGTGGCTGCATCTTCCAAAGTCCAACTTTCAGGTATGGTCCAATTAAAAATGTCGTCCATATGGCAAAGATTTGATATGCATCTGAAAAAATATTATTTATTTTATTTCCTATCATTTTCAGTTACCTTCTGTGCGCGATTAAATCTCAATCTTGTAATTCGTAATCAGTTCACCTGCTTGAATTAAGTCCCATAACACGACGACCACTAATACTCGTTCCGCTATATTCAATTCCAAGCACACCGTCAACTTCTTTTCTGTCTTCTTGAAAAATTTCGACTCCGATTTTACCTGTTGCCAACATTACGTCTTTAAAATTCAATGATGCATAATGGATGCGAACAAGATCTTCCTTTTCATAATTCTTCATAATTGGCCCTTCGACCCAACGTATCGAACTTAAATCTCCTCGTGACTGTTAAAGAAGTATTTTTATAAAAATTTTATTGTATTATTTTATGATATTTGTTCAAAATGTGATAAAATGATGTTACATACCAATTGATTAACGAAGGCATGGTAGACAGGCTTCGATTCGCGAGATGGAAATAGCTGATGCCTATATGATCCCCAAATGTTCCCTGGTCGTAAAACATTGATGACGAGATCGGCTTCGATTTGTTCCAAATAAAGGGGCAATTCTAAAGAAAATTTTGGGGCTTCGAGATCCTGAACTAAAACAGCTCGGAATATATTGCCTCCTGGTTCTTTCTGTAAGCAATTAATGAATCCTAAGAGACCAGATTCAAAGTTTCCTTCCTCAACAAGTATCACCCTCGTGCTATCCTCTTCTGTTTCATTGGCAAGCACAGTTTGTACTTCTTTCAACCAGTTAAATTCATTGCTTTTAACATTAATTAACAATGTATTTTTCGGAGTTTTCTTGATCTTCCTTAACAATATCCACGAATCCTCGAAATTACTTTTCTCCAAAACTATACCCAATTGAAATTCCTTTACAATTGAAAAGTCCAATGGAATATTATTCTTTTCGCGCGATAAAATGAAAGCTCCATCTTTTGTAGATTTTAAAAGTTGTTTTAAGCTATCCTTTTTCTTATCGGTCAACAAACGATATCCAACTGCTAATAGCGCTACATCATCCGTTCGTGTATTTTCCAATTCTAAAATGTTGATATCTTTAGGAACGTCTTCTTCGCCAAATCTGTTTGGTGGTGCAAATATATTAATGCTTTCTTGGATCAAAGGCAATTTGGTTAGAATGTCTCTCAACAATGGAGAAACGAGTTTCTCTGTTGATATATCGTCATTATCCTCAACGAGTTCTATCGTTTTCACATTGATCAATGGTATATTCTCAAGAGTGATATGCATAGATAACGTTAATATTTCGCGTAATGACATTTCCTTTCTATCACGATAAGCAATGAATTTATGTTCTTCGATAATTGGTTCACTGACAGGTTTCTTCCGAGAAATCTCATTAGCCCTAATATTATGAATCTCCACACCCCCTGCTACAATCACATCAATGTTCTCAAATAATCGTACAGGTACATCTGAAATAAGAAAATCGCTTCATTGTATATCAGCAATGGATATAAAGGAATTTGCTATATAACTTCACGTAGCATTAAAAATAAATATTTACATTTTTCGTTGGTTTTCAAACTTTGCAGATATTGTTGATGAGCTTTAGTATCTATTATCAATTTTCGAATTCCAGTCGGTACAAATAAACCTCGGGTATCTAAAGTGAGAATTTTCATCTGCAATATGTTATCCAAGAACGCCACCCAATTATTTTTCCACTCGACATGTCCTTTCTTTCCTGAAATTGACGCACTGTGCAAACTTCGAAAGAGACCGCTATATTGGTAACCACGTAGTTTCAACTCTTTATAAATATCTTTCGTGTTTAATTCTTCTCCTTCATTGTCATCAATCGTTTTAATCACCTCAAGGGGTATTTTCTCCTTCGTTAAGTTCGTTGCAGCACGAATCATTCCAGTAACAATAGCAACATTCCCTTCGACCACTTCGAAATTACCACTGCCTGTTTATTTTTAGATCGACAAATGTTAAATTCTTTAATACAATATATAGATACAAGTTGCGGAAGGTAGTTACCTTTTTGAATCACGACAATCATTTCAATTGTGCCTTCTTTCGGAATGGTGGTAGCTCTATTAAGCTTTACATTTTCAATGACAACGGACACTTCCGTGTACAGTTGTCCTGTCATCATGCTGAAAGTTTCCCAAACCAAACATAAATATCCTGTCGCTGGAAACAAATTTCTGCCATCGACCACGTGACCACTAACGTACTTAAATTTATCAGAAGTGATCGATATTTCAATTAGTCGTTCTCCAGAATCAATTTTATCTTCCATTTCGTAAAGTGCCACAAACCAATCGTCCGAATGTTTCCATCTAAACACATTATAACGTTAAATTTTTATATCACATTCAGAAGAAATAATTATTAGCCCTTTTCGTTTTCTACATCCTCGCAATTCTTACCTAATGAGTGGGGATATCATTGGTGTACTTCTACTGACCGGATATTCTACGTGTGGATATAATTTAGCAAGATCAAGTTGTAAACCGGTATTATAGAGCTTCCCTAATGCTTGTAGAAAACTGACCACGTTATTTTTATCATCTCGATGATTTAATGCAATATTTATTACGGTTGGTTGCAGTGATTTTCTTAAAATTGCTTGTAGTAGATTTTGCGGTGCAATTTCAATCGTAACGGCATTATCGGGAATCAGAGCTAATGTTTCCTCAAAAAGTACAGGTTTCAATATGTTATTGGTATGATACTCGGCTGACGAGAGTTTTGCGGCTGATGTCGACCATTCGTTGCGTGGTACCGATGTACTGAGCCATTTTCTACTTCGAGGCTTCGCTACTGTTATCACATTTTTTAAATATGCGAAAAGTTTCGATCCAACTGCTGCCATGTAACGGCTATGATAAGGAATATTATTGCACGGTATCTCTTCCGCGAAAACTTCGCTTCCCTGCCAATTACAAACATATTACGAAGGGATATGAAAAAATTATTTTAATAGAAAGGAATACTTCTCTTGGTTAGTTCACAATTAGCTTCAGACGGACCTGTAATTTTTTAACGAATGCCTTCACAGACTCGGTCGGTCCGCTAACAATTGTACATTCTAATCCATTGTGACATGCGATGTCGATATCAACGGGACACCAATCCTTAATATCTTTATAGGAAAGCCCTACCGTTGCCATAGAACCATGAGGGGTTTCTGTTCCTACCAAGGCCATCCCTCGCGAATACGCTGCTAATATCATTTCCTCCACTGTAAAACATCCATCTGCGTAGGCACAACCAAGTTCGCCAACGGAGTGTCCGATTACGTAGTCCGGTACTACACCCACAGATGTTAAAAGATCTACCAAGCCGATCTGTAAAGATTTTTTTCTTCGTCGGATCTTATCGAATGAATGCAGATTTTACAAATAATTAAATATTTGACATAACCTGAATTGCAGCAATTCCGACGATCGAGTGCAAGATATTGTGGGACATATTATTATCTTTTTCAGTTAATATTTTATAAATATTCAATTTACAATGTTTTAATACAGCGTCGCATTTTTCCATTGCTTTAGCAAATATAGGAAATCTCATCAAAGCTTGACCTGGTAAATTATAAATTCCACGTTTCAATACATTTGATACTCGGAATGGTCATTATTTTAATAATTTTAAATAGTTACGAAGAAATATTAGAACAGAAATTTCTGTACCCATTCCAGACCACTGCGATCCCATTCCAGAAAAGACAAACAATATTGGTTTCTTTATACCAGAAAAATTTTCAATCTCTCTCAGTTTTTCGTCAGACGATTTAAAACCAGTTATCGTGTATCCCCGACATAAATGACCTGATGTTTCTTTGAGATGAAGATCATGAAGGAGACGAACGAATTCGACGTCTATCGGTCGATTATCAATCTACGTAATTGTAATTGTATCATTTTATTTTATACTAACATAAACAAGTATAATATCGTCATATTTTCTATTTAAAATAACATTGATTCGTTTTACCTACATCGTTTAAGATGGTTACTACTGCTTCTTCGGTACGTCCAGAAACAACTACGAGCCTTGGCAAATCGTCATCTGGCAATCCTTTATTGACCTTTGCTTTTGGATTTGATCTGAGTAAGACGTGAGCATTAGCACCACCGAAACCGAAAGAATTAATGCCTATGTATTCCCCGTCAAATGGAATCGTCTCGGTAACCACTTTGATCCTCCCTTCAGTAAAAGCTTCCACGTCTTTGCGCGGACGATTAAAGTGGATATTCGGCGGTATTAGGCCTGACTCCATCGATATTATCGCCTGTAAAATATCAATGAAGCGAAAATAAACGAACAATTGGCTCGTCTTACGCTTCAAACTACGTTTACCTTAGCAATGGAACAAACTCCACTGGCTGGTTCCGTATGACCCAAATTTGATTTGATGGAACCGACTTTGAGAGGATTAGATCTGCCTTTTGTGAAAATCTGATCTATGGCATTTATTTCTTCAGGATCACCGACTTTAGTTCCTGTACCATGAGCTTCGATGTAAGGAATAGACGTTGTTGGTACACTGCATTCTTCGTAGAATTCTTTTAAAAGAGTACTCTGAATTTTGCTAGAAGGAAACGTTATTCCTTGTTCTTTGTAACCATCGCAATTTGTTTTTGCATGGATAACCGTTGCATAGATCCTCTTAGCATTTTTTGCTTTTTGCAGAAAAGTTACAGCGACGGCTTCGCTACGCGCGTAACCATCTGCATCTTCGTCGAAAGTTTTGCAGCGACCATCATCAGATAACACCCCTATTAGAGAGATTCAAGATTGAATAACTGTTTAATACTTTCACGATAATTCAAGAAAAAGGACAAATGCTTCGAGCAAAATGTCATAACCAATACCTAAGCGCTTGAATTGCAAAGATACATATGGATGACTGCAAAGATTTGATCCACCGACGATCGCGTAATCGCATTGTCCACTATGTATAGCCCTATAAGCATGTTCTATCGCAAAGAGACTTGAACTGCACGCGCTATCAATGTTATATGATGGTCCATTGACACCCAACCAATGCGTAATTCTGTTTGCCAAAAAACCTTTGCTACAGCTTATGACGCCTAAGCCATTTACCTACAGTTGAAAAGACGTATTATACGACTTATCCGATTATATAAGCAATTTTGTATAAGTAAACCATCTATAAACCGTTCATTTATTCGTTTTCCTTACTTTGATTTTGTCGTAATACCACACTTTCTCGAAATCGGAGAAGCATGAACCTATGAATACACCTGTCCTTGTTCCACGAAGGTCTTCTGGATGAATTCCAGCATCTACAATAGCTTCGTAAGTATGTTCCAGCAACATTCTGCCCATAGGATCCATAATATGTGCTTCTTTAAAATCAATACCAAAGAACGATGCATCGAATTTCTCAATGTTATTAATTATCCCGAGTCGTTGTGGAATTTCTGAATGCTCTTATAAAAGGTAAAGATAGAAAATATTAACATTTGCTAATGCTTACGTTGTTCAATAAAATACATTGCATACGTATAACCGATACCTATTTTCCCTCCTTTATCCGTAACACAATCCTTGCGATTAAAGATATTATCTTTCAATTCGTACAAATTTTTGGATTTCGGAAATCTACCAGCTATTCCGGAAATAACAACTTCTTCGCCCGATTCTGGATCAGCATATTTGAAAAATTTGTACGATTCTTCTGGCTCCTTAAACTCACTCATGATATTTTGATGTCTCACGTCTTTCTATAAGGAATAGAAATTTGATAATCAACTAAAGCAGTAAGCGACGTATTCCCTTTTATAACAATGCTATATCCCTCCCCACGTAATTCATTGTATCACGTGAACTATCATGCATTCTTGGATCATTTCCTTCTACTTATTCAAATGAACATACATTTTAAACTGACCCTTGTGAACTTTGTGGCTTTTTATTCTGATTATGTGCGTCATCGTCAATGAAACAGCACTGTTCAATAACGAAAGTTTTAAGTTTTTTCGTAATACTAACTAAATGAAAGATAATAGTTATATTTAAAAATAATAGCTACAGTGATAATAGTACAGTGAGTTAATTGCGATTTACATTAAATTACATAATTGAGCATTTTATATTCAAAAAATATATTAAACGATGTATTGCTCTGAGGAAACATAAACACCAGCGAAATGAAAAGAAGAACAGGATATAAATTTATGTATTTAATATACATATAATGTTAGTAAAGGAAATAATTACTATTTAAAAAAAAGAAGAGATAATAGCTTTTAAATCACTTACCCGTGATTATAGTTTTCCCGGATGTATCCAAAACATCAATATCATTAAAATCTTAATATCATAAGTTTACTGAATGTAACACAAACATCTAAAAACATTAATACGACAAATGATTCTTGGCTCCATTATACAATATTGTAGGAAACAATAATTAATCAAAAATGACAAAAAAGTTAATTGCTATTAAACTGATAAACGAAAACTATCCGCAATTAAAATCAATTGTAAGCAAAAAAATTATATCGCAGAAAAGCAATAAACAAATTTCTAGCTTAGTCATTAAAGAAAACGAACGGTATTATAATTTCATGACACGAAATTATCTGCGATGAAAATAATGAATATAATTTGTGTATAACGCCTTATAAAAACAAAATAAATTTCTATTTCCCGTACATAACATTCCTGATACATTCTATATCGAAAAGCCAAAACAAATAAAGGCTAAAGAAATAAGCGAAATGTGCAAATGTCGATACTACGAACGAAGAAACATCGATCATCTTTTCATACGAATTAGAATAAAAAGTGACTTATTATCATATGAAAAATAAAAATAGAAATAAAAGACATAAAATAATAAAATATGTACATATATACAAGTACATACGCACATACCTACAGAACATACTGTAATATATACATACATATGAAAAGATTATCGTTTTTTTAAGAAGTTAAAGTTTTAAAGATAAAGACGAATTTTCTCACTTAACACTTGACTTCCATTTATCAAGAATTGATACTATTACCCGAATATTTTAGTTTCTAATTGAAAAAGACCATGTGGATATAATGATTGTGGTTGAGATAGAAAGAAATATTCTTAAAAATAAATTTTATAAAATATACATACTCAGTATTATGAAAAATTAATGAAATCGTCAAGAAAATAATATAAATCCTGAAAAGTAGAGCAGAAATATGAGCAAGATATGCTATTATCGTTTGAATAACGGGGATGATACATACTGTAAGTTGTCTGCACTTAAAAGAAGATAGAGGAAGAAATAGTCTAAGCCACATGTTCTTTATTTCACTTTTTCTCGAAGATAGAAGTATTTTTGTTACAGGAAATTGTTACTGGGTGATTAAATTATCTCACTTTAATAATTCTATGGACAAGTTATATATTGCAATGATTTGGATCACTTATAATATTCATGCCGATAAAATATTTTATGTAACAAATAATCTAATGCGAAAACGAAAGTAAAAAGAAATTATAGTAAGAACGAAGAGCTATGAGCCATCCTATATGACGACATATTAAGTCGACTCAACTGTGTAAATCTCATATGGCATTGTAGAGAATCCAAAGTTCTGCACGTACTTGTTCCAGCACCATTTCGGACCTTCTAAATATGACGTTGCATATACTGATTCATGTGCAATCTCGGTAAACGCAAATAAATTAAACGATTCAAACAGGACACGGAACGAGATACGAATTGTTAAAGGAAAATCGTTTAATGTGACGTATAAGAATGATCTTCCTTTATTTACTGTTTCCTTTTTTTCTTTGATACATAAAAACTTGTGTCCTGCATTTATATAGACATATTTACAAATATGTAAGTATATATAAACTATTAACATCAATTTTATCATACATTGGAAAAGCTGGTTAAAAAAAAAAGAAATTTTATTTACAAAATGCACTTTGATTCATAAATTTTTTTGTTCTTTTGCTTCTTTCTTTACTTATTTTATTTTGCTCTAAGAAACACTGTATTTTACATTTTTGTTTATACTCCTGAAATGTGAGTATGTACATTTATCTATATATGACAGTAATTAAATATTTCGATATATTACTTCGATTAATTCTACGATATCTAATGGAATTTAGTTATTTAGTTATTTACTGTTCACCATTTTACAAAAGTATAAAACAATGCCTATCTTTAGGCGTATAATGATCAATATTCGTTTAAGAAATTACAGATAATATGTAAAAAATAGATTATTATTTGATAATAATCCAACACAAAATGAATTGATGAACAAACTGATATTATACCAAGTATTTCCACAAATTTGCGAAGAAGATATGAATAATGTATTTTATGTATCCGTATAAGTAATATACTGACTTTTCAAATGTTAACTATACGTGACAAGAATTACAACGCATAATCTATGCGTATATATACGTAAGCTTATATATATATATATATATATATATATATATATATATATATATATATATATATATATATATATATATATAGAATCAAATATTTTTTATAATTTGTTCGGAACGAAATCGCAGGAAGCGCGGATTGATTACAACGAAATGAATAAAATCTTTATTTGGAGAAAATGGTTAACACACGAAAAAACGTTATGCCCGCTTGGCGTCGTCGATCACACTCCGACTCTCCATGACTCTTTTCTTCTTTTGTTGTTTTACAAGAAAAACCTGACGAGTGTTGCTAGTGTCACTCACGCCGCTCGCCTCAGCCAATCATTCTCTCAATCACTCTTTCTCTCTTGCTCTCGCATTCCACACACACACACACACACACACACACACACACATATTGTAAACATAAAATGTACAAAATTATAACTTTGAAAAAAAGTGTAGAAAATTATTCATATTGACAACTAATACTATTTTCACTTCATACAGCTTAATATCATCGGGATAGCGACTGGTTATCCGTTATAAAATAACTCTGAAAAGAAAGTGAAACGTTAGATAAAATAAAAATATTTTCAGAAAAAATTAAAAACATTCTTTCTCCTTTTGTAATTTGCGAGATCATCCAGGAGATTATTTCCCCCATATTGACTCAATAAAGTAATTGCTTTCACAAGCTGCCATTTATTTAGAATTGCAGAACATAACCATAAATAGAAACAACAACAAAGCTATTCCACTTACCTTGAAAATAGAGAATATTAATCTAAGTAGACATATAACCAGTCATTCTTATTTTTACCACGTCAACGTGATCGGTCTGCCTATTCGAACGTCTCTATTTACCTTTCAAATTTATTTCTTTTTTCAATGACTATTTTATCACTGTGAGGAAACGAAGTATTGTTCAATTAGCAGATCTAAATAGTTTATTTATGAGAAAATTTATCCATGCTACGACCAATGTTTTATCTGATTGACCAAGTAAAATCTATTAGCATTATTACTCAGGATATTAAACATCTGAACAAGTCAATATACATTGTTACAATAATTTACTATTTTGTATGTTTTATAAATTATTATTACTTTATTTAGTAGACTTATTTGATCATTTAAATCTCTTTTCATATATAAACATTTCGAAAGAACTATCCCACACACCTACGACCAATAAGAATATTGCTTTCCCTTTCCGGGCACTTTTTACTTGAACTCCTCCCTATTCATTTCTCTTTCCTATTTCATTCATCTAAGCATTAGCATTCACCAGTAAGACAATCAAGTCTTACCAATATCACTGGCTATGCCTCAATTAGAGGTATCCAATACAATCTAAATCGTAACAGTCAAGTTACATCTTTCTGACTCGCAACATCAAGACTTCTAATTATACTTCTGTATTATACTTCAACAAATATACTGTGATAATTTTTATTCGCGCTATGCTTATTTACGCGTATTAACATCGCGAACTATACGAAATCCTTCAAAAGAATTCGTGTTCTCCCATTAATTTGCAGGAACGTGGCGAGCGGTATTTTGCTGACGGCCTTTAACGGTATCCTAGCCTTGTGCCGCCATCCTTATTCATTGCGTCCGGTGGGTCTACAATTCAGACAATTAGGAAGAGACGGGGAAGGAAATATAACATTTTACAACAATTTAACTTGTCGTTTCTACATATAGTAAAAAAAATTTTTAATAAGTTTAGAAATAATGAAAACAAGAAGTAGGTATTGTTGTTCTTGTTGTTGTTCATTTTGTTTTGAAATAAACTTCTAGTCTATTGAATTTCCCATTAAACAAATTAGGAAAAGATTAATATTTCTTACTTGTCTAGATCAGATGTTGCACTTCCAAAAACCAAATTATTTGCATATTTATACATTGGTGTATAGAAATGTTAATATGGAGCCAGATCAGGGCTGTATGGGGGCTGACGAAGCTGAACAATTCCGTGTTTCGCAAGAAATTGCTGGATAAGTTGCGACGAATGGGCAGGGGCGTTGTCGTGGTGTAGCACCCAGTCGCAATTTTTCCACAAATCTGGCCGTTTCCTTCTCACTGCGAAACGTAATCGTTTCAAAACTTCTTTGTAATATTTCTTATTCACTGACTTTTATTATTCACCGTTTTTTCTTAATTAAAACTCAAATTCGTTCTACATTTTGAAGAGTTTTAGTCGTTTCGGGCTTCCCAGGCCGAGAGTCGCTTTCAACTGATGTACGACCATTTTTAAATCGTCTAAACAACTATTTAATCTGTATATTACTCATGGATTCATCGCCATATATCCGAATGGCCGATTTTTTTGCAAAATTAAATGCACTCTCTTCATTCGTTGCATGAAGTAATCGTAAAATGTGACGCGCATAATATTCAATATTTATTCGACAGCGTACCGTTGATTAAAGATTCGAAAGACCGTGTTATCTGGTAAGAATATTCATAAAGCCTTCCGTAAGTGATAAATATGTATTTTTAAACATAGCACACCCAGCTACAAAGTTATACCACGAAGTCGAAAAGTTTCTGAACAGACACACACACACACACACACACACACACACACACACACACACACACACACACACACACACACACACACACACACACACACACACACACACACACACACACACACACACACACACACACACACACACACACACACACACACACACACACACACACACACACACACACACACACACATAATATTTCAAATAAAAACTACTAGGTTTTAAGAGAAAAATGTCATAATGATTGCTATTATTTCATAGAAGATAATGTTGTTGAGAAATGGAAGTTATAACAATTTGTTTTTTTATAGAAGTCAATTATTTTAGCATAACAAAAGTTGCAAAGGATATAATTACGAAATCAATGAGCACCTGCTGTGTATCTTCCCATATTTACTGTGTATCTTCAATATTTCATCAATTCATGGCTCTCTTTAGTATTACTAATATTACTATTATAATAATATACAAATTTAAGCAGGAGAAAAGTATGAAGAAAAAAATAGTGGAAAAGAAAGTGGTGCATACAAAGGTTGCAAAAATTTGTAGTTATAATCGTTAAAACAGCTTCGAAAGAATATTCTTATCAAGGAAAATATTTGATGAGTTTGAAAATGATTTAGCTTTTTACGATATAAGGAATATACGAAACATTAAAGTAAAAAACTAGATAGAAAGGTAAGAGTAATTACTTCTGATGAAAATAATTTGAATCGATAAATTATCAAGAAATTAACAGACATTTTCGTTTGAAGTTGAATTTCAAGTCCGTTTCGTTTTAAGATCAAATTTTAACATCGACTTTAATATCAATTTTAACGTCGAGTAAATAAAATTTTAATGTCAAAGGAAACATAAGAATTGTCAGCGACTTTCTTCATTTTCAGAATATATTTGTATCAATTGCTTAATGCAATTTACCTTTAATAGGTTTATGAGATTTATTGTAGTGATACTCGTTATAATAATTGTCCTGTTGGGTGCTGGTAAGTCGATTATTCTATTGGATTATTCTTCAAGGACGCCAATGTCGATTGTCACAAAATCATTTGAAATATCAAGTATTTTATTATCGTCACTGTTTTTCTCTCCTACATTAACATAATACTAAAAAGGAGGAATTTAATAATTAGCATCAACTCAGAACTTACTATCTTGCTTTGCTAATAGCTAATGAGCCTATCTAATTATTTTCCACTCTCACTTTCTCTTCCATTGCATACTTTCTCAGCAATCAACCACTATTCGAGTGGAACAAATTCTTCATGTTCTTTGGGATCGCTTTCCTGACAACTTCCGTCGCTGACGATATTTGGGATTCATTATTGGTATTTTGCTTATTCTCGTGAACGGTATCTTCACAAGTTCAATCGTCATAAACATATTTTTATTGTTCGAGTATGGTATCATTTTATTCGATTACATGCCAAAGTATCTCTATTACTTTAGTTGCTTTAATTACATGAAGTATTTCTTTGAAGGTTTGGTTCAATTCATATAGGGATACAATAGCAAGAAATTTAATATTCCTGACGATCTCATATATTTATTTCAGTCACTGCAAATTCTTTTTAGAGAACTTGGAATGGACGATGATAAATATTGACCGAACTCATTCGTTCTAATCATCTTTTTCGTTTTCTATCGAATCATTGATTACTACATGTTGAAAAGCAATTTATCGCCAATGTGATATGACAACATGAACAATAGCAATTATAATATACACAATAGCAATTATAATTACACATATAGTATATCTATATTATAGATTTATTATTCAAAACCAGTCTATGTTATATATTACTGGTTAGCATCAGATCTGTAAATATCGTTATATTTTATTCTAAGATATTATATAGACCTATAAAAACTCGATTTAATACGACGAAATGCGTGTTTTAAAAATGTATCAATTCATCTATTATAAAATATGATATATTTTATGATTAGTTATTCGATAAAATTCATTCATTATTCGTATCATCTGAGTTAAATCATGAGATTATTTATAAGATCTTTAATCCTTTAGTTCCGATACGTTTATAAAAGAATAAATCTTTCGTAGACGAAATGCGTCGCTGGCGATTAGACACTGACGTAATCGAGCGGCACCTTATAGATGCTCGATAATAAATTTTTCTGTTTCATAAACTTAGTATAGCTAGTTTTTCTAATAAAATTTTTCTTAAATAAAAACTAGAATAATAAAAATTAAGGAAAAATCCTATTTTTTCTTATAGGTAAATATTGACAAATAAAATTTAAGTAGTAATTTCTGAATATTTTTAGAATATTTGAAATTATATATTTATAAATTTTTTTGAAACATGCTTAGGATACTTATCACCATATTGTTACACTTATTCCCCGTATCAGTTTGAAAAGTTTAATAGAAACTCGCGCGTAATTAAAAGAAAAGAATATTTATTTACACTTATTTATATTAAAATAATCAGTTTATCTTATAATTCTAACACTATTCTAAAATTAATTAAAGTCAAGTGTTAATTATTCCTTTATTAAAAAATTATAATATTCCACTGGCACTATACAATTCAAAAAATTTATTACACAATGAAGTAAATTACATTTTTTTGGCATCCACCAATTTTATCATTGATTAAATGCTGTCTTCAAACTTCCTTTCTTTCATTTCTTCGAACTATTTGTCATCTAAATTTTCTAGTTTTGATTGATAAAACTAGAAACTACCGTTGACTTAATCACTTTAAGCCAACTTCTCGAAACTTCCCGTAACCAAAGTATTAATAAGTTTATACTTATTAATACTGTAAACAACTGTATTATTAAAAATTAAAACTGTATTATTACAGTAAATAAAATTATTCTTGGAAAATAATTTAATTATCTTGAAACTTCACTTATTAATATTATCTACATCAGAGATATTTTTAATTACAAGTTGATAAAATTCTGAAAACATTTAAAGATAAAATCACTGTTAATAATAAAATTTATTCTAATAAATTACAAAATTATATATAATTTCATGGTAGTCAGCAATTCAAAAATGTAATATAATACGCATATCGCGGCATCATGTCTGAACGTTCATTTTTTGACTCTAAGCTATTTGAATCGTCATTAGTGGTTTCGTTGCTCTTTGGAGTTGATTTTTAACTATTTATCTTCTTTTTTACATATATGGAATTTCTACGTTACTTGGTTGTGTTACATTTTATTTCAATGTATTTTGATCTTGATATTTATAATCGTGGGGAGTTAGTAGGTAAGATAAAAAATAATGCTTTTCATAATATAAATTTTATGTCCATATGTCTTTTTCTAATTCTCTAATTTTTCAATTTTTCAATTGTTCAATTTTTTGATATGATTACGTTAGTGGAAGAGATCAATTTGAAATTGTTGCTTTTGTAATTATTCTCCTATTAAACTACTATGAACGAGTCAACTTGACCCTAAGAGTAATTAGTTGCGGCGCGCTCACCTGTTTTCCTCATTATTTATTATTTTAACCCTTTGCCCTCGAGTGGCGCCGTTACAGCGCCCGGGCGGTTTGATGCGTCTACTCGAAAGCTTTTTTTTGGGGGCATGGAAATTTGCCTAATCAATTCCTACATACTGTATAAACTAGAAAAAAAAGAGGGAAAAGCCCACCCAGTCATTTGCGCTTTCTAAAAACGCTTGTGGAACAATTGAGAGGACCCTATCGCCGCCATCGTGAGCAAGCATCGACGTCGACGTCGACCGATGAACCCCGACTCAACAGAAAGCTCCATATTGTGCTTAAAGGGGCAAAAAGGAACTGCAAGGTTTGCTCTGACCGTAACAAGCCTGGCGATAGACGAGAAAACCTCGTATTATTGTGATACGTGTCCTGACAAACCGAAGATGCATCTTGGGGATTGTTTCACTAAATATCACACAAAAACTAATTACAGAGTGTAATATTTAACAGATTTTGTTGAATTCAATGTAAAAATAAATAAATTGGCGAAATTTTATTATTTGTATACGTTTGTTCGAGTATAAAATGATTTCAAAGTGCCTGTAAAACGCTCCCCTAATATAGTCGAAATCGTCTCGAGTTGCTGGTTCGCCCATAGGCCGAAAAATATAGAGCGTAAAAGGCCTCGAGGGCAAAGGGTTAATACTAGATCCACATGGTATTTTGATCCCTCATATCAAAACCTCGCAATACCATGAGTATCCTTTATGGTGCTTTCTATTCGAAAATTCTTGTATACGAGAGAAATTTTTGTCGTAGGATCATTCTACATCCTGCCTTGGAAATTCCTTCCAGAAGTAACAACTTGTTTGTTAGGTAAGTATATAAAAATTAATCATTAATTTATCGATAATATTTATCGGCCAATCACATTACTAACAATCGGTTGGTCACTTACCGACAGTTGGTCAGTAAGTCTTAGAGATTCATTGAATATCCAATAGATGACTCTTCAATCAATTTCTTTACTGACTTTATCCTCTGTTAAAATAATCTCATATTAACTATTATTAATTACATAGGTATTTGCAGTTCTAATCCGAAAATATTAATTATTTGTTTTTGTCTGAAGCAAAATTTCCAAGATATACAAGAAAAACGTTTATGCTTATCATTAGAAATATGTCTCTCTCTCTCTCTCTCTCTCTCTCTCTCTCTCTCTCTCTCTCTCTCTCTCTCTCTCTCTCTCTCTCGGAATCGTACGAGTCTAGACTACGAAAATATTATATTTTAATTAAACGAAGAAAGGATTTTGAGAAAATTTCTTTAAAGAATGGATAAGACGATATAGAATTTATATTTCTTTTTTTTTTTGCTTTTTTTTTAATATCATCACATTCATTCGTTTTTAAGCATTATTTTGAATTAATTACCTAAAAAAACGATTCGAACCGAACATTTTGAAATTTGTATTACATTTGTAGGGTCCATTGATATCAGTTTTGCCGGAAGTGTCACGAAATATGTTCACGTGACAATGAGCCTGGAACAATCAACGCTAGGACCCAACAAATATTATTAATTAACATATGATCTACTGTCACGTTAATTGCATGTGATTGATATATCCATAATCATATCTATGTAAAAGAATACTATTCAAAGGAAAGTACTATTTTTGTAAAAGAAACAACGTGTATCAAACTCGCTATTAGATAGTCGAAGGAAGAAAAAAAGGATAACAAAAAAGCAAATGTTTACAATATATAGTCAGCGCTGTTGAATCTTTCGAAGTCCCGATTGATATACATCGAATTTTTCAATGTAGTGAACAAAGTTCAGATGGATTTCGTGGTTCAAAGAAAAAAATTCTCAAAAGAATCAACTGCTTTTTTATATCGAGCGATATAACAGTTACCGTAGGTCAGACGAAAACTGGCAAGTCGACGTTATTGATCATTTTGACGGAATTTGAACAAAACAAGAACCTGAAGGATAAGATAAACAATCTCAATAACGAAGAAAATAAGGAATAAATATAAAAAATACTATTGTTATATATTGCAAGAGTATCACCTTCCTAATCTATTATATTTACAATGAACAAAGCGTTTAAAAATGGACAACAATCTAAATCAAAAGATGAAACAGATGCTGATCGACGTATATTCTAGATAAACTTACAGTGGATTTGATACGGACCAAGAATACGCGTACGAATGAACGGTGGGCTAGAAGGAGAAACTGAAGCATTACATTGAAGCTATTAGATAATCTTCCAGTGATGTTTTTAGACTAACTTACAACCGGTTTGGATTCCTAATTTTCTCTTCAATGCGTGAAAATGCTTCAGAAGCTAACGAGAGGCGATACAATGATAAACTGCACAATCTGTCAACCTAGCTCGTCTGTTTACGAGATGTTCGATCATGTTTACTTACTAATCGATGAACGTTGCGTATATAGGGTAATAATTAAAAACACAATTAACTACTTCGTTAATTTTGATTTGCACTAACCAAAATATTATAATCCTACGGACTATATGATAGAGATTATTAGCAATGAATACGAAAACTTCAGAGATCGATTTGTAGGTATACAGATCAAGGATAACAGAACGATCTGGTGAGTAAATGCATTCAGAGAAATAGTCGACAATTGAAAAGAAAAGCCCTCGACATTGGATATTATCATCCCGCGGATTTTTTATAATTCTTTACAATCATTTACTTCTTAATTCAATCGATCGCTGAAATTTCCGTATTCGTTGTTAACGATTTCTATCATATAATCCACAATGCAGACCTAAATTAGCAAAGTAATCAATTGTGTTTTTAACTGCTTCCTCGTATATGCAACGTTCGTCGGCTAGCAAGTAAACGTGATCGAACATCACGAACAGAGCCGTCCTAATGTAAACTGATGAATTTTGCAGATTATCATTCTTTCGCCTATCGCTATCTTCTGTAGCATTTTCATGCAGTGAAAAGAATAGGGATACAAACTGGTCGTAGATATGTCTAAAAACATTACCATATCAACCAGCCTCAACGCAATGCTCAGTTTTTTCTTCTGTCCACCGTTCAATTTATTCGTACGTACTTATACGTACGTACTTACTTACTTGATCCTCATCAAATTTATATTTATAGTACAATATTTAAAATATCGTCGATCAGCATCTGTTTGGTCTTTTGATTCAGTTTGTTACCTATCTTCAAATTGGCTGATATCATCATCGCTTCGTTCACTATATATAGATTCGGAAAATGTACTTTTTGCAATATATAATTATCCTTATTTCCTTTGTTATTCAGGTAATTTATCTGTCACCTTAGACTTCTTTTTTATACGAAAAATTATTCTATCTATTCGTATATCTATAGAACGAAATCTCCTATAACACAAACCTATGAAGCATAAAATTATTGTGTAAATTCTAAATGAGTGAGAAAAAAATTAGAATTTTTTGCACGTTTAAGTATTCATAACCAACATTTATAATATCTTATCGCTTCTTCGTTTTATCGCCATCTTCATTTCTTCGCATATAAATATGTAAAAATACATACAAAACAAAAAAAAAGAAAAGAAAAATAAGAAATTTAATTATAAAACCCGCTAAAAAAGAAGTAAAAATTGAGGGATTATAATTATAAACAAATTGAAATTAATTCATTTAAATATACTCATCTATATCCGATATCTTCTCCTCTCTCTCTCTCTCTCTCTCTCTCTCTCTCTCTCTCTCTCTTTCTTTCTCTCTCTTCCTCCCTCTCTCTCCTTCTGTTTCTCTTTTTCACCTTCTTTTCTGCAGTTTCTTTTGGTTTCTTTTTCTCTCTTCATTTCCTCCCCTCTTCTCACTTTCTTATTACTATTATTATTAGTCTTTACGATTTTGTACCTTGTAGACGTCGTCGTCGGCGTCGTCGGCGTCGTCTTCGTCTTAGTCGTCATCAGCATCGTCTGGTCCCGGTCAGCCTCAATCTCTAAGGCGCCGGCGTCTCTGACTGACTGAATAAATATACGTAAATTCAAGTCAAATAGTTACTGAATCCGGTCCACGCCATCAAACTGCCTTCGGCGTTTAGTTTACGAGTATGTGTGTTTATACATGTAAACACTATATTCGTATGACTCTACTTGACATACATACGTATAACATGCACATATATACATATACACATATGTGTTTGTGTATATGTATATATAAATTTTTTTTATTTGTATATATCACAACATGTCATTCTAAATTTTGTGTTTTTGGACTTCAAATAAACCTGGCGCCGTCTCCAACCAACCTCTTTTACTTTCGGAGACTAAATCCTGTCTATATACATTATCCCCACCATTTCCCCATTATCACAATAATTATTAGTCTGGCATGGGGAACAAATGCGAAATGCCTTCTTCGAATATATCGGTATTAATACTACTACTACCATCAACAAACTCGCTCACAAATTTACGATTATGCGCATTTCGTTTACAATAAATTAAATTGTCATTATTAAAGCAATCCTGTGTTACAGATAACAATCATACTATTTAATTTCATTGGATTTAATTTAATTAAAATTTAATTGTAAATTTATTATAATAAATCAATTATATATATATATATATATATATATATATATATATATATGGACCGTTTATTCTGAAAGTGGTGTGTCCTTTTCTAAAAAAAATGAGGTGACGTAATTTATACTTAATTTAGTGTAAACTTTTTGTTTATAACTAGTTAGTATTTAATATCTTAAAAAATGCTAATGCTTTGTTCAATTTAAAATTGGCCGGCAAAAGAACTTGCGTAACCATTGATTATGAACATTTCATTTTCTCGAAACAAAAGAAAATGGACTTGCACCACTTTCAAAATAAACGGTCCAGATATATATATATATATATATACATATTTATATTTTTTCTGGACTTTCTAAGTATTCTTCTCTCTTAGCCACTTTCTACAAAGAAGATAAAGATAAATCTCGATAATTTCAAGACGAAATAGATCTTAAAATATAATTCCTAAACATATTCAAAGATTTTTCATTAAAATTATAATATTAGGTTGGTGCGTATGAAATGTCGGATTCTTAAGTGATTGTATAAAACTGTATATCTTTCTTCAAAAGCTGTTTATTCAATCAAAGTATGCTCCATTCGCTTCAATACACTTCTCCCAACGAGATTTTAAAGCGTAGATGCCTGTCTTAAAAAAATTTTGGTCTTTAGAATTAATAAACTCTGATATCGAGTTTTTTAGACTGTCTTCATTCACGTCCGCATGTAAAGAGAATCCGACATTTCATACGCACCAACCTAATAAATGCGTTCTAATAACAAAGAAATATTGTTTCTTTTAATAACTTATAATGAATTCTGAATTCATACTCTCATAATGAATGAAATAAAATGAAATTATATAAAATGACATTAAATGAATACTACCACTAGATAATGACTTAGAGTTTCAAAACTGAAGAAATAAAGGAATAAGTAACTATTTATAATACATTATTTTCAACATTAAATGAATAAAGAATGAAAAAAGAAGACGAAGAAGAAGAATAAATACCCTCGGCCAAGACCATAATTGTTGTTAGTTATGGAGACACACTGTTGAAGGTGAAACACTTGTGTAAGATCGTTAATTGATAGATGATATTAGAATTCGTAAAAATATCGTAAAAGCTTGTTAAGTTTTCTTTTTGTTCTTCGAATTATGAACAATGGTAGTTAATCCGTCTTCTTAAAAGATCGTCTGACTTTATGGTGTATGTATAGTGTATGTATGGTCTATGGTGTATGTTAACAAATTTTCGTTTTGACATCCTTCCTGGAAGAGGGACAAAAACAAGGTCCACTCTTAAATTTCCCACATCACAAATCTAGCTTACATGCGCGTGTATGTCTGTAGATGCTTAAACTGATGACGTCAATAGGCCAACGTAGCACAAACGTTTTCCACGAAAAGAGGGTCCTTTCCTTTATCATTCTACTCTGTATTTTTTTTCTCTCTTCCTACTCTGAACAACCGGCAACAATAAAAATAGGAAAGCATAAATCATGTAGGACAAGTATAGGCATAGATTTACCTATGTTTTTGTTTAAATAATTAAGTATATTGAATTGATTGATTAATTGATAATATCTTGCAATTTTAATTGTTTGACTTTTAAATAAATAACATAATTTGTGTATCATAGATCTTGTAAAGACGATAGAAAATATAGAAATCATATTGAACAAGTATATAGATAGTATCTATGTTTGTGTTTTTAATTATTTCATTGAAATGAGCTCATTGATTGGTAATATATTACAATTTTTATTACAATATTTTACTTTTAAACAAATAAAATAAATTATGTTTGTTTAAGTGTTATAATATAATATAGTAATAATATATCAGATTCGCCAATACTACTGATAAAATGTACATACATATATGGTTAAATATTTGTTTAAGTGTTTAATTATTGGATTGGCTAATAAGTATAGTAGGAATTTGCATTATTTTATATCTAAATAAATAATATCATTTATAAATAATATCAATTGTTCATATATATATATATATATATATATATATATATATATATATATATATATATATATATATATAACCAGGATGTTCCAGGTAAAGGGGGCCGCCTAAATATTTTCATTGTTTTTTATGATGTGACAAACTTTTATGGCATACTTTAAATGGTTTAAAAAGAAGTATATAACCTCCTCTATATACAACATACCTCTTTTATAATAGTATAAGTATTGATAAATGCAATGGAAATATTTTAGAATAAAAAGTTTGACTTACACGAACTACTTCTATTAATATCGGCACACATACTTCATCCAAGTTTTCATTATATAGCGATGTTATAATAATTATGTAAGTTATAAATCAACAACATATCTAATAATATACATATACTTATTTGATAGATATATTACGTAAATATTTCATAACGTAATACAAAATAAATAAAATAGCAATACATGTTATCTATATAAAAAAATATAACATAAGATAAAAGAATCTTCGTGCAAGTATATCTATTTTAAAATGTAAATATCGTTCGATTGATAGACACAAGTACATATCTAGATTAATTTCTGATCGACAAAAAAAGATCTTCTTTTTCTCAACGATTTCTTATCATTCATATTAATTTATTTATAATAAATACAATCGTGTAGATACTTAACATAAAAATTTCGGTAGATTATTCGTTCTATAAAAATTAAAAACGAAATTTATCCTTCCGATAAAATACGAGCCTGTAAAATACGAGTTGATTACGAAATTGTATTGAGCCAAAAAAAATGTAAAAAAAACTAATTTATTCCGTAATCCGTAAATATACGTATAGCCATACGAATTACGCAATAAATAAATACTTTTTTCTTTTTTCTTTAATTTATAACAACTCGTACTTAATATTATATTTAATATAATTATATTATATTATAAAATATTATAGCATAATATTACAGTACAGTATATATATATATATATATATATATATATATATATATATATATATATATATATATTATATTATATTATAATCATATCGTTTGAAAACCCAATAGAGTTTATATTAAAATAAATATACGAAAGATAATTTGATATAAAAGATTAGTGGTCCCACGGGGTCGGTTGTGAATGCGACGCAAATGGCCGCGTGCGCCCGATATTTGTCCACTTATAGTCGTCAATAGTACAAACGTAGGATCATATCGATCGGATCGTTGGGAATACCTATGACGTCAAAAGATATATATCGTTTGTTCCTCCTTTGACCCGCTTTCTTGACCTGACAAAGACAGAGACAGTAACGGAGAAATTAGGAAGATGAACGGAGCAAAAAGAAGAAGAAGAAGTACAAGAAAAAGAAGAAAACGATGAAGATGAATAAAAAGAAGAAGACAAGGATGAAGATGAAGAAAGAAAAAAACAAAACGATGAAGATGAAGAAGAAAAAGAAATAGAAGTAGAAAAAGAAATTTCCTCTTCCAATCAAATCGTGTCAATTTGCGTTTGGGCCAAGAGTAAAGAGGGAAAAGAACGAGGATGATGGCGTTCGTTCTAAGAATCCTTCGTCGTTTGTATAAGTTTGCTGACGTCATTAAGGGGATACGTGATAGCGTAGTCGAGTATACCGTCCGGGCGTTGAAATTCTTCGTTGGGATGGTCCTCCAGTTCCTACGTGACCAGTATCACGGATACATCGTTTCTCGCTCACGACACCCCTTCTCCCCCCTACCACTCTTCCATCGTCCCCCACACCTACCCACCCTCGGAAAAGAACAAGATTTAGATCGGTATCTCTTTTTAGTCCCTTTCTCATCGATCATTCAAGCCATGTTCGAGGAATATTCCTACTTTTTACTTTTTGGTTCAAGGTCCATATAGACCGTTAATGAGATAAGGACTTCGAAAATTTCGAAATATTTCTTCTTTTTTCAGTTTCTAGTTCTTTCGAGTTTCGTTTTTGTATAAAATGTAACCGTTGATAGATTGTTAATAAAAAATAAAAATGATTTTTTTTAATGAAAATTTATTTGTTCCCGTCGAGTTAAATTTTATATGAGATCGATTGATAGATAGTTAACAAGATAAGAATGATTTTATAACGGAAATGTATTTCTTGTTTCGTGTTCATCTTTGTGATGATCTATCAATCGATTTGTACAGAAATCAACGAGAAACATTTTAAATAAAACGTCATTCTCACCTTGTTAATGATCTATCGTTTGATCTATACAGAGGTGACGACGATCTTCGAAATAAAATCTTCGAAAAATCTTACATGTTATTTTATCTTAATTTTAAATTCGTATCAATCGATCGATCTAAATATGTCATCACTAAGATGACATCAGTTTTCGAGAAAATCTATATGTTCTTTCCTGTTCATTTAAATTCCATATCGATCAAAATGTATCATTCTTAAAATGACGATAATAAAAATGGTAATAACTATTTCAAATAAAACGATACGTATTTCTCCGTCAATTTTTGTTTGACCCATCGATCGAAATAGATCATCAGCGTGATGACACTAACTTTGAATTAGAAAAAGAAAAGAAAAAAGAAAAAACACATATTTACGTATGTACGTATGTACAATAAGTTGTTTATCGATCAAGTTTTACATCAAGACCGATAAAAATACATAGATCATACCTAATCGAGTGCAGGATCGAAGAAATAAATAAAAATAATGATTACTTTCGAAAGAAAACACATGCGTTCTCGGTTATGGTCGATCTTTTATAGATGAACTCATCGTTAAAACAATTGTGCTTCGTTGAAACGATAAAAATTCCAAAACGATCAATATACGGTGGCTTCGTTCGCGTGTCTATCCGTATGAACCCGGCTTGATTAGCTTCTTGGAAAACGCGTAGTGTAGTTTAGCAAGACGAACCGGTACATCACGCGCTAGCTGACCGAGTTGTACACGCGTCGATAGACCCAACCAAAGACACGTGGGTGCGATAATATCATTATATTAATTAGATATTACTATATAGATAAATAATATTTCGATTAATCGAATCGAATCAGATCATTTTTCATTCTATTCCCTTTCTTTTATAATAAAATCGATGAATTTTGACTATTTCTAAAAAAGAATTTAATAAATCGTTTACTTAAAATATTAATATTTTTTTCTTTGGTATTAAGTGAATAATGGAATATCTACATTTTTAGAAAAATGTATATCTATCAAAAAAAATGTAAAATGTATCAATTCAAAATGTATTAAATTAGTATTAGAATATTTATTAGTAATACTATTAATACGATATAATAAAATGCTAAATAAAATATATAAATTATAGAAAGGCACAGAGTATATATTAAACAGAGATTATTAATTTAATAATTTAATAAATATATATATATATTTTTTTTTATTACACGAACAAATATATATGTATATATGTATATATATATATATATATATATATATATATATATAAATATATATATATATGTATGTATGTATGTATATGTATACACACACACACACACACACACACACATACAGATTATACTATTATTAGTATTAATATTTTTTAAAAATTACTAAATTATTAAATATTAAATACTAGTACTAGTATAGTAAAATATTGAAAATTCAGAAATTTATTATTTAGTTATTTTAATATAATTATTAAAATAAACTTGTGTACATTATATAGTTAAATTTATCCTACATAATAATAATTCATATACAATTTTACTTCAGTATTATTTAGCTAAACTTATACAATAATACTCACTTTGCAACACAACAATTTTATCGAAATATTATTAACATTAATAACATGACAATAATTCGTATGAACTATTTCATCTAAATAATATAACAATGATAATAATAATAATAATAATAATCAATATCTTACAATTTTATCTTAAACAAACCTAAAATAATTTATATCCAATTATAACTCAATATATTACTTGTATTTATTCCCTGATAAAAATCATAATATGAACAAGATCGAAGTAACCGGAAGACAAGGGTTCAATCGTTGCACCTTTTTTCTTATTTATTTCTTTTTTTGGGAGGGTTCCTTCTTGAAAAAAAAACACGTTTTGGCGCGGAATATTTATAAAATCGAGAAGAAGCTCTCTCTCTCTCTCTCTCTCTCTCTCTCTCTTTCTCTCCCTCCATCTTTGTCTGTGTCTCAGTCTCTATATCTCTCAATGGGTGATAGCGATGGTGATGGCGGCGGCGGCGGCGCATTTTTGAATGTTTTGTCGTGAGCTCGCGGTGTAACGGCGATACCACCTCCGTGCTAATAAACCTGTCGGAGGATCGTTTTGGATTCTTGGGAGACGGTCGCTCTTTGACGCGACGAACTCTCTCTGTATCTGTCTCTCTTTCTCTCTCTCTCTTTCTCTCTCTCTCTCTCTCTCTCTTTCTCTCTCTCTCTCTCTCTCTCTCTCTCTCTCTCTCTTTCTCTCTCTCTCTCTCTCTCTCTCTCTCTGTCTCTCTCTCTGTCTCTCTTTCTCTCTCTCCCTCTCTCTTTCTCTCTCTCCCTCTCTCTCTCTCTCTCTCTCTCTCTCTCTGTCTCTCTCTCTGTCTCTCTTTCTCTCTCTCCCTCTCTCTTTCTCTCTCTCCCTCTCTCTCTCTCTCTCACTTTTGTGAGACGCAAGACACGAGACGCGAGACATGCTAACGGATACATAGGTTTTCCATAAGAGAATCATATTTTCTCGGATGGCGCCTAAACGTTGGCGGAGCAGCTGTTCGCCGAAATCGACCCCGAGAAACGGCGAACGCTTCATCTTCTTCTTTTTATTATTATTATTATTATTACTATTCCTCATTTTCTTTTTTTTCATGTTATTCTTTTCTTCTGTCTTCTTATCTTCGCAAAATCTCTCTCTCTCTCTCTCTCTCTCTCTCTCTCTCTCTCTCTCTCTCTCTCTTTCTCTCTCAATCTCCTCTTGATCACACCTAGACGTTCTTCTCTCATAAATTGCCACGAGAGGTACACGTAGACATTAATATAAAAAAATATAAGAAACTCGTATCTCTTTCTATATTTGTCATTTCTTTTTTTCTTCTTTTTTTTATAATAATTAACACAATGTATGCGGGAAACGTACTTTTAAGTTTTTCGCAATCAGTAACTGGAGCGCGGTCACGTAAAAGTACGTATTTAAATTTGTGCTATAGAGCGATTATTATCGTATAAATACGATGGACATTGTACAAGAAAACGAAGTATTTTTCGATTTGTTACGGTTTTATTGAATAACCAAACTCACGCAAAATTCACGAAAAAACGTCCGCTGCACGCTTAAGTCCACGGAGAAATATATCCGCATGCAATGTGTTAACATTAGAACTATCAGACTCGTCTAAATGACGAGATCTCAGATCTCTTCTTTTACCGTTATTAAGATTATAATTATATACATAGAAATGTTAAAATGTTACACAAAATTATAACATTAAATAGATCTAATTATAAATTAATCTTTTTTACATCCTTTTTTTCTATTGACTTAGAACACTTTTATAATAATCGATTCATATGAGGTATATCTTAATTTATCGAAAATAATTGTTGATAGTTCTATATTCAATACCGTGTATTTGTAAATAACAATTTTACTTATCGATTCGATCATATACATGCATACGATAGAAATAATATTTTACTGTGACTCGTTTCTCCACAAAATAAGAGTAACACCGCGAATAATTTGCGAATCAGACGCAGGCGGTTGGACCATCGTTTCTCTCACGTGATGCCTGATTCATTTAGCTTCCTATATTTAGAGTCGTGCAGACCGACGACGGTTCTTTTAAACCGTAAACAATGTCACATCAATGTCACAGCTCTACGAGCGTAAGCACAATTGCAGAATTGTTCTTCTTCTCTTCAATCTTTGATAATCCCACGATCACGAGTTTGTATGATCGATCAATTAAAAAAAGAAAGAAAACGAATTACCGTAAGAATAATCGAAAAATTATCCAAACTTTTTTTTAAATTTTTCGAAATAATGAAATTATAATTTGTGGAAATATTCTTTCGTATAGGTATTACATGATATTCTTTACATGCATGATATTCGATGATCAATCAATAAATGAATCGTCGTAGAAATGATAGAAAAATTATGAAATTCTCTTTTCAAACTTTCGTGGAATAATGAAATCATTGTTATCAGATATATTCTTTTCATATAGGTATCACACACATGATATTCGATGATCGATCAATATAGAAGAATCATTGGTAAAAACGACCGAAAATTAGTCGAATATTTCCATTAAAATTCTTCGAAATAGTGAAATCATATTTTTTATACATTCTAATCATGCCAGTGGTATTACTGACAAACCACGTCGATCATGTTGTTGTATAAGACAATAGCCGTTCATTCCATCTGGGAAGATGAAATACGAGAGACAGGAAGTCCTTACGCAAGTGTGAAATACATGGAAATAAGTAAGTATATACCAAGTGATAATGTCTAACGTAGGGAAAAAAGAAAGAAAATATATAATAGATAAGAAGTTAGTTACTAATGCTCGTGGCGATCCACGCGAGAGGCACGTGCACGTTGCTCATTGAAAGAGCATCTTTCTTCTTTGAAACAGATTCTTCATTATTTTTTTCTTTAGGTACTCTGAGCTTTGAATAGTGTTTTGTAAATAATGATAAAAACTGCGATATATATATATGTGTGTGTGTGTGTGTGTGTGTGTGTGTGTATGTATATATATTGACATATTGTTTAATGATAAATAAAATCGACAAAATTCTATAGAAATAATCATAATTCTATTGAAAACTTCTTGAATGTTCACATTATCTCTATAACTTCACATAATTAAGGGAAAAAAAAAAGGAAAGGAAGAGAAAAAATATCTCGTCATATAAATACGTATCTACGTATAATAAATGTACTTTGAGAGAAATAGCATGAGTTTTAAGTGATATTAAAAATGAATTGATTTTTATATTGTCCATATATGTAAAACAGCAAACCTAAATACTTATTTATCATTTACAAGAACTAGGAAGATTTTGGACCGTCCCTGTAGTTCGAAAATGAGAGTTGTTCCACGACAATTCCAAAAATAAAAGAAGAAAGGGAGCAGAGAAGGGTGTTTTCTGCCTGTAAGGGCGATAGCTTTGAAGGATCGCCAAAATTTTCAGCATCATTGTTCGACAAACGTATTAAACGACAATAAGCCTAGACGCATTCGAGAAAAAAAAAACTCGAATAATCTTTAATATTGTAGTATCTATATATGTTTCGAGAGAAGAAACTCGAATAATCTTTGATGTTATAGTATATTCACCCGTCAAGGATGACGTCATAGCTAAAACAAAGCTGTATTGTATATGTGTTTTGTGTGTGTGTGTGCGCGCGCACCCGTGTGTTACTTACACAATTAGATTCTTTAATTCTATATTAAATTAGAATTTTATAGCAGATAGAATGCACAGCACAGGTGTCATTTTATAGAAAATTAAATCGATTAAAAGCTTGCATGGTGCATCAGAGATATAGTGTCTCATTTAATAGAAATAGAGAGAGAGAGAGAGAGAGAGAGAGAGAGAGAGAGAGAGGAACATACGCTTGTTTAATATATTTTAATATTGTGTTTTATAGATATTTTCAAAAAATTAACATAGACTATCTATATTTTTCATCGCAACGTATAGGATAACTAGAATAGATCTCATTTAGATTGGGCAAAAATAGTAAGAATTTATAGGGAAATTCATTTTTAAAAAAATGCATACAGAGATTTGGACTTTTATATTAATAATCTTTGGTATCTATAACGCACGTGAGAGATATGTATGTCTACTTACTACTACTCGGCTTCGTCTCAAAGCCGAGCTAACTGAGAAAAGAGACTCCTATTTTATTCTTATTTATGAGAGCTAACCGTTGCCAATGACACTGTTGCGCGAAAAACATGTTTCTTACGAAATGAGTTAGATGTACACAACGGTGTCATTGCTCGATAAATGCGGAGAGAATGCGACATAATATACACAAGATATATATATATATATATATATATATATATATATATATATATATATATATACACACGTATTAAAACTAGAGCTGGAACTATTTGAATTTATTAATTATTTTTAGATAATTCTTAACAGTTTGTTGCCTTTATATATAGGATATTGAAAATAATAATTGAATTTTTATAACAAAATTTTTTTAATAAAATCTACAGAACAATTTTACATAATTTGGTTAAATTATATTTCTACATTTATTATAAACATTATAATTGTTTATAGTATTTGTAAGTAAGTATATAATTTATAATTTGAAAAGGTTTCATCGAAAAGACTTTTTTTATTAATTTGTAAAAAATTTGATAAACTTCGTATATACGATGGAACTGTTAAATTGTGTCGATTAAATAAAATCAAACTTACAACATGGATATCTACATATGTAAGATCTCGTGTATAACGAATTTTAAAATTACGTAAAAGTGATAAAAAAAAAGGAAGTAACGCAACGTTCGGAATTTTCATAATCATAATTCTGACTGATAAAATAAAATGACTATTTTGATTGATAAAATAAAATGTACAATCGAAATAAATAAATAAATATATCGACTAATATTGCATCAGTCTAAATGTTCATTTTTTGTGATGGAAGATCTTAGAAAATTACGTGTAAGTTCTTAAGTACATGAACGTCAAAATAAATATACATAAGTACTCTTAAATATTGCCGTAGTCATTTTTTCTTATATTATGCAAACATGTTTTCTTTTTTTTTCCTTTAAATTCTATTATATTTAATGATCGCATCGATTAGTTGAGCTTTGTTTATTAGCGAAATAAGACAAAGTTCGCTGTTTATTATACAGTTTGCCGCGCTTTAGACAATGTACATAATAGTTAGACTTTGTATAGATACTTTGTCCCTTAAATTATCCTTTAAGATGAATCTTATCGTGAAATGTTTCCTATGAGATAAATATTTCTTTGAGTTATACTAGTACTATTGTTAAACACGTATCTCTGTAACGTGTATAGAAAAATGGAATAAAATATGTGTGCAATGTGTTTTGTGTGTAAGAAGATATTTGTATGCATATACATATACAATATAATGTCATTGCTCGACTTACAGTGTAATAGTTGGAGTTTCAATCGGAAACAGAGTTTGTACCCTCGATGACTGAAAATACGATGACTCTCTCTTGCTCACTCGCTCTCTCTCTCTCTCCCTCACTCTCTCTTTCTCTCTCTCTCTCTCTCTCCCTCTCTCTCTCTTTCTCTCTCTCTCTCTCTCTCTTTCTTTCTTTCTTTTGGACTGCGTAGAATAAGAAAAGCAAAGAGATTGAGAGAGAAGAGAGAGAGAGAGAGAGAGAGAGAAAGAGAGTACGATAAACTCACGCTGTGCGTAATTCTCCTCTCCCGGTGGAGAAAAAGACAGAAATGACGCAATTTGAAGACGGGAGTCATAAGCCACTTCTCGATCTTCTTCCTTTACTACGCTCTCCCCTCCCTCGTTCCTTCGTTCCCTCCAAACTAGCCCTATCCCTCCCTTCTCGCCTCACTGCCCCGACGGTTTCCCTTTTTCGTTTTACTTTGAAATCGACCCCCTCTATTATATTCCACTCTACGCTCTCCGTCTCATTCTATTTCAAGATAAGAAATACCTACTACGTCAGGACACATCACCGAATCGGGAGAGAGCTTACAAACTATCCGTTTTCGAATTCGAAAAGTCTCGAAAGATCTGAACTGATTCTTTTAAAGCGCTTTTTCTTTTTTGTTCTTTGTTTCCTTCTTTTCTTTTTTAAGCATTTTTGTATTACTCCGCACCAAATTTTAGATTTTATCCCTTTTCGTATCTACAAGTTTCGGAGAGATATGAAACATCGTGGGTTATAAGCTGTAGTACTCTGAAAAATGTCATTTCGAACTCGCGTTTAGTCGCACGTTTGTTTTCTTTCTTTTTTTTGTTTTCACTTAGGTATTCAATTTATTTCACAAAAAAAAATATAATTTTACAAATTATTTTTTGGTTCAATTTTTATGATCACATTAATATTTATATGTTATATATAATTGTAATACGTTTTATAAGAAACTTTAAAATTACACGAAAATGAAACTTTTAAGTGACACGTTTTGGAAACGTTTTTCTTGTTTTATCTTATTTGTTTATTTATTTATTTCAAGAAAAAGATGATTTTATCAAATATTTAAAGTATTAATATTTATGATCTAATTAATATATTGAATCTAGGCATTTAAGTATCAAACATTGTATCATTTTCTAATGATAGTAAAAAATAAGAAATAGGACGCGTTATGTGGTACAATGTTGCCCCATCAATAGATCGATGGAAGTATATCATAATCTATCAATAATCGTCTTGTTACATTGAATCGCATTCTCTAATGAGCGACGTAAGTTCGAACACCTGTCGAATCGAATACGATACACGTTACGAGAGACTAAACCACCAACATTAATACACCGAGTCGTGATCTCTTATTACTCTTACTAGACTTACTTACGTTAAGTATAATGCATATTTACGCCATCAACATTTAAAAGATATCACAACTATCAATTATCATTGGTTTAATACGTTATCATTATAAAATAATAATCAAAACGAATATTAAAAATTGTTGATTAAATATTAAATATCACTAATCGTATCGTTCATACGATAATTATTTTAACGATTAGATGAAAAAAAATGTTTCTAATCGACAAAAATTACGTGCACGTAAATTGGATATGCCCACGCTAATATAACACTAAATAGCTAGAAAAACACATTTATAATACTTTGATGAATCTTGTCAATTATGTTGGTCAATACGTTATATATATAAAATCCTAATCAAAACAATTGACGAATACTTCATCCGTTTATTTTAAAACAGTAATGATTCTAATAATTAAATATAAAAAAGAAACAAACAAAAAGAGAACAAATAAGAAAAAGAAAAAGAAAAAAAAAGAAAAATTTTCTTCTAATCGCAAACATCACGTGCATGTAAATTATAGATACGCCCACACTAATACGACACTAAACAGCTAGAAAAACACGTTAATAATACATTGATGCATCTTGTTAACGTCATTAATACGAGAAATCGATGATAAGAGAGCTCAAAACATACTCTTGATGCACGGTAGTTCGTTCTCTCAGGCGCGAGCGTTCTCAAGGAGACGCCACTCAAAGCGTCGCATCGTTGCTTAACGCTGATTGGTCAATACACAGGCGGGCCCCCATCGTGCCTCCGCGCATCGGCTCGCCCATTCGTTTATTTGCCGATAATATGGCGGTCTCTAATAGACCGACACCTTGTTGACCTATCGAGTTCCAGAATGATGACGATAATAATGATGACAAGCATCTAAATACTAACGAGAAAAATATTTTGTTTGTCCAACGTTTAACATGTTTGTCCCCCTCTGTCTTTCTGTCTCTCTGTCTCTCTG
>OU427010.1:478438-640137 GCA_911387935.1 Dolichovespula saxonica
TGGATACATCCATACTGTAAAAACATAGATACATATATATACACGTATATATATACACATACATATATGTACATATGGATATATAAAACGCCTTCGGAGGCGAGCATACGCGCCTCTTTTTCAAGATTCGAGGTCGATGGCATTGACCCCGAACTGCGTCGTTAGGTTTTGACGCAATAAACGCCGAAAGATAATCGGACGGTACAAACGCAATTTTGCCAATTTGCTCTTTGATTTATGTACATATGTATCTCTCTGTGCGGCGCACTATTATGTATAGGTATAGATATTAATAAGTAATACATAAGACTTTGTGCAAATATATACATTTCCTTCGTTTATTCCGAGTATCCAATTTGATATTTTTTCATTTTATATATACATATATATATATTCTTTTTTCCTGAATTTTTTATTATCATTTTTTATTTATTTTTTTTCTTATTGAGTACATTCTACTCGTGCACGCAGTTGTAAAATAGGCCTACACATCAACGTAATATAAATTAATGGGCTTGTTAAATCATCGATTTTAATCCGTTTAACGCGCATTTGATCTAAATTGACTTCTTAAATTCTTTCATCATGTATCTTTGTATTTCTACGTCGGTTTTTTTTTGTTTGTTTCTCATTTTTGCGACATCCAAACAAACGATTATATTTGCGATATGTTATATGGAGATTACTAATTTTTTTTCTTATTTCTTTTATTCTTTTTCCTTTGTAATATTCACGATAATTTGCGATTTATTTTATGAAGTTGTCTTTTTTTTATTTTTTCTTCTTTTTTTTTAATATTATTTACGTTGGTACATTAATGTGGAAACATTATTTATTTATTTATTTAGTTTAATGTTATATATATTTCTTTTCTTTTTCTTCTTCTTCTTCTATTAATATAGGAATTCTCCGAAGCAATGGAAGAAATGCTACAGAGTTCGGTAATTAACAAGGTCAGAGATTTACGCTCGACTGATCTTGAAGAACGAAACAGGACACGACATATTTGTCAAGGCAATCCTTGTGGATGGGCGATCTATACTAAGTTCACGCGACGCTTCGAATATTTCATGAGAAACACGTAAGTTACCCTTCTCCTTCTCCTTCTCTTTATCATGTTTATTTATTATAAATCTATATATCGAAAAATTTTCAATAAGTATTTATTACTGTAATATTACAATCGTTTATTATCGCTATGTTGTTATTAGTTTATTATTAGAGAATGGTTAAATGTTTTTAAAGATCGATACCTTAACATTGATACATAGATATACCGTATTGATGGATTGTTAAGAAAAAAAATTATTTGGAATCAAAGTTAAAAAAAAGAGAAAGAAAGAAAGAAAAATAGTTTAATCATGTCATCTTCAATTAGATATGTTAAATCAAAATATAAATAAAATTTATTTCGGTTGAGACGATATATATGTCTAATGTTAATAAATGATATGATTCGCGATTGTGTATATAAGGATCAAAAGTTCCAAGTTGATCTTAAAAATCAATTACTTTTTTTTTTCATGACTTTTTAGGTTAATAATTTTTGTTGTTTTTTCAACTTGTAAAACTATAAGCCTAAATAAAAGTAGAAAAACTCCGTTGAGTAAAATAGATAATTGATTTTTTAAATCATTTTGAAACTTTCATTTCATCCTCTGTATGTTTGGGGGGCGCATATATATATATACATATATATATGTATATATATGCAATATATGAGTTTAGTTGGAATTATGGATCGTTAAGAAAGAAAAAAGTTGTTAATCGAATTAAAATTAAAAATTATCATAGCATCTCGTTTTCAATTGCACATCCACTCATGTATATGTACCTATATATATATATATATATATATAATAGATATAATTATATATATATATATATATATATAATAGATATATATATAATAGATATAATTTATCTCTATTTAGGTATATTACATAGATATAGTATAGCTATAGTATATCCATTTAGATATATTATATAAATATAATATATCTGTTTAGGTATAACAATTATTACAGAGTAAAATTCTTTTTTTTTGTTCTTATATATAATTGATAATACAAAGAGAATATAGGAATCAAATATCGATCTATTTTTCTCATTTGTTTTTCTTAGATGCGAGTGCCCAAATAATTCGTACAAGTGCGTACACACGGAGGACGATTTATCCGTAAGTGCATACGTTTATCGGTGTCGTCAAAACACGACGTCGAACGATACCGAGGCACCCCCAGAAGACACGAATTAGAAGATAGAGACTTTTAACCCTTTCTTTTTCTTTTAAGTTTTGTTCTTTTATTTTAAAGCAAAGATGCACCAATATCACAAAACACATTCAATAATTTTAACGATTAATATTCCATCGTAAAGAAGAAACCTTATCCATCGAGCTTTCTTTGCACCAATTTATTTTCACGAGACGGTACAAACGATTTAAACGATGAGAAAACGTAAAGAAAAGAAAAAAAATATATATATACTTGTGACACATTGTCTTCCCTTTATCCTCGATAATTTGTTTGCCATTTATTATATTCCAATATAATAATATAATAATTATATATATATATATATATATATATATATATATATATATATACACACATAGTTATTTTTTGGTCAAATAGAATTTGACAACCTTCTAAAAGTAAAAGTAAAAAACAATTAATTTTATATTTTTCGCATAATTTATTATTCAAAATATGTATCATTGAATTACGATGCGATATTCAATACACGCGCGCGCGTGTGTATGTGTGTGTGTAATTAAGGTCACAATTTTAAAATATGGTTTTAAAGCAATTTGCTCGTAATAATTTACAATCGATTAATGCTTTCTAAGTGGTATATATAAAAATAATTATTAAAATATTCTTATTAAAAAGAGAAGAAAAAAAAGAGAAAGAGAGAGGAACCGAGTCGAGTAAAACACGTAATTTAGGTACAACGCATTGTTGATTATCATATGCAAATTAATTATAATGCAATAATTACATTATATTGTATATAATAGCAAATATATATATACATATATATACGTCTGCTATTATATATACACAAAATTAATACTTCTTTTACAGGCTATATTTATAATCGGGAAGTAAAATTGTTATTTAAATACTTAATATTCCGGAAGATTAATGATATCAAAATTAGGGAAACATTATATTTAAAACAATATAAGCAATACTATGATAACGATTTACACAAAATTTTATACATGTAATTTAATAATTACATAAGTTGTGAATACCTGTACATACACTAGTAGTACAGTCGTTACAACGTTTCCAACAATGTGTCAACATAACTAATCATATCAACATAATCAAAAATATAGAAAAAGTAACTCAAGATTAACTTCTTGATATATTTACAATTTCCTTTTTTCTTTTCGTTCTTTATCTTTTTTTTTTTGTTTTACAAAGACGCCATACGAATCCTTTCCAAAGTTATTAATAACGTTGTACTTAATGGAAATGGAATCGTGGTTGAAAAAATAACTATAGTAATTTGTATGGTAGTATTACGAAAAATATTGAATAATTTGTTGCCGTCTCATCGACTATTCGAAAAAGAGAGAGAGTGAGAGCAAAAACAAAATCTCTGTAAAATAATACGAGCAATTAACGTTTAAGTATATCATAGATTTAAACATTTGAAATAATTAAGAGAGATAAAGCCGTATGTGAAGAAGAAATAAAAAATCATTAGCCTCCTATAAATTATATAACAACAACAAAAGAAAGAAAGAAAGGAAACAAAAAAAACAAAATTAACATTGTTTGAAAATTACGATTTTCGTTATTTCATTACATATACATATATATAATATAACAATTAACACGCACATTACTTATAATAATAATAAATAATAATTAAGTAAAAATATTATTAAGGTGTAAGAGAAAGCGAACAGAAAAAAAAGAGAGAAAAGAAAACGTTTGTTCATACTTAATTATTACGTCAAAATGTCCAGAAAAAAACGACTATCATTTTTTTGACAGAGGCTCTAATTAAACGTATTCGTAATGCAGTATTTCAAATAACTTTTATGTGTAATATACAAAGGTAAAAAAAACAAAACAAAAAATAAGTTAAAAGATAAAAGTACAAAACCAATTGTATTGTACAATTATTATATAATTAATATTGTCGAACCCTACTTCCATAAACCCTACTTCCCTATCTCCCTTCTTCAAACCTCATTAATACCGAATATGATACGATTTTTAATAAAACGAGTAAGTTTATTCATAAAATTGGAGTATCTTTATTCTTTTTCTATTTCCTTTTTATTCCAATTTCATTATTTATTAACATTACACTGTATGAATTTTTATATTTTACTGAAAACAATGTTTTCTGAATTAAAAAAATTAACTTCTAAGATTGTAACAATCATGATTAATAATAATAACAAAAAAAGAAATCAGGAGCAGAATATACGAAGAGGTTTTTCATATACAGATGTATGTGGATGCATAACAATATATATATATATATATATATATATATATATATATATATATATATATATATATATATAGAAATTATATTAAGTTAGGATTAATTAGGTTTTGAGCTAGGAAGTTGTAATGATTAATATAGGTTTATTAATGAAATATGAACAAAACAACAAACACGTCTTAATTCAATGAACGTCTTATGGCTTCTCTCACGACAAAATGTTCTCATATTAAACAAAACAAAATCTCAAAACTAGGAATTAACGTTCTTGCTCTAAAGCAAAATATTAACTCAGAATGAAAAGAAATCGCTCGCATAAAACTCTTGTTAAAGAACCTTCTAAAAACTTCTCAGATACCATATATATTAATATTTATATTTAAATTTATTCTCAAAATATAATATAAACGAGTTATCTAATAGTATGGTATTTGCTGACAAATATAACCATTATATTACTAAAATTAAATTGCTTACTCACCTTATATTTTTGTTAATGCAAATTTTTGTATAACACTCCTGGTACTTCTATTACTCTACTAAAACAAGTTTTATGAAAACTGAGTTCACAATTAAATTCATTTTAAATAAAATCATATTAGCGCAAAATTTTCTTTTTTATTGTGTAAATAAGATCAATAAAGCGTATTAGTTTCATTTAGCGAAATCTAGAGAGTGGGCATTGTCGTTATTATTACCATTATTGTTGTTGTTGTTATTATTATTATTAGTAGTAGTAGTAGTAGTAGTAATAGTAGTAGCAGTATTAGTAGTTGTTGTTGTGTTGTATATATTAGTATTAGGAATAATCTAAACAAGGTATTATTAATATTTAAATATTAATACTGATATCAGTATTATACAGTTGTATATATTATTATTATTGTTATTGTCGTTATTATAATAAAAAAATATGATGTTGATACACTATATGATACACTATAAATGAAGATTAAGGATTCATATAATCAGATTGTAAACGAGACACACAATACGACAGAATTTTTAATATTAATGATTTATTATTAATATTAATAATGATTTGTGCAAAATATATCAACATTAAATTATTATCTTTAGTAAAATTGCCTGTACATTTAATTTTCATACATGGAGTAAAAGTATCTTTTTTTTCTAAAATTGGCGACATTTTTTTATATTATAAAATACATTATATCTAAACTTACAAATAAGTCAAGCATCGGAAGACTCTCTCTCCCCCCTCTCTTTCTTTCATTCTTACTTCGCTTTATTCATCCTTTCTCTATTATTTTCACTTTCAATTTGTAAACATCTTATCCGATTACTTTAATAGTGATTATTAACAGTGTAATGAGAATTTTTCTTACACACGCACACACACACACACACACAAAATACAACCTAGAAGAGTCTAAGCAAAGAATACCTATACAACTAAATATATAACAGTGCATTTCAAGACGATCATATTTTTGTTTGTTTTGTTTCGTTTTTTTTTTTTTAAATTGTTATCGACATACATTTTATCAAAAAGAAAAATGCAGTAATATATGTATATGTATATACATACATACATACATACACCACACACACACACACACACACACACACACACACACACACACAATGAGAATGATTACTAATCAGTAAAGTCATGATGAAAAAGTATACTAACTTTAGTATATTTATTTCTTTTTTCCTTTTGGTCATATATCATGTAACATATCTGTATGTATACATATACATATATATATATATATATATATATATATATATATATATATATATATATATATATATAAAATATGTATATATGTGTGTGTGTATTTAAAGAATAAATACTTCATGTTATCTGTAAAATGCATAAGCACATAAAAACTTTATATAGAATAACAAAACGAAGGGAAGAAAAAAAAATAATATTGATGATGATGATGATGATTATGATAGTGACAATGATATAATAATAATAAGAAGAAGAAGAAGAAGAAGAAAAAGAAGAAGAAGAATAATTAAATTATCGCGAGATATGCTTTTTTTTGCAAGATAACATTTACACGTAACATATGTATAAAAATGACATTGTACGGAACCATATAAAAACACGATCGTACGATCCTCCTACTCCTCCTCGTCGAATCTCATGCACGACACAACACATTCGTGTATGTGCATCATATTAAATATACGATCGTGGTGGTACGATTAGAAGAAAAAAATAAAATGTAAACAACTTTTCTTGTACTATATGCGATTCGTGTACAAAAAACTGTGTTGATAGCTTATGTCAATACGGTGTATATCTGATTTTTATTCCTGATGCGTTACATGTATCTCTTATTTTGTTCTTTTTCTTTCCTTTTTTCTCTCTTATATTTGTTGTTTGTTTATATTATACAGAAACGTTCTTATTAATCATCATATTTTCTTTTTGTTCTTATACTTCTGAAAGTTCTTATATAATAAGATCAGGTAAATCATAAGGCCCAGAGATCCATGTCTCCTCTTTTCACATATACATACTTTTTATATATACATATGCGAACGCACACATACAAACACAATGAGCAGATGCATACATACTGAATGATTTTGATTAAGTGTCAACAATTACATTGATGTATGTTTTTTGTAACGTTCGAAATAAAATTAATTAAAAAGATTTGTGTGTAGCTTTTTTTTAGTTAAACGTTTAGTATACAATAATGCGAAATCATTTGACTTTGAAATCACTCAGTATACATGCGTTAAGTGCAGTAAGTATCTTTTTAAAGATCACACGCATAAATCTTAAAATATTGTATGTGTCAAATAAAGCACTCCTTGAACGTCATCATTCCTCTATTTCATGTGTAAATTTATCGTCGAAAGTTAAAGAAGATTCATGCTCCTGTAACGATGCATTTATTGCACTGTTATGAAACTCTTCTCGCATTCAAATACAATATGACGTTTTTTGTGAAAATTTATAGAATAGTGTTTGGACGTATTATACAAGAATATAATGATATTTAATCGCGTCTGAGATATCCCTGCATATATGTACAAATATGTACATACATGGTACAGTTAGCCAAATTATGATCGATCTGTGTGTGTGTAGGAAAAAAAATAAATCAACAAGGAAAAGAGAAGGAAGGTATGCCGTTGGAAATATTAGAAAATATTTATAAGGCCTTTAGATATATAAAATATAACGAAGGATATTTACTTATGTTGTTAATACGTTTCTTTTGGCGAATTTCAAAGAATTTAATTATTCGTTAACTTTTTTTCTATGAAAAGTTTTATACTTCCGTGAAGAGCACTGTGAAAAACAAAAACATTACACATACATAATGATATATAAAATGAATAAAAAATTATTTAATTTGATCGATCAAAATTCATTTAAACATAATGCTTTCACAATACATTTGGAAAGAAATGTCCGAAAATTGAAGTCATTAGAATGTTTTAAAGAGTCTTATTAAATTATCTTTTAGAATTCTGTTTATACATAATTTATGAATTAACTTGCCAACTCTTTCATACCTTACGATATAGAACATACATACCGAATATTATTTTGTCATTCGAGGCTGCTTTCGTTAATAATAAAATATTATTAGAATATTATTTTGAAATAAATGATATACATGGATGATGGCAATATATGATATTTCTAATTATATATAACGCGTATAGAAAATAAGAAAAAAGAACAAAAAGACATAAATCTATGACAAATGTTAAAGCTGGTAGATTATAATACATGGAACAAAGTCAATAATCAGTTAAATACATCCTTCGTTATAATTTCATATAATAATCGAAGAAAAGTTCCCATAACTGATATTGAATATCGTTTTCACAGTGAAAATAAAAATATTTGGCTGGATACATAAACGCGAGGCCAAAGATATTTCGAGATCCATATACAATACACAGAATTAAATGTATCAATTCGCTTAATCATTCGATAGTGGAACAGAATGTATATTGATATCAAATTAATATGAATGAATGTTGTCTAATTTAGTCGTGTTAAAATAACAGATAATCGCAAAAGAAACGGAAAAATAAAGTTACACACAAGGTTCTGTAAGAACGTCTGACTGTAGACGTTCAACGCGATAACGATTATACTGTCGATATGGTGATCGCGTTTGATCATTGTCCGTAATAACACGTGTTCTATGAGGGATCAAGTTCTCATATCGTCCCATTAACCAATCTTGACACAATCGATGTTGAACATCTGCGACATTCTTAGATGCCCACGATGAAAGCCATTGATGAAATTTCGAATTTAAATGTTTTGTCACTGCTGGATGACACTGTATAAATAAAATTTATATATTCATTAATTTATAATTAATAAATACATAGTACACTATCATATATATTATTACAATTGTAATCAATGAAACATAAATATCATTTCTAAACAATTGTTTATATTTTATGTACATACCTCTCTAGCACGATTGAAAGAGTTTTGTTTATAAAGGAAAGCTTCTTTACTAGCAACATAAAGCATCTGATAACTATTTGGATTGAAGCGACATTGTGTTTCATCAGCAGCAATAATTTCAGATGTGTCACCAGTATCTGTCAATCTTAAACCTGATGGCCTTTTTAAAAGTGCACTGACACTATCCAATGCTTTATCTTTATTGGATACCCTAAAATAAAAGAATAAAAAATAATTAAATATTTTAATTAAAAAATAAAGAAAATCTTAATAAAAAAAAAAAGATAATAGAATAATATACTTACTCTGAAGCTTTTTCTGGATGATTGGTATTAGGCATAGATGCCCTCATCAATTTTGCAGCTCTCTTACGCCATTGCCTGACATTACGATACAAAAATACTGGTTTTCGTCCTGCCAAGATTCTGCTTAAAGAATTCCAACCATGTCCATCCATCTACAACAATTGTTTTATATTACTATCTTTCAATAAATTGTAAGTAGACAACAATGAGAATATATTTATCATTTTAGAACTAACAGATAATCTTTATATTCTCCTATAATATAAAAGGAACACATAATAACTATCAAGTACCTGCAAAAATATATAAAACTTTTAATAATAATCAAAATAAAATTTAAAATAAATTTTCATGAATATGTGTAAGGATTTGCTTACTTATTAATGTTTAAAAAATGTAAATAATAATAAATTTGTACAATTTACTATGTACTATGTACTATAAACAGACATATATAAAAATAAATATATATGTTATAACAAATATTTATAAAAGAAAATATTTGCAAGAATATTAATTTTGTGAAGGAACCACAAATCTCCCTTTTCTATTTTAATAATTACTCGAATCAAGTTGAATAATTAAGTAAAAAATAACTCGCGTTTCATACATTCAAAAGTGAAATATATAGTTAATATGGTTTTCTATATACTTGTCACTATTACTTCTTTTCCTTTTTATGTAGATATAAAATTTGTTTTTAGTCAATTACTCTCATGTCTAATAATAATGTGGCTATATGCATACTTGTAATAATCTTAAAGTTAATATTATATGCATCATTACAAAGTGAAGCAGTTACATAATACTGTATTAAATTAGACACACACATGTATTTATTTAGTTTAATTACAAGGAATGTAGAATAACTCTATCAAAAATTTAAAAAATATGGTCGTATAATGAGTAGCAAAAATATACTTGTTTTCATATGATTTTCATATTTAGAGAAAATATGAATTTAGCAAATTGCTTATAAAAAACAATTCTTAAAATTTATTTATTCTATACAACACATGTATTTATATAAGTATTCACAAGCATTCCTTTTGTCAATATACCGCCATCGATAGAAATATATTATGAACTTTTGTATCCGATTAATGCACTTGATATATGATTTACAAATACTAGTACTAAAATCAATATACTATCATAAAAGGAAATAATAATAACTTAACTATCATGTAACCAATTGTTCACTGACAAATGCATAATAAAAAGTATACAACAGCAGAATTATTAAACTGCTTATATTAAATTAATCAAAACGAAAATATGAATGTATAAAATAAATTTATACTGTAGAAATAAACAGTTGTTTTTTAATGAAAATAAAACTTTAAATCACATGTAAGAGAAAACATGCCCAAACAGTTAACTGACTGACATATACGTATATATAGCATTGTATTCTTACAATGCAAAGTATAACAAAAGGAAAATATTAATGTAATTTTGGCATAAATATTGCAGATTTGCCAATTAAATTTCTTTTTTACTGTTTTAAAATTTAAATATGTTAGAAAAGAGATATATTACTCTCAACACATATAATTCCATCTGCATGAAATAGACAATGAATTAAAGCTGTATATGAAAACATTTTAAATAAAATCAGATGAGAAGAAAAAACATAAGACTTAAAATTCACAATCATATCGTATATAAAACATGTATCTATATATGCATAGACAATAAGAAATTTAGGTAATATACTAAAGAATCTTCAGAGTATAGTATAAGCACAAAGCTCATACAAAAAGAGTTCGGAGTATCAACGTAACAAATTTAGTGGTACAAAATGATGTTAGACAATAATGTTTAAAAGCACTGTTCATGTATTTCAATATCTCTCTTCTATACAATATTGTTTCATCTATCATTATATGCATATTCATTTCATATACAGGTTACAGTTATAAAATATATATACATATATATGCCTTATATGTATGTATATATATATATATTTGCCTTATACGAATTATATATATATTGTTTTTTGTATATAGAGTTTAAAATTCATTGCAGTTGTATGAAAACATAGATATGAACTTACAACGATCACATAAACTTTTGTCTGTATACGTCTTACATGAGAATTTCAATGAAATTATATTACAAATGTTACAGTGGTCTTATATGCCCTGTCTGTGAGAATAATTACATATGCGAAATTATGGATTTGTGCTATTGAATCTACTAAAATATTATTAAATCACTAAGAAAATAGAAGGTATTAACGTTTTCATCTTTTAATAACGTTTATGTTAAATTCGTGATGTAACATATATATATATATATATATATATATATATATATATATATATATATATATATCGCTCTTAAAATTTTCCGATGTAATATGTAAGAATGAATGTTTACATTTTGTTCACATAGAGGACAATGCTACTAGTATTTTCTTTGACCGTTTACTCCTTTTCCAGATAAACTTTTTTTCTATATGATAACATAAACAAAAAGTTCCACGTCGATTTGTTGTTATTAGACTTTACCATTTTTGCCAAATATATATAGTCTTAAAGAAAGTCCTAACACAATGTTACATCAATTCCTGATATTTTACTAATACTGAAATATATCAGCTACTCAAAAATAATTTTAACATATGTACATACTTCAAAAACAAGCTGAATAAAAGAGTTATACCATAAATTTAAAACCACATTTCAATGCCAATAGATGTAATCTTTCAGATTAAAAATGCAGGAATGGAGTAAGGTCAAAATCCAAACGAGAGAATAACAAATGATTATCACTGGAATTAATTCATATTCGAAGTCGAATGAAGAACGATAACTAAATTAACTACATAAGAAAGTGAAGCCTTTGGTAAACCATTAGATAATAATGTGATATGTATGCAATGTGTTGCACTTTTCTTGCCATAATTAATATTGTAGATCCAGTAAGCATTAAGCAACTTTCTGATTGCATGTTACAACACATATAATCTGTGCTGTTCTAATTACATATTACTATGTACACAGCAAAAAATATCATATACACACCTATTCAACAAAGGCGCAATGGTTAAAAGTTTATACACACTTGGTTCATGCCACACAATTGTATGATTATTTATTTGGGCTTATGTCCAAATTAGTATATGCATACATACTCATTCGATATACAGACAGACTTTGACCACCTGATTTCCCTTTCAATAATTTCGTTGAATTTGATTTACATCGCGACTAGATCTGATGGAACGAGCATGCGCAAGTTTATTTTATAACTTTTGCCAATATATAAACATGTCACTGATGAAAATTTCATTAAAATTATCTAAGTTTTATTGATTACTTACTTAAATATTATTTTTCTATCATTTTGATAACACATTTACAAATTATACCACTTTTCTATGTGAAAAAAATATATTAGCAACGAACTTTTTTTAGTATTAAATTTATTATCGTAATAGTTGATTGTAAAAAAAAATTTAATCTGAAGCAAATGGCATATAAGAAGAACATACACATGCATGGCATAATACAATGTGAAAATGATGTATTTGAAACTCAATATTCATATATCTCTTTCCAAAGGCTCCACCATTTATATGACTGATCGTGATAGTGAAAATATGGTTTACAAATTAGAGATGCATTATCAAATGACCTAAGCTGCGTATCAAAAACATATGTACAAATTCATGTGATCAAATATTTACATTCTTTAGAGCACAAAGTAGTATTTATATTTTCTAATATTATCTTATATAATATATATGCAGTGTCATAAGAAGAAAATAAAAGAAATTTTAAGAATTGACTGTACCAAATGTTATATGAGACTTTATATATATATATATATATATATATATATATATATATATATATATATATATATATATATACACGTATGTATGTATGTATGTATATACCACGATATTTTACACTCATTATGGCACTGCTCAGATGATGTTAATTCGTATGCTATGCATACACCCTAATTACGCAAACGCGTTATTTAATTATTGAATACTGCTATTTTAACCCATAGTTAATCAACCTTCTAACCGTATTCATATCTAAATGAACGTGAAGGGCAATATCGACGATGAGTGACGACCGAACGATGACAGTATACGATGATACATGATACATTATTATATACACGAGACTTTTTCCCTATTCATTTCGTTAAGCCAATTTTGATATTATTTTAGACAATTTCACTAAATGTCATATATCAAACATGATGTTACATACCATGACTATACAACAATGTCCACAGACAATGTTGAAGTCTATCATATAATTCTTTTTCCCTTCAAAATAGTAGATTTAACGAATATTCTACTTTCTTTACAGATTAATTATAAGTACTATTATGCAGCTATCACAATTATAATTATGAAGTGATAATAAAGGAAGCTTAAGAAAGCTTATAAATTAATTATAACGATATATAAATGTTTTATTCTTTTTTTTTTTTAAATATATTTTATACATGCTGCAACAGACAATGCATGGATATTGCTTTTAAACGTTAAATAAAATTACGAAAAATATTAATTGTAAAATAATTATAATTTTTCTTTTTAATCAATAAAATTTCTTTATGACCAGTAAATAACTCTTTCTATGCTATAACATTGTAACAAAAAAAAAATAAAAAAATAGAAACAAAAAGAAACAAAAAAGAAAGAAATATATTAGTATATACTGCCGAATTTTTAAAAATATTTCAATATGAAAAAAGAACACATTTTTTCGTTTTTATGATACTTTCCATTAAGATAAAGTTTATCATTAATTTTATATTAATCTTATACTTTTAATATTTAAATAAAACAGAAAACACAGAGGACTTCCTCTATTTCACAGCATTTTACATTGTTTGCAGCATCACATTGCAATCCATGGTAAAAAACCGTATTTATCTAAAGTCTTTGAGCATTATGAAAATAAATGTATGTATAAGCTTTGCTTTTCTTTGATTTAAAAACTTTTTAGTAGATCATATATGTATACGTATATGAAATACGTATTATATATAAAGATTTCGCGATATCAGACCCTACAATTTATAAAATCCTGGCACTATACAGATAATTTACATAAAATAAGAAAATTCTAAATAACCATCCATAGTATTAATATCTTTATAGTGATGACATAATACAAGTTATGTCAAAGTTGAAATTTTCTTAAAAGCATTTCCCACTTTGTGGGAAATCAACAGTAACTGCTTCAAGGCAAATTCCCGAGAAGATGTCTAATTATTATTATTATTATTATTATTATTATTATTATTATTATTATTATTATTATTATTATTATTATTATTATTATTATTATTATTTTGTTTATTTATTTATTATTATTATTATTATTTTATTTATTTATTATTATTATTATTATTATTATTATTATTATTATTATTATTATGATGATTATTATTATCATTAGCATCATCATCATCATCATCATCATCATCATCATCATCATCATCATCATCATCATCATCATCATCATCATCATCATCACCACCACCACCACCACCACCACCACCACCACCACCACCACCACCACCACCACCACCACCACCACCACCACCACCACCACCACCACCACCACCACCACCATCATCATCATCATCATCATCATCATCATCATCATCATCATCATCATCATCATCACCATCACCATCATCATCACCATCATCATCATCATCATCATCATCATCATCATCATCATCATCATCATCATCATCATCATCATCATCATCATCATCATCATCATCATCATCATCATCATCATTATTTTTATTATTATTACTTTTGGGTTAGTATTTAACTTTTAATTTGCCTTTTAAACTCTAACATAAAAAGAAAAAGAAAATACTAATTTCTTAAAATAGATTTGTTGTGTTTGGGGCACTGGTTTTAAACTGACTGATAACGGTACAACTCCGATCACAGACATCAAAATACAAGTGAATGTAAACTTCAACGTTGGCAATGATTATGAAAAGGGATGTGGATCCTATACCTTCTTGCTAATGTCAGTGTTCTTGCGCTTTCTGCCCCGAACCCCCCTTGCTGCCTGGTCACTACTCACAGGATGATTGGTCGTTAGCTCATTGTCTACCACAGCAGAAGTGTCTTTCGGGCTAGTTTGACCAGGCGGAGCAGAGAACCTCTCCACATACGTTGACCATTTCTCAGATACCATAACTCCTTCTCTTTCTCTCTCTCTACAACCACTGTCCATTGCTTCATCACCCTCTGTATCCAACAGTTCCATTGTCATTTTACAATCCTTCTTATACTGTAATAGAAAACAACTATTATATAATAAATATTTTATAAATAGATGATAATAAAATAACTTAATATATATCTACTATAGATCTACTTAAGATCAGTATACAAAAATTCAGATATAATAATAAATTCATACTTTGCATGTAAATGAAATTGTACAAATAAATATTGTTAACAATTAATTTATAAGTGACATGATATATTACTGATCATAAAATCATTCATAATTGTTGCAATGAAATTAGCTACATTGAATAATTTCATTCCTGTAGAAGATTTTAATTTGAAATAATACCTTGTAATAATATACACAAATCATATACTATATACGAAATGACAAAGGGCAATATAGAAAAAATACCTGAAAATGTTCATAAGTTTATAATTAATTATATAAAGTAAAAAAAAATATCTATATATTTATAATTTTAGTTTAAAAATAAACTTTTTTTTCATAGTATAAACAAACATTGATAAAACTTTAATTTAGAAAGAATATACTTTTGTAATAATATAATCCGCATTTATCATAAAATGTCTACTTACTATATATATTTTGAAACAATTTTCATCAGCCATTGCTTTTTCTGCCTTACGCTGATATGAAAGCTCTGCACCAAGCCTCATATAAGCTGTAACGCATAATCCACCAGCTCCAATACTTTCTTTTGACTGACGTTGTTCTCTTTGAAATAGCTCCATACATTGCTGGCATATAGGATCAGACACTAAATGCTGCAACTATAAAAATTATATTATATATTATTTTAGCATTAAATATATTGTAGCGATAAAAATGCTGTTACATATAAAAAAAGATTTATTGCATAAATACGGTGCAGGAGTTAACAAAAATGTAAGATCACTCATAAAAAATATAATAAATAGTAATTTCCTTAGGGTATACATACTTGTCTCACAGCATATGTCACAACCTTGTCCAAAGTAAAGGCAATATATGCATGTATACCAAACATTTCACGCAACGTATCTTCATACGCTGTACTCTCCATATTTCCGTCTAACACGTTTTTCACCATATCCAAAAAGGCAGGATAGTAATCCTCAATTTCTATTTCATCTATGTTAAATGAAAAATATATTTCTATAATGTCATAAAATAAACATAAAATAAAATTTATTTCTAATACAAAGACAGAATTATTTACTTACTTTTTGGTTTTAACCTGAGAGCCACAGCTGTACTCTCCTTACGTTGCTGTTTGTATCTAGACTCTTCTTCTGCAAGGGCTACCGCTCTCTCATACATCTTAGTTAATCTTTCACAGAGGATGTGATGTAACCTCAAAAAGAGGTACCAATTATTACTGCCCATGAAAAGAGTATATGCTTCTTCAGGATCATTTGAGAGGGCATGCATAGGTATTTTGATATCAGGTTCGATTTTAACTGAAGTGGAAGACAGGACTGGGGAAAGTGGGGCCTTACTCCTGTTTGCTTGAAGACCGCCATGTGGCGATGTAGACATGGTTACAGATTGAGAATTACTACATGCTGCCACACCCACATCCTCTTTGTCATCTAAAAAAATTAATAGAATATTCAAATTATATACAGAATATACGTAAATATTAAACTATGTATATATAGATAATATAATGAACAAAACTATCATATAAGATAGAAAATAAGTATATATATATATATATATATATATATATATATATATATATATATATATATATATATTATTTATTCCTTTTTAAAATACATATATTTAAAAGAATATCTACCATCTTCATCTCTCTCATCATCGCTAAGCTCTTGACGTGGGTGAAAAAAGAGATCTGGTATAAAATGCTTAAGTAAAAGCTTTATACGCTGTTTATCTTCTTTGTGAATAGCAGTTTGTCGTTTTACATGATGTATCAATAAATTTGCTGCATCATCTAAGACAGATTTATCTTTATAAGGTAACACCAAATGTGGACCACTATTTCCTTGATTATCACCATTTCCATCATCTACCTGTTCATGTCTCTATAAAAGAATTGTAATAGCAAATTCAATATCCATATAATATCAAATGTATAGAATCAGTAACAACCTTACAATATATTATTTACAAAATAATGCAAAAAATTAATTATATAATATACTAACCTCATCATATAAAGTTTCTATTTCATTGAATAGACTTTTGGATCTTAAAGCTTTCACATCATTTTGTTTAAAATTAATACCTTGATGATCTAAAGATTTCAAATAGTACTTCTCATTTTGTTCTCTCCAAATTTTATTAAAACCTTTCTGAGCTTCTCGCCATTCCTCTTCCTTACTCTTCAAGCGTCGTAAAACGACTGGAACTGCAACCACAGGATTTTTTTTAAGACCTTCTATAATATCAGCAGCTTTATCTCCGTATATCCTTTTTAATGCTCGTTGATGTATCGTGGGAGAACAACCTCCAAGACAATCATCGAGTTTAAATTTTTGAAGTTCTTCTTGGCTCATTCTATTCATTTTTTTATGAACACCTTCTAATACTCTAATAGTTGACGCATTAGTTTCTATCACACCATCTAATTCAAATCGTTCATCTTCACAACGATAAATATATTCCTCATATTGTGTTTTTCTGTTAAACGATATGGTAGTTTTACATTTTTTAAAACAAGAACAGAAGAATTATATAAAGACAAATATTTCAGATTTTATACTTACCTCGATGTAACAAATGTACTATCCTCTGACCAAGTTGGGAATGATACCCATGTATCATTTAAAACTTCTTTGCACAATTGCGTTCTACCAGTACATTTTGGTTGTACATAAGACTTAGGCAAAGCACAATATGAAGCTCCTAATCGCTTACATGCTGTATAATCAATTTCCATTGCCAAGTCACCCTGAGGTCGTTCTTGGTGACCACGTGCTACATTATTCGGAAGTGCTTCGACTCCTACACCACTTCCTGTATTATTTGCTGACGTATTAGAAGAATCAGATAAATGGCCAAGAAAATCTTTAAACCAACGTAAAAGTTCCGGAAAACGACCGAGAAATGGTGTAACTAATTGTACCAATTCTGATTTAGAAACAATTTCCTGGTTAAAAAGTACAAGACACCGAAGAAAATTTTCATAAACCTCTTGTGACTTCAAAGCCTTACGAACCTAAAATATATTAAATAAATTATAATTTATATATATATATATATATATGCAAATTTTTGTTTATAATAAAAACAATATTAATAAAAAAATTACATATTAAGTCAAATAAAAAAAAAGGAAAAGATACTAACCTTATCAAAAAATGCATAGTCATTCAATGTACCATATTTTCCAGCTTCTGCTATAGTAACATCTCGCATTGATGTCACTTTGTGTTTTTTTAATGGAGGTGGTCCATGTTGAATATGAGAATTGCCACCAGTAACAGAAGTAGAAAATGATGGACTTCTTTTTAGCTGCCCTGTACTGTGACCCAATTTTTGACCAGTACTAATTTCTCGAACACCTGGCCTATCCCTCTCACGATCACGATCCCTGTGATCTCTATTATCACGCTCCAATATACAAGTGCCACTTGATTCCCGAAGATCTCGTGAAACATTAGCAGAGTTGTTATAAGTCGCTTTAAGACTCAATGGTTTCTTTATTATTGCTGTATGATCGTTTACTGGAGCAGTCTTGTTACTCTGAAACATAGCAGACTAGTCCTGATTAATATTAATAATTAAACAAAATTGCTTATGTATTATAACAAACAATGATTACGAAAAAGGAAAAATTAATATTGATTTTTATCTATACGTACATTATTTAGCATGCATCTTTCGATCACAGGACTCACCAACGAACTCTGCTGATTAGTTGCATCCGGTAAAAATTGGCCAAATTCAGCAAGTAAATCTTCTTGGTTTTCAAACAATTTAGCAACCTGGCTATAAACCTCAGCTTCTGTTAAATGTTTCACATTACTAACAGCACTACCACCACTTATACCACTTATATGGCCTGATTCTTTCAAATTGCGTTGTTCTTTTTGATAAGTATGTAGTATTTCTAGGAACCGTTTGTATTTATCTGGTTGCCCTTGAAAGCGATTCTAAAATTTAAAAAAACATTTTATGTAACATAAATTTTTAATCTGCAAATGTAATCCATTACTTTTCTATCATTATTATTATCATGTATAAGATAAAACAAACCTTTATTTTATTAACATAGTTAATAGCATGGTTAAATTCCACAGGCTGACTTTGTTGCGTTTGACCACTAGTTGGAATACCATCTTGAGCTTGACTAAGAGCTTGACTTACTGCTTGAGCTTGTGCTGCACTAACATGAGAATTGTTGTATGCTTGAATAGGTGGCGGTGACGGTGCATGAACCGTTATACTACTATTGGAAATATTATTTGTCAAGGCATGATGTATGCTTCCAGATCTAAAAATATATAATTTTAGAAAAACAAAATAAAACATTTTCCATATAAACACAGATAAACTTGTAGATGTTTCATCTCTTACCCTTGCATTATTTGCAAAACTGGTGGTGCTTTTGCTGGTTGTGTCGGTGGACTTGCTACAGGTGGTGAACCAACATTCACCGTACAATGATGTTGCGCTAATGTTGTTGTATGAGTAGCAGTCGGACTAGGCATACTAACGGATACTTGGAATGCATACCCTTGCTCATTTGCTTGTACCTCTATTTTGTAGCCTGGTGGTAGAAAAGTATTGAAACCAACAATGAGTTCAGGGTGTCCCTTAAATAAATGGCTCACTCGTGTGATAACACCTGGGGTATCAATACTCTGGGATTTGAATTCTTTCATGATATCCAAGAAATCATTATAAACCTATAAAGAATAAGAAACCAATATTATCTTTCTTTAACATTTACTTATCTACCATATTGAAAAAAAAATTAAAATTCAAACCTGTGGTTGATCGCTGAATTTGTACTTCACTTGATCCAAATAAGATAATGCATCTTCAACTTTTAATCTTTGAAATTGTTGAGATCCACTCCCACTGCCTAATCCAGGGCCTGGAGGTGTAGATGCCAATGGCGTTACATTGCTAGAATGTACCTAGAAACACGTTACATTATAGCAGATGCTTACTGAAGTCTATGATATATATAATACAGACCTTGTGCCTTATTGCTGCCTGCTGTTGCGTGTGAACTTGTGTCTGCGATCCTGTAGTGGGTTGCTGAGAGCCCATATTGTGATTACTTCCACTACTTATTCCACTGTGCAACCCACCACCAGTATTTACATTAGTACCGCTACATGTAGAATTAAGCCCTCCTGTAGATCCAGTTCCCTAAAAGAAAGTATACATTGTTTTCATTTACAATTATGTTTATATAAAATTGTTATCGAAATAATGATTTCATATACATTTAGACAATAGAACATACTTTAATAGGGGATGGTGTAGCTGTTGGTACAACGATCGCACTGGTATACTGCTGCTGAGCTTGGGCAGTACCAAATTGTATACTTCCCGGCATTTCCTTTGAAGTAACAGATCGAACAGCTTGACCAGGTACAACTACGCCTATTCCGCTACTTGAGTGATACTCTAAACCTCCACCACTGCTTAGACCACTTCCTCCGCTCACTGACAAGGGTTTTAATGTTGCTGCTGGTGACGCTACCTCGTCCAGCCCGCGAACGCGTTTCATCGCAAATCACATAGGAGATGCTACAAAAAATATATTTATAATTCTTTCCAACTATATATGATAATACGTACATCAAATTAAAATGCATAGCCATCAGTGTCCCGCGTTTCTTATTTAAATTTTTAATATGAATATTTTTTTTCATCTAATTCCATCGCACAAAACAACGTTCGTTGAAATTTGTAATCATTTATATTTATCTTCTAGTTATTTAACGACATATATATTCGATTTTAATATAAAATAAAATATATGATATATCATTGTCTTAACGGAATTTCGTCGAATGTAATTTCATATTAAAAATGCGACATTTTTAAAGTAAAGCAAGAAAGATAAGCAATTTGAATCATTTATTACACTTCTGTAATTCAATTACCCAAAAAATTAACTTGTAAAACGTAAATTACAAAGCGAATTTCCCTCTTTTTTCGTGTAATCAAGAAACTCTCATCCTTATAAAAACTCCATTTGTAATTTCGAAATAATTATCGTAATACGAATCGATTCGTAAACCTATCACTACTAGTCTTCTCGAATTCGATACAATTTGATTGGATTTTCGAAGGCGCGAAATTTAATTAATGAAATTTTTAAAATTATCAAAATCATTCAACCTACGATTCAAAATAAGATTAAAAATAACAGATAGACATGTTTTAATTAAAAAATACTAGTATAAAAGGATATAATATGAGATTATATGAAACATATTGCTATAACTCTTTTATCTTATAAAAATATATAAATGCAGAAAGAAATAACATTTCTAATCGAAAAAATGAAATATCTCGTTCAAACAACAATATACAACATATATACAATTTTAACTCGTATATTACGTTATTTATGAAAAGTATAATGAACCTCAGAAAAATAAAATTATTGACAAAATCAAACACTAATAAATACATATTTTTTTCGGCATATATATTAATTATTATCGAATATTGAAAATATCGACAATAAAACGCGATTTCCGAATGAGATAATCTTAAATGCTCACACAGCAGAGACATAAGAACGTCAACTCAGTCAGATTGGTGCCATCTCTAAGACCTTCACCACCACACGAACACCACAGAAAACTTCGATAAGGTATACGATGAAAATAGAATTAATTTGATAGAGAAAATCCGACATAATAACGACGATGATAATAAAGCGATTACGATTAAAAGCAGTTTAAAAACATTGTGCCATGAGTATAAATGTAACATTTCAGAAAAAACGAAAAATGTGCGACGTATGTAAGTCTCTCTGTGGATATAAAAGAGGAATATACAACGTTTTTTCCTCTCACTTTACTTTCTATATATCTTTCTTTCTTCGCTATTAACTTACGTTTCTGTAATCCCTTTGATAAGACGAGATCTCACTTTTCACGTTTCGAGGGAAATGGACGTATCATAAATGTGAGCTTAAAATCTAACCTCACAAATTCATCGCGTCGTCGTACCGGGATATACATGACGATTTACATATGCACGTACATAACACGGAGAGCATAGGATTGTTTCACGTAAATATATGTGCGCGCGCAATACGTTACATATGTATGTAGGTAAGATAGATAGATAAATAGATAGGTAGAGATAAATAGGTATATATGCACAGGCGCGCGCATATACACATCACGACATATAAATACGCACGCTCACTCGTGCGTCACTATACTTTGCGCTAAAGTGACATTTACTTCGATGGGGTTTAGTTATTCAGCCGTATGCTCGCTCTCTGCTAGGCTCGAGCAATGTTTCTCGCTATGTTCACAGCAGCGAGAAAAGAATGATGATGATGATAGTGTGGTAATGGTGGTGGTAGGGTAGTGGTAGGGGATAGTGATGGATGGTGGTGGTGGTGGTAGTATTGTTGGTGTAGTGTAGTGTGGCGGAGAGCGTACAGCCGCGAAATTCGATGCGTTTAATAATGGTGTTACATGTGCGATAAGGTCGAAACCACGGCGAGTTTCAATGGATCGATATCGAGCGTTAAATTATATGACTCAATCCTAAATTAATACCTTCAAAAGTCAAACAAAACTATATTCTTATGATCCTCATATGTAACTACGAAATAAATTCACATCGCATTTCTATCAAAGATGGTTTGACGTTTTGAATTTTAATTAAATGTAACGAACATATTTCGATGTTGCTCGAGAGTATAATTAAAAAAAAAGGAAGAAAAGAAAAAAAGATGTCGAAAAAAGAACGAATTAACAAGAAAGAAGAAAGTATGTCTGCTTCAAAGGAATAAAATGATGGTGGTAAAGAGGATATCGAGGAAGCGCGCCTTACCCACCGCACATCCATTATTCACACACATGCACGAGTCGTTCCATCGTGACGCGGCGAACGACGGCGAACGAACGAACGAACGAACGAACGAACGAACGAATGGACGGACGGACGAATGAACGAAAGAATGAGCGAGCGAGCGAACCTAAGAGCCGCCGAACAAGAAACACGGCTACTACTCATTAGTCCCGATCTCGACGTACGTACCTTACCCCCCTTGCTCCAAACCCACTAAAAAGTAGAGTTAGAGAGTTAGAGAGTTAGAGAGTTAGAGAGAGAGAGAGAGAGAGAGAGAGAGAGAGAGAGAGAGAGAGAGAGAGAGCTTTCTGCTTCATTCACGAAGACGAAACAGCAGCGTGTGTCGGTTGTCTTCTACGCTTCGCGAACGATATTCTTCTCCGTATTCTCTCTTACCACTCCATTTCTGTCTCTCTTCTTTCCTTCCTTCTTCGAAGAAAATAATCGTAGCCATAGTATCTAACTCGTAACCTACGACACGCGGCAGCGGCAACAACGGCGGTGGCGACGACGGCGGCGGCGAAACACCGATATACAAAGAGAAAGAGAAAGAGAGAGAATTCCGCTCTGCCTCTCTGCACCTTCCTCGCCAACGAGTTACGCGAGAAGAACTTACTTATCGCGCGTGACCTCGCGTGGTGGAAATAGAAGACGTTCGTAGAGAAAGGGGAGAGGGGAGAAAGAGAGGAGGGAGCTGGAGACGGAGACAGAGAGAGAGAACTCTAAAACGACGATCGTTGAAAATTTAAAGTCTTTCCAATACAAAAGTAGAAAGAAGTAGGTATCTACGAATTTTCATTCAGCGTGGTCTCTTGCTTTGAATCTCGTATACGTAATACGAAAAAAAAAAAAAAAGAAAAGGAGAGAGAGAGAGAAAGCTAATTTGAACTCGACACAAGGGAGAAAAAGATATAAGCAAACGTTTTCTTTGCGACGACGACAAATAATACTTATATTGCAAACGACGATTGTTCTTTGGTTCAATGAGAGGTACGTTATCCTTTTACTCTCTCTCTCTCTCTCTCTCTCTCTCTCTCTCTCTCTCTCTCTCTCTCTCTCTCTCTCTCTCTCTCTCTACATTCTTTAGCTATTTATCGATACTATCTTCGTCGTCGCCTTCTCTTCAAAACATTTCTTCTATTTCCCTTCCTTTTAATATATAAGATTCCTATTTTCTTCCTGTCTTATGGCAGGTATATATGCTCGTAAATAAAAAAAGTAACATAAACTATAGTAACACAAAACATGAAGAAAGTCATTGTAAAAGAAACGATCGACGAGTAATATAAGTAGAAGTAACAAGAACAGTGCCGGTAGACAACCAGCTGTAGGAGACGCGCACGGCCCTGATTTTCGCGAAACACCCAAGGAAGCGAACCAAGCCAAACGAAGAGCCTTGTCAGCGCGTTGCACGCGTTTTCAAACACTTCCCGGTCCACAGTGTTACGCAATATTCCACGTAAATACATAACACATTTTCCCGAATAGCTTAATGCCGAAGGATATCAGTTTTGTATTCGCCTTCTCTCTCTCTCTCTCTCTCTCTCTCTCTCTCTCTCTCTCTCTCTCTCTCTCTCTCTCTCTCGTATACAGACACATAGGACATACGTATGCATACACGCTTTCTCTCTCTGTACCCCTTCCTCCCCCTCTTTTCCAATCTCATTCTCCCTCCTTGTCTCTCCCGCGATACCGGAGGCAACACGCACTACCAACACATAAAAAAGACCCTTTTCCCAGGCCGCCACCGCACCATCATCGTCAACGTCGACTTAGACGACATCGTCGTCGCCGTTGTCCTCGTCCTCGTCTCTGTCTCGTGTCGTATCGTGTCGCTGTCGTTGTCGTCATTGCAATGTGCGGTAAAAAGCGAAAGTTTTTTTTTTTCTTTTTATTTCTATTAAACCAACCGGAGAGAAGCTTTTTTCTTCTTCTTTTTCTTTTTCTTCTTTTTCTTATTCTTCCTCTTCTTCCTCCTTCTCCTCCTCCTCCTCCACCTCCTACTCCTCCTCTTTACTTCTTTTCTGCTGCTTTTTCTTCTTTTTCTTGCTCCTCTTGTACGAAGGACGGGCGTCCGGTCTTCTCTCACGAAATCGAACCGGAATTTCTGTCTTTACCTCCTACCCTTACGCTTATTTCTCCTTATATTTTCTTAGAACCATCGAAATCGCGTTGTGTGCGTAAACAGACACGAGAGAATGCACATTTTCGCAATTACACGTCGAGCTGCCGAAAGAATTACCGCGCTATTCGCCGAAGATAGTGAACAATGCGAAAAACATACTCGCACCGTACGGAGGTACAAGGCAAACTATTGGATTTTGTATGGCAAACAAGGAACCGATTGGCCGCCTAGCGGGACGGGGAAAGTCGACGAATCGAATGGTGGGGGATATCGAAGAGGAGTAGGAGCACTCATACAGGAGCGTATCATCGGGTACGCGACTAGTGCACTTCTTCGAACCGTTATAGAAGTACTTCTGCCTTTTCGTTAACGCTCCCTTCTCATCTTTACCACTCCTCTTTCGTCCTTTACCCTTTCTCTTATGGATTTACCTCCTAAAGATTGCGTAGCCTCGAAATATGTATATCCATCTTATTTCTAGATGATTCAGAAAATTTAATGAAACAAAATTTTAATATTTACTGTCAATAAACTTAATGTAAGAACAAGTAATTATGACATATTCATTTCTCATCTATGAAAGAAGTCCAAATACGACCATTGAACATACACAAAATATGGCATACCCGAACGTCGTTCTTATTATTGAAACAATATGTTGACAGATTTAATGTTTCTCTTCGTGATCCGCATTTAATGACGAAAAATAATGAACGTTTTATTTTTATACGCGAATGCATCGTCAATTTTGACGTGATCATCCAACGTGAATTCGACTCGACTTTGATATGACAACTTCGTCACAATCATAGAACGAAAGTTTGTCCAAATTTTGTAGAAAAATTGAGACAGGAACATTGACAAAAATTTATTTCTTGCTCTTAGTAATTGTATAGATATATCATTATAAAAATTATAATTATTGTCTACTTGGTATGGTGACCGCAATGGTTAATATTCTTTTTGAATATAGGAAGACAATAAAATCCTATCTTTGGAAAGAAGGTGATACAGTCCTGGTAATCGTAGCGGCGAAGCCGCCAAGATGCGTGCGCATCGCACAAGATATCCAAGCGTCGACCCATTCCTCTTTCCCACCCGCCTCTCCGAGAAGTCGCCATCTTCGTGTTCCAACAGCTGTTCTAAAAAGCGAGCGAACTCCCCATCGTAATGTGGGTCATGAAAACTGCGCAAAACCCCGTACGTGCATAAAAAATGACGCGCGTTATGGAAAAACGCGTGTTCAGTTATGACGATTTTTTTTTCAATTTAAATACTAACGAACATATCGTATCTATCTCTGGACCGTGGATTGCCACGGTAAATGTGCGATTTGATAGAGGCAGGCGTTGTATATCTGTCAACGAGCTTGACTGGTTCTGCGACGAGAGAGCCGAGCATTGATTGGTCGACTTTATTTCGGTAGGTCGACATACGGCGCGCAAGTCTCGATATACGAAGCGAATGCAGCTAAACGCTAAAACGACAATTTATATGCTCCTGTATCTTCTCTTTCTCTCTCTTTTTCTTCTTTGACTTCTCTTTGCCCATAAACATTGCAAAGTAACACCTAGCGAATATATGCATCACTTGGTACCACATGGCACCGATATTAACGTTGCGTTCACGCCGTTAAATTCTAACCTTTAATTTGCTTAGATTCGATTACGAACGATTAGAGGAAGTAGATTGATGAGATATAGGTATGAGACAAAATGAACATTTTTATCTGTTATTATTCTTTTAAACAATATGCTACCACCTGATCCATCGTTTACTTTGAAAAAGAAAGCAAACGAAGAATTTTCATTTATTGACGTATTTTCTCTTTGATAAAGATAAAATGAATAAATATTTTAGAATATTTTTTTTTTTCTTATAAATATTACGGTTCACATGTCGTTATTACTAACGATATGCCCACGCTTATTAACCACGACTATTAAATATAATTATCATTATATGACTTATTAGCATTGGCATTTAATGATTGCTCTTATAATTTGTAATATTATTTGAATTGTAAAAGTTTATTTTATCTTAAAAATTGTTTGCATTTATTTCATTATTTAAATAAATAAATTTTACATTTATTAGAAGTGCAAATGAGAGTAATTCACTAAGACAATATTTAATGAACCAAAAATAAAAAGTTTATTTATTGGATATATTCATATTACATAAGTATTTGTATATACACATGACATATATATTTATAAAAAATGTTCAAAAATATTGTTGTGGGTATATCTGGAGGAGTAGATAGCGCTGTGACAGCATTGTTACTTAAAAAGAAAGGTAAATTTTTATTGGATATGACACTTATTTGAATTAATTGCTTATTTTGGTTCTTTATGTTTAATGTTTTTATCTGATTGAATTTTTAAAGGATTTAATGTTATGGGTGTTTTTATGAAAAATTGGGATATATTAAATGAAAAAGGAATATGTCTTGCTGAAAAAGATTATAAAGATGCCAAAAAAGTTTGCGAAAAACTTGATATTCCATTATTTCAAGTGAATTTTGTCAAGGAATATTGGAATGATGTTTTTAAGTATGTTTAATTACAATTATAACTGATAAATCTATTATCTTCTAAATATATACTGTTAAGAATGAATAATACTAAGCTAATTTTATATAGCAACCTTTTAGAAAAATATCAATCTGGCTATACACCAAATCCTGATATTTTGTGTAATAAAAATATCAAATTTGATCATTTTATTCATCTTGCAAAAACTAAATTTCATGCAGATGCAGTGGCAACTGGACATTATGTAAGAACTAGTTTTGGACCCTATCTTGAAAATTTTAAATCACATACTGGTAAGTGTGATCATATACACATACACACACATACAGTGTCTCAATGAAAAGTGTCCACAAGGATTATAATGAAATCTAGTGATTTTTTTGATTAACACTGAGGCAGGTCAATTTTGTTTTTGAGAGGGACAGATCTTTAAATAATCATAAATTGACCCTTTTGTTTGAACGCTTAAGGGGGATGATAACTTTCTGAAAAATCTTAAATAACAACAGGGATTAAGCAGCATATCATTTACAAGATTTTTTAATTCTTTTTACAATAGTGCTATTTTTAAAATTTTTAGTCAGTTATTTCTAAGAAACTGCGTCTTGAAGTTTCAAATGGAAAACAACTTTATTAAATATTCAAAATGCTTATTGCCGACCACTATACAGTAATAAAATCTTTGCTCAAAGTTACGTTAAATATTTTGCAGTATATTTGTATTCTTTAACTATGTGCTGCTAAAGTTCTTTTAATAAAGCAGATTGAGTAGCATATGTTCTGAATTATAAATATCTCCATAGAAAAAAATCAAAGGGTGTAAATAATCAGAGAAAAACTGACCTGCATTAGTGTGGAGGACTCTATAGTTTTGAAAAAATGCTACTTTCGTATTTAGATCATATTTGATTCATTATCAGATCATGTTTGATTTCTATAATCAATGGATAAATCTAGCTCTCAAATAAACCAAAATATGACTCTCCGACCAAATTATTTGGTAAAAAAAGTGGACTGATAATTTTGTTACCCAAGATACAAGTCCATACATTCACCGATATAAACTAGATATATTATTAAATGTTTGACATAACAGTGAGCAGAGACTAAAGACTTTATTACTACATGGAGATTGGCGATACACATTTTAAATATTTAATAAAATGAAAGTTGTTTTCAACCTAAAATTCAAAATATATTTTCTTGGAAACTATTGACTGAAAATTAAAAAAATGGCACCATTATAAAAAGAATTAAAAGATCTTTCAAATGATATGCTACTTAGCTCCTGTTGCCACCTGCAATTTTTAATATATATATATATATAAAAATTATTATTATGTAAGTAAACGTATGTATATATGTACATATTTAAGTACATATTTGATTTACAGTGATATTTTCCAGATGTGCTCATGTTACAAGCATTGGATGCTAATAAAGATCAAACCTTCTTTCTATGTCAAGTGTCACAACAGTCATTAAGGTATTGTATGTTTCCACTTGGAGAATACTTAAAAAATGATGTGAAAAAAATTGCTAAAGAAGCAGGATTAACTGAAATAGCAGAAAAAAAAGAGAGTATGGGTATATGTTTTGTTGGAAAGCGTGAATTTCAACATTTCATTTCCGAGGTATATTATTCAAATTTAATTGAATATTGCAAATGAGGAAATAAATGTTTATTATAATATGTGTTAAACATTTTTAAACAATTTTACATTTGTCTTATAGTATATAGAAAATAAAGATGGCGATTTTGTTAATTTAGACAATGGTAAAATAATTGGAAAGCATCAAGGTATCCATCAATGGACCATTGGTCAGAGATGTAAAATTTCTGGGTTGGATGATGCGTATTTTGTATTTCAAAAAAACCTTCAAACAAATGTTATTACTGTAGTAAGCATTTTTTATTGTAACATGATATAAAATACTCAAATTTTTAAATATTCAAGTGCTAACAATCAAATATATAATTCTACTTATAATAATATATTAGAATATACAAGAAAATTATATTTTTATTTAACTTAGGTAAAAGGAACAAATCATCCAGCTTTATACTCAGATCTTGTAGTTGTTCAAAATCCACATTGGATTGTCAATGAACCACTAGAACTAACAAATAGCGAACATATTTTAATTTGTGATTTTCGTTTTCAACATAGATATCCACTCATTAGTTGCAAAGTATTTAAAACATTAAATAATCATTTGATTATCCAACTTTCCCAACCTTTAAGGGCTATTACAAAAGGACAAGTAAGTTCTCATTATTATTTTAAATGTATTATCATTTTAGATATTATAAATTATTTGTTGTTGAATAGTATAAATTGCTATTATTATGTTTAGTATGCTGTTCTATACTCTGGTCAAATATGTTTGGGTAGTGCTGAAATTATATATCCTGGTCCATCATATTTGTCACTTGGTAAAGATATGAATACATTAGAAGATAATACAATAAAACTAATACATAGCAAAGTGAATGCATACATTTCTAGCAATAATTGTTAATATTAGAATAATATCATTTATGTATAATAACAATATTTGTTAAATAAATGGAAATATACTTGGTAATTATTTTAAATAACCGATTGTGTATTTATACATATAGTATAAAATTTAAAATTTATTTATATTTATTAAATTAAAATGAATATCCATACATATGGAAATCACTGTTTGATAGAATCTTTATTTTTATTTTCCTGTCTAGCAGAAAATACAATATTTCAAACATTAATTATAAAATGCATTACCTACACTCAAGTATAAATTTCGTTTTTTTTACTAAATCTAAATTATTAATTAGTATATTCATATTTCTTTTTCTGAATATATTAAAAAACATCAATATATATAGTTTTAAAAGAAATTGTATTATTAAACTTTCACTAATATAAGAAAATGAAATATGAATTAAACTTAAAATTATTTTTCAAGATGCAAACTTGTTTCAATTGTTCAGTTTAAATATATAAACATGTGTAAATATCCACGGACAGTTAATATCTAAAAACTTACATTTTTTGTATAACATCGCATGAGCATTTAAACAAAAAATCCAGGAATTAATTGATTACTAGAAAAATATATTAAAAACTCTAAAAATATCAAATTAATATATAATGAATCTAAGTTAATAAAATATATAAAAATATAAGATATTGAGATTCAACATATAAGATATACATATATTATATTATTCGTTTGTTCATTTAATAATTAACAAAAGAGTATTATTTTTAATAAAAAAGAGAGTAATTAATTTTAATATATTAATCATATATGCATTGCAGATACTTAGTTATGTATATCTGTTCGAATGTCTCATACTAATAGCTTTTCAGTTCTTATTAGCAATACAGCTAAAATAGTGTAACATATTCATGTTTTGTTTGTATATATTTTGATTAATATATAGTCCTGACTTATTATTTTTAAATGGAGTTAGTGTTTTATATTTTACATATTTTATCTTATCAATATCAATAAAAATGAAGAATTTTTACATATGCTTTTTCATATTTTATCGTATATCTTAAATAAAAATCTAAAATTTTATAGCTTCCACTATACCAAGTAATAATTTGTGAAATTTGCATTTAAAATTACCCATTTTTTCTGATTATATAAAAAAAATTTATGAAAATTATACAAAATTATTTTTGATTACATAATGTATGCCTTATTAATAGATGTACATTTTTTACATTAAAATATTTTCTTCATAAAATCAGAAATATAAGTTATTTTAATGTTAATCACGATAACTTACTCTGCAATTATAAATTATGATATACAAAGAATTAAAAAATTTGAATTATGATTTGGCACAGAAATTTTTATGAAGTATCTACATTTTCGCGTGCACAGTTTTATATCATGTGACTCAAACACTGACTTAAATCCTACATTCATTGACAATAATGTATACAGAATTAAAATTAATTAATATATTTGATTTATTAAAAAACAAACTAATATTAAATATTTAAATTATTACTATAAGAAACAATTTTGAATATAAATAAAAAAATTATAATAGGAATTTAAATATAAGAATTCAATATGAATGTTGCTGATTTTTACAATAATTTTGTTCATTCATTACAGCGTACCATTTACTTGTAAAGTAAAAAATAAAGTTCAAAAATATTTGCATTGAAATACATAATATAGTATGCAAATTTTCTAAACTGAATTTAAACATTTATAAATATAAACAATATGTTTCCACTTTCTTCATATTTTAATATTAAATGAGATCTGCGATCGATTTAAATGATAGTAATTACTTTCTTAACTTTCTTTGATTTATATTTTTTTATTCATTTATTGCAGAAAGAATAACTTTTAATTATTCAATAAAAGTATATGCAGTAAAAGATATAAAATTACGCAATATCAATTGACAAGGAGCATATGATTTAAGATATATCACATAATGTAAAATGTATTTCTACAAAAAGGTGTTGGATATGAATTAATACATAATTATACAGTATTATATACAAACATACAGTCTCCGTTCGGAATGATGTGACAATATATTATATTCTAGTTTCTTCCCGCTCATATATATATTTTTCATATATTATAATACAATATTAGAGTTAATTCTTTAAAATAGATTATTATTAATGAATACCCAAAATTATTTCTTATGAAAATATACATAAAATTACAAAAAAAGAAATAATATCATACAGCATTATAAAATGATGTATTTGAATCAGTTATAGAAATTTCAATAATATCCAAGAAAAATGATTTCAAAAAAATTAATTTACATACATAACCATACAAACCTGACTTTATGCATGACTGTTTCTACGCCTTAGGAACACTCTGCTATTAACCGGATAGACCCTGGTTAAAAGTATTAATGAGCTACCAAGAGCTAATTTAACAGGAGCTTGCTGTCCACCAGGTAGTTTGATGAATACTGTAGCTACAGCCGCAACACCATCATCAGTTGGTTCTACTGCAACTGGTCTGACGTCATTGTGAAAACTTATAGCTCTATTACGTCTATTCTTGCGTTGTGGTGAACTTGGACTACAATTATTCCCATCTCGATCGTAAAGAATAGTAACTGTAGCAAATGGCCTTTTAGCCATATGTAACATTTCGACGACATGCCTTCTCCGCGCTCTACGTACATCAGCTGCCTGTTTTGTTTTCCATGCTACAACACAAGCAGCTAAGAAAAGAAAGAAACAAGAAAAGAAAACGGAGAAAAAAACAAAAAGATCAATGTGTAATTGATCTTGTCTAAAAAAGATCATCCCATATGCAGCTCTATTACTAGCATCTGGATTATATGCATCGATTGCTCTCAGTGCAATATGAAATTTGGTTTGACCAAGTTCATGTTTATCTTGTGGTAGAGTTAGCACTAATCGATTTGTCAGATTCCTGATTATTAAAAATGTATTTCTTTTTTCGATCGTCATGAATGTAGCCAAGCTTTCTGCATAACGTTCTATTACTATATAAGGAATGGGACGATTTACTTCTGTAGTACTATTATTATTTGCAGAAGGGGATGAATTATGTGAAAGAAATTCCACAATCCTGATTTTACTGCGTTGTGGATCTTCTAACCATGTATCATGGTGATCTTTGCATTTATACTTACATTTAAATCTGCTATCCAATTCAACCTAAAATAAAAATAATATCTTATAATAATTTAAATATCAAACTATAACATATTTAATCCAAAATATAAAAATGGACTTACATCTTGATAACCTGTTGAGGAATTTAATGTAACAACGAACGAGTCATCGCGAGGACTTAAAAAAAGATCCAAGGCACCTTGCGTAACATCAACCATCACTCTAATATCTACATTCATGAATCGAGGTTGTACCATATAAAAAACAGTTTGTCCAGGATTCAATGGTTTTGGTTTCATCTTGCACTCATCTAAAATTTAATATGAATTTTATGTTAATATACATCTTATGAAAAGAATGGCAATATAAAATAGGTAATTCATAATTGGAGGTGTACGAACCATACAATCCTCCAGACAGAACAGAAAGTTGCAACAAGAATAATACTTGATCAAAGTTTAAATGCAGAATGCGATAAAAAGTATAAAATGCAAATAGTGTATTAAAACAATGATATATATTGTTAAAATAAACTTACCTATTAATTTGGAGTCAAAGCACATTTTATTATCAACTGTAACAGTTTTATAACATTGATGGCCCATAGTTGGTGTTCCTGCATAGTTTTCTCTACATTTACTGCATTGAACCATCCAACATGGTGTACCACCCATATTTGTAGTTTTCATAGGACCACTAGTGCAAGATGGTTCACTCTCTGTATTATTGCCACAGTTACATTTTTCACCGGTCACTGGGTCACAAGTGAATCCATGACCATGACATTCACAACTGTATATCGAATATTCAAATAAATTATTTTGTTCATTTACAATGTTATATATATTTATGTTATCTTTGCAAAATACTCACGGACGACAAATATCACGTAAATCTTCTGTTCCTCTAAAGTAACCCACCATACATTCCCCGCATTTATCACCTTTTGTGTTATTTCCACAATTTACACATTTAGCTTTTGCTATAGGACCCTCTACCAATTGTCTTTTCAATAATTCTATGGACATTTTATCAACAGAATTAGGATCCTAAAAGAAAATTTTAATTTTATTATAATATTAGTTTGGGGAAAAAGAAATCCATTATTTTTTCGTTTACATTCACGTAAAAATAATGGATTTATTTTTCCCCAACCTAATATATAAAATGGATATATGTTTTATTTATCAATTTCCACATCTCTATAAATATTACCGGAACAGTCATGCTTTCATTAATACATATACGTGTGTGTCCATTACAATACTCCAAGCATGGTATACATTGTCCATTGTCTGCAGGATTTCCAACATATAAAGGCAAACATTTACTGCATTGAGGTCCCATTGTATTATTATGGCATTCTAAACATACATCTAATTTATCTGGTCCTGCACAATTACTATGACCATTGCATTGACATTGAATGGAGCAATTAGCTCCCACATAGCCAAAATCACAACGACAAATATTTGGTTCAATACATGTACCTCGTACACAACCTTGAGTACACGTTGGTACACAAATTTTCCTGAAAATATAATATTACATCTTAAAATTTTATTCACGTTGAAATGAATTACTTGCAATTAGAAAAAAGAAATATGTAACATTTACCTTCCAGATTCATTAAATGACCATTTGCTGTAAAAATAAAACAGGATAATTTCATATAATATACATACAATAATATCGTACTTCAAAGAAACAAAAAAATTACGTTTCTGTTTTATATCCATCCCCACACATGCATTCAAATCCTTCATCCAAGTCAAAACATTGTTCACTTTTTGGTGAACATGTATGATGGCCATTTAAACATTCATTCTCCTTTGGGCAGCGCACATAATGCCAAGAAAATGGTGATTTTACCAGAAAATTAGATAGAGTCATTGTAACACTGTCCTGAGGTACAAAGTCTAAGCGATGTGGAAATAAAGTAGTTAAAATTGCTGTAATAATGAAAATAAAACTATAACAATAACATGCAGTAGTTCTTTCAAAATACTTTCACAATTTCATTTATTTTTAAAAAATCGCCTTACGTGGTTCAGTATGAGAAAACTGTTCATAATAAATCATTTCACAAGTTCCACCTGCTGGATGTTCTGTAGGTGCTTCTAAAGATCCTTCTGTACAGATACCCTGTCCTGTTATATTAGCAGAATCCATAGAACACCAACCACAATGGGAATGTTTTAAACATGTACTACATTGTGTAAAGACTGAACATGGTTCTGGACAATGATCTATATCTGAATTGCGTAATACTAATCCACATACTCCACCAGCACAATAAAGTGGTTGATATGATGGTGAAATACACTGTAAATTTTCAATGAGTATTACTCATATCTAATATTTATACAATATAAATTATTTTATATGTGACACAAACTTCATTAAGTTGTGTAGACCATCTACATTGTTGCCAACCTCCTTCAGCTCCTGTTCCCTTTAAACAACTTCTACAGTCTTTGTGTTCAGCACATCTTTTTTCACACTGAGTACTACTCATTTTTATACTTGATCTTTCGAAAATATCTTCTGATACACAATTCCAATCATATATAGGTTCACCTGTTACTTTCACCCCTAACTCAGCTAAAAAAATGATACTGTGACAATAATTGTTATGATCACAATGAAATAATAGGTAATGTCATACTACTTACAAGTTTTAAGAACTTGTCTTGTCCATACACAGTTTCTAAGACTATTACATTTCTCGCAATCACTAGCTGAGCATTGCAATTCTCCACATTGCTTAACATCACCTATTGATATTTGTCTGACATTGCACTTGTTTTGCTCATCACAAATTTTTTCATGTGGTATACATTTACCGTGTGGACAATTTGTGCACCATTTACAAATAGGTTCATTATTTTTATAATACGGCCATTCAGCTAAACATTCTGCACAAGTTTTAAAGTTCTGACATTTTCTACTAGTCATCCAATCAGAATTGCAAAATACTCCATTTGATCTTTGTGCTTGAGTCACATTAATATCACATCTAAAATAAAAAAACAAGGATAAATATATTATAATAAATTATATTTGTTTATAAGAAAAAACTTACTTGTCACCTCTATTAAATGATACTTCATTAGAAAAACAAAAAGAAGCATTATTTCCTAAAATTGTAGTAACAGAACAGAAGGAACAACCAAAATATTTTCTGCATGCAACTTTGTTTGTCCAAAGATTGCATAAGTCTTCAGGTATATTGATTAAAGTAACATGACTTTTAATACCGCCATCAAAACCTCCAACGACATATATAGCATTTGATTCTGGATCTGCATGTGTCATAGCATGCGCATATGATGGTGGTGGTGGATTACCAATTATTTCCATATCATTTGTAATCAATCGAATCCACAAATTACACGAGTACTTATATGCTATTAAAGAATCAGAAGTATTGCGGGGATTTTGTCGACCACCAAATATTACCATATACTCTTCAGTTGTAACAGCTGAGTGAAGAAATCTAGCTTGAGGCTGTAATTAACGGTAAAAGATATTTTATAACTACTAAGCACTTTAAAATTTTATGATTATATATATATATAGACTTTAATGATATAATAAATACTAACTAAGCTGTTGCCATCAGTGAAATCATCCTCAAATGGTGGTAATATAGACCATCTACGACTTCTATAATTTAAAGCATAAAGCTTATTTGAAATAAACGTCCTATTAATAACATAGGTGCAACCACCAAATACATAAAAACTGTCAGATTTACTATGATATACCGTTGAATGCCCATAAATTACTAAAGGACCATTTCCATTTGTGTTTATTGTATCCCAAGTTTCTGTTTCTAAATTAAATTCCCATACAGTATCTAGATATCCATATTTTGGACTAAAACCACCAATTAATAATAAACTTTCTGATTCCCCATCTCTACGTAAAGTTAACGTATGTCCTGCCAAAGGTGGTGGTTCCCTTTTAAGTTCATTTTGCACAATTTGACTCCATCTTTGATTTTGAAGACTGAATTTCCAAAAATCGTCCAATGTATTATTGGATAAGCCTGGAATATCTTTCTCTTTCATAGATAATCCACCATATACATATATTTGTTGTCTACTATGAACTATTTCAGCAGCATGGAAATATCTGCCTTGAGGCATTGATGCTTCTGATGTAGATTCTACAGTTACAGGCATCCATGTATTATTCTTAGTATCAAAAAGTCTAATATCGTTCAATGGCCCATGACTGAGAGAATATCCACCGAACATCCAAAGACTACCCCTTCTGTCAGCAACTAAGCTATGTCCAAAGCGTGGTAAAGTTTTCCTTAAATGATCTAAATGATCAGCAAGATATTCTGAATTAAATAATTCCGTGAAAACTAGTTGATGTTCTTTAATCTTAATCGAACAATCATTTCCACCAAAGCCAGATGAACAAACGCAACGGCCATATCCTTTATCACAGATTCCTTGTTTTCTTGATGAAGTACAATTATTTGGACATAATTCGATATTACAATCAATACCAACGAAACCAGCTTTGCACAAGCAATTATTATTTCTACAGACTCGATTTTTAGGACAATTGTCACATGTTGTTACAATATAGCTTGCATTAAATCCTTCAACTTCATCTAATTGTTTGTAGTGAACAGTGAGAAATCCAGATCTAGCTTCTACGGTTACAGGATAATTCGTACTTTCTGTGCAATAAACTCCAATCAATTGATTTTGATGACTACTGGAAGATGAAACAAATTCAGGAAGACCATCATATACATAGACACTGTTCTCTTGACAACTGACATTGATATCCTCTTGTATTGTAAATTGAATTACACTTTGTATACCAGGAGTTGTTGTATCAGGTGAGAGATCATTATTTGGACTAACAATCCATAAACATTCCCTTGTTAACGATTCGCCAAAATGAATTTCCCATGGTGACATTTGCGAATGTCTACTACCAAGGCCTTGTTTACCTTTTCCTTCTCCATTTAGCATTCCTCTAGACATACAACCATAATAACACATTCCTCCATTTTTTGGATCTCCATAATATCCTTTTTTACATCTTTGACACATATCACCTTCTGTATTATCGCGACAGAAACAAATACCAGTTTGTCGATTGCAAATATCCAAATCTTTATCTCCATGTTCATTGCAGTTACACTTTTTACAACCCATTATTGTTGTGGCATTGCCGTAACTACCTGCTTTACATTCTTCACAATATCTACCAGTGGTCCAATTTTGACATTCATCACATATACCTGGTCCTTGAAGACAAGTGGAATGATTATAGCAACCACAATTTGTTCTACAATCTGGACCAGTCCATCCAAGATTGCATTCACATTTATAATCAGGTGCTTCACTGCAATATCCATTAATACATTTTTCATAACATGTTTTTGTACAATTTTCTTTACCATCGCCATTAAAACCTCGTTTACACTGACAACTATAACTACCATGTGTATTTGTACAAATTGCATTAGGGTGACAATCATGTAGACCTAAATCACATTCGTCAACATCGGGACATTGAGCATATGCCCATCCTGACTCATCAGCTTCAAGAGTAGTGTTTAAATATTCGTTCATAATTAAACTACAATTGACATGAGCTCGATTAAAATCTCCCTGTACACAAACTCCCATAATTGGATTTTCTAAACTATAACACCAGCCACAACTCAGTGAATGTAAACAGCTAGAACAATTTGTATGCCGGCTACAACTTTTACATTGATCATTACTTGTCAATGATGAACCAGATCTGGATGTCACTCCCATTAAACCTGCTTGATCCATCCATTCTCTACACAAACCGAATTGATACTCTGATGTATATACAGAGAATGAAAAACACTCTTGTGTTGCTTCACACCATACACATCTTCCACGTTCGTCTAAACATTGTGTACAATTTGATCTCTGTCTGCAAGGTATTGGGCATTGATCTATGCTAACAACAGCATTAGGTAATCTACCTATTCTTGCACATCGAGCTTCCTCTGTCCACCATTCACATAAGTTGCTACCAACGCATGATTCACACGAAATATAATTGGAACAATTTGAGCAAGCAGATGGGGTGATTGTTAAATAATGCCATTCGCGAATCGGATCGCCGTTTTCATCTATTTCTACATCAGTTGCACAACTCTCTGTTTCATTAATAGAACGTGAAAGACATTTATTAGTGATATCACACCAACCGCATGAAGAATCTATCAAACAATGAAGACAATTCTTATACTGATTACAAGATCCATTTTGATATGGTTCAAGATATTCGAAAGTAAAAACTTTTGGATTTTCCATTTTTTTACTATGTGTAATTTCCATCTTACTGGCATATGCGTAACTTGCTGTAACCATTCTTTTTGATTCAAAATCAAGAAGATAACGTCCAGATTGCAATATCATTTGTTGTCCATCTGGCCATTTAGTAGGAATGCACTGTGATGCTTCAGCGGTTAAATTTGCAACTAATTCCTAAAAATATTAAAAATTTAAGGTAATTTAATTATATATATATTCCTACGCGCGTGTGTATGTATGCATTATATGTAAAAATAAATATTGTATATTTATATTTCATTTACCAATTTTTGTAAATCATCATTTCGCGATACATGAAGTGTTGCACTATTATAACTAACACATATTTTTAAATGTTCAATCGTGCTGTGCCAAAAATATGGTGGTAATCTCAAGAAGCCCGTTAATCTAGCAATCATCTCTCCACCTAAAGCTGATTCTGTTTTAGCTCCTTGCATAGATGGCACATTGAAATCAACCGTAGTTGCATTGACTATTGTTACAGAATCAGGTTGACTGAAATTAACTGGAGGCTTGTATTTCAAAAATGTTAAACCCGGTCTTTTGTCCATTTCCCGACATTCTGCGACCTGTGTAATTTCTGTTCCCTTTGATCCCCACCAACCTGGTATTTGTGAAGGAGTATCATCTCGAAGGCCACAAACTCCATAATTATCATCCTTATGATGACATCTTGCATTCTGAACGCACCATGTACAAGTTCCAAGATTTAATTTATTAGAAACTGAATTTCTACCACGAGAAGTTTTACCCCAACCACCACCAGGTTGCCCATGTGTTAAACAAGAATGACAATCGCCTAAAGCAGGACAAACGCCAGGACAACGTGTAGTTTGAAGATTTGTTGTACAATTGCTACCAATAGTTCTTCCATAACATATCTAAAAAATTTAAATTCATAATATAAATAATAAATCTAGAAACAATTTGAATTATCACTGAAAGAATAAAATAATAAATTTGTATGTTATACCTCGTCTGCAGAGCACCATCCACATTCTGGATTTGCAGCACATTCCATCAAACTTTTATGCCTTGCACAAATCTGTTCTGGTTCTATATTATCATTATCTCCTGGTGCAAGCATTGGTGGTAAAGTATAAGCAAGTAAATCTGCATTTACATTACCATGATAACCACCAACTAATAATAAAGTATTTCCATTACGTACATCCGAAGCATGCGCGAAGACTCCTTGTTGTTTAGGATAACGTGAATCTGTGTATTTATAATTAATATAATATATAGAAATATAATAGAATATAGAAACTCTTCTCATTTTATAAATTAAATGAATTATACCTTTGTCATTTAATCCTAAAACGTCATGGCTAACCCAAGTATGACAACCTAAATGATAAAGATACATTTGGTTGTCGTAACAAATTTCTTCTTTATTGTGTCTATGAGAATATCCACCAAATACAACCAAGTAATTACCTGTAATAATATAATACTTTAAATGTAACATTGAAAAGTATTGGTTTAGAAAAACCGCAGTTTGTTAAAATTTATTACCGATTATATTACACGTATGAAACGCACGCTCTCTGGGGACATAAGTATCTCGTAAATGTGCTCTTGGATAATGAATTTCAGACCAAACTTTTCTATCCAATTGAAAAACAAACATTCTATCTGAAAGTTTACTGAAACGTGCTACGCTAGCTACAACTCCACCATAAACAAGTAAAGAATTAGTAGCACTGTGATAAACAGTTGAATGAGCAACAACACGAACATCTAATTCTTTTCCACCACGAGGACGTACCTTTTGCCATTTTTCGATTATTAATGTAGAATCAGCTATAAGCAAGTCGATTAGAATTATTTTACACCTTTCTGATAATTTAGTAAGTACATAATAAACCATTAACTTACTAAAGTTCAATCTAATTTTGTACAGGCTTGATGAAAATTCTCCATCCACTGTACTACCGCCAAACAAATAAATGTAGTCATTTACTAATGTAAGAGTATGTCTTGTAAGTCGAGGTGGATGAAATGTAGAATTTCTAGCACGTAATGTCCAAATACGCGTATTAACATTATAATGCCAAAGTTCATTTGACAGAGACCCATCCTCTATTTTACCGCCATAGATAACAAAACCTCCTGTAATAAAAAAATTGATTCTTCATTTTTATTAATAATTGAATTAATAAATTTCGTGTAATAACTAACCTTCATATCTGCATGCAGCATGGCCATATCGTGGACTTGGCTTCTGTTCTTCAGTTTGTTTTTCAGAATCTCTATATGTTTCATCAGTTGTTAAATTGACGTCTTCAAATTCTTGTATAAATACGTTTCCTTCTGTGGTTTCATTTGTACTTTGTCTTTCCATATTTGCATCATCATTCTGTTTTATTCTAGAGATGTGATGTTTTTTATGTAGATTTATATTCTCAAAATCTCTGCGATACCTTTAGTAAAATACCAAAAAATTAATAAATAAATTAATTAATTAATTAATGTATGATATAGCTAAAATACAAACATATAATATTAACGTTTTATTTTACCTTTCTGACATACTTTGAGAATATCTAGATCGTATGTGACCTGAATGTGTTTTTACAAAATCATTATTTCTTCTAATTTTAACTGTACTTGTACCAATCCTGCTTACATTGCCTTTTTGATTACTCTTTTCATGTTCTCTATGATCAGAATTATTATTAAACTTGTCCCATCTATACGTCCCTGTTTCAGAAGCTGCACGATCGTGTAGACTTAATGTATTATTATTTTCAATACTTTTAAGTAACTTCCAAATAATTGATCTTTTAGAGAGACCATATTGTTCTTCCGCATCTGTGCCTATTTGTGCTAATCCGTGCGCAATAAGCATAGGATCTAAATATTTCATGGATGATGCTCCCTCTGTAAATAAAAAGAACATAAACAAGAGTTATTACAAAGTGTAATAATATAGAATAAGAATCAATATAATAAAAATAATAATTTGATATTAGTACATACCAAGTATTATACCATATTCATTTTCCCACTGGCTAGTACTAAAACGATAAACTTCTAAATTACCAAGAATAAAATTTAAATCATAGCCGCCAAATATATATAGAGAATCAGTTTCCTTTACATAAACTGCTGTATGAGCTGCACGTGGTCTTAAACCACCTTCCGAATGTGATAGCCAATGCCATCTATATAATAGAAAACATTAATCTATAGATTAATATATATAAAACATCGCTTAGATATAGATATAACAAATTCATGAATTATTTATATACTAAATTTAAATATAAACCTGTTTCCTTCTGGATGAGTTGAATGCAATGAACAAGATTGTCCAGAATAATTATTATGACATTTGCAACGTTCGCTTTTGCATATGCCATTATGATTACAATGATTTGGACATAAAGCTCTAGAGCAGTCTTTACCACCCCAATCATTTTCACAAAAACAGGTATTATCAATACATTTTCCATGATTTGTACAATTGTTAGGACAATCCATAACTGAAAATTCAGCATGAAATCCATCCAAAACATAATTCGTATCGCTATATAATAGTATTAACATCTGAAGGAATACCAATAAATTGTTAATAAAGAATAAATTTCTTTCATTTAAATTTTATTTCTAATTTACTTACATAACCAGATGATGATGTTACTTGTTGTGGTTCTGTTTTGCCACTAAAGCTACCCAAAAGTGGAGAATGAAAAGAATCTCCATCGTAAACGAAAACGTAATCATAACTACATTCTGTACCCATTGTACGAAAGCTAAGTGTAATGAATTGATGACTGTTGTTTGCTGAAAAATAATGTATAATTGTTACTATATGTATAAAATAAATGAGAATTAATCTGTTGTTTAAATTTATTATTAATATCATTAATATATAAATAAGTATCAATATAATTACTCGTTAATACCTTTAATGAGCCATTCACAATGAGAATCTTGAGTATAATTTGAGCCTAAAGGACCATCACTAATTATTCCCCAAGATTCTGTGAATACCTTTCTTGTTTTATCACATGGGACTTGTTTTATAGATACTTGGGGAACTGAGTCGAAACCCCATATTAAGCAACTCCATGTTGTAATATATATTATAGTGGTAGTGATCCACTCCATCACAGTTCATTCACCTCGCTACTGGTGAATAAAGTAATAATCATGATCCACATCAATTTGATAGTACACTATGTAATTAATTATATAGTTTTTATATAACAATACTGTCTGCAAGAAAAGAATACATTATAAGAATATTTTACCCAGTTATATAACAGATAAATTTTTTCTTTATATAGAAACTATTAAAAAGTAATTTTATGATATCTTTGCTGATATGCATAATGAATCGGCATTTAATCAAGTAAGTAAATAACTATTATAAAAGCATTATATAATGTATTTAAAAAAAAAAAAACAATATTCCATATGTATATATATAACAAAGACATAGATTCTAAATAATGTTTTTAAGTATATTGTGTAAGTTTAATACAATGTCCTACTTATGAATAACATATGTAACTGTTAACTATATATAATATTGCAATAAATTAAATACTAAATTTAATATATAATCTATTGACATAATTTATTTTAGAGAGAGAAAGAGAGAGAGAGAGAGAGAGAGAGAGAGAGAGAGAGAGAGAGAGAAAGAGAATATACATATTATAAAATAAAATACTTACTATTGCAACATTATTATATATATTATGATCATCCACATGGTGAAAAAAGTGCGTTTGTTTAATTCATCTAACCTGCAATTATGAAAATATAAATCAAATTTAACTGGAAACATGGAATAATATTTGATATAAAAATAAATGACGTATACTCATTCTGATATTATACAAGCATATTAATGAGATTTTATGAGATAAAAAAGAATACGTAAGAATATTTTAACTGCAAATATTATAATCGAACCCAAACATTATTTATATATATGTACACAAAACACACTGGTAAATTTCCTTTTCATCGATCAGCCGTTTTTTCTTTATGTCAATTTATTCTGAACTGTATATCGACGATATTTACTTTTTCTAATTACTTTTTCAAGTAATATATATACATAAAAGCACACTTGTCAATATAACTGCTTTATTTTCATGCATTCCTGTCGGCACCATCACTGTTTGCTATCATGGCCTCGCCTGTCATCTCCTGTAGACACTTGTACTCTTTTTTAACCTTCCTTAACAAATTGCTAAAGTTGTCTAAATTGTACAAATTGCTCATTGAAAAAGAATATAGATGCGCTTTCATGTATTTTACAGTGAAAAAGTAGGAACAGTAGTACACCTAACGTTTTTTATCTAGATAATACATAAACGAAGGAAAACTTTCATTTATGCACACAATTTTTTTCTCTCTGATCCTAATATCACGAAAATTTTCGAAGAAAGATTCGATAAAATTATTCCATAAAACTGTAAAACTATCACATTGTTTAAATAATTGTAATCATTGTTTAAAAATATTCCCTAGGCTCATTATAGACATTTATATAAGGAATAAATATGGCGATGATGTAGTTTCTATTTAATTTTACGAAGTTTACTACTGTTACATTGATGGTTTTTTAGAATTTTTTATTATCATATAATTGATATAATTTATATAAAAATTAACTTTTTAATTGTTTTATTATTTTGAATAAACAAAAATAGTAAACTATATAAATGTATCGATAGAACGCCATTCGATAGATCAAATTAGTTCATAATTATGCCTGTAGTTAGCGATTCAATCGGACAGCAATAATAAACGTAAGGTTACCTTGGCATACTTGTAATATACTAACTAAAGTAATTCGCAATTTAATTAAATCGCTGAGTTGATCTAAATCCAACTAGTAGGAAACGTAGTGAATGTATCTTTATTTTATACTTAAATATATATTTACTAAAAATGGCTGAGGCAATGAGACAAACTGTAGCTGGGATGCTTAAAGGCATTGAAAGGTAAAAATAATTGTTAAAAATTATATATTTCTTTGTAATCGATGCAACTGTTTATAATCATATTTCGTGTAAGACAAAGTAATATTGAACAATTTATTTTTATTCAGATATAATCCAGATAATCTGACAACTTTAGAGAAATACGTTGAGATTCAATCAAGAGAAAATGTTTATGATTTGGAAGCTAATTTGGCTGTTTTGAAATTATATCAATTGAATCCACATCGTTTTAATATGGATATAACCTGCCAAATATTACTTAAAGCATTAACTAATCTTCCGCACACTGATTTTGTATTATGTAAATGTCTTCTAAACGAATCAATTGTTAGTTTTTAATATTTTTTAACAGATTGTAATAATATTTTATCAAGCTGATTTTATTAAGTTAATATATTAATATTCCTTATAGATGCAGGAAAAACCAATTAATCAAATCATGTATTTAGGAGATATATTGGAACAATGTGATTTTGAACAATTTTGGGATCATATTTTGTTAATGTCAGATTTATGTGACAGAATTGTAGGATTCCAAGATTCTATAAGGAAGTTCGTTTGCCATGTCGTAGGAATAACTTTTCAGACAATAGATAAAGGGCTTCTAGTACAACTCCTAGGTGGAGTGGATGGTTAGTTTCATTTGATTTAATAATTTTACTAAAATTTTACTAATGATTTTATTAATATTTATATATAAAAATTTATAAATATCAGTTTGATAATCATGTATTTTATTTAAATTTGATATTATATATTTTGCGTTTTTAACCCTAATACCAGCATTATGTAGCAAAATGTTAATTAAATTTTAAAATAAATATAAACTTGATAAGTATACATGATAAATTGTCAAGGTCAACTAATAATGAATATATTTTTTGTTATAGATACCACATTAAAGCATTGGGTAAAAAAGTATGGTTGGAAAGATGAAAGCAAACTAATTATTTTTATCGCTAATCAAGATGAAAATATAAAAACAAAGAACATTACTGAAAAAATTGATTTTGAAAATGTTGCAGGATTAATGGCTGCTTGTTTATAAAATTATTAATAAGTAAAAATAATTTTGAAATATGACTGTTGTATTTAATTCATGAATCTTACCACCTTTTTTCTGTGAACACATTAATATAAATATATTGATGTAAACAATATTATTGATATTTATTCAAACATATATATATTTATGTTACATTGTATATTTATGTGTACATGTACACTTCCCGCTAATACGTATATGATTTGTGTACCGCCCTAAAATCAAAACAAATCAATGAAAATAACACTTTAAGTGCGAGTTTCTTATCATATGAGCATTCCAAATAAACGGTTTCATCGCTCAAATGTTTAAGTTTTAACCTTAAAATCCCAATACTATAAAAATTGTATTTGACTATACTACTATTTAAATATTAAAATAGAAGAAAGTAGGATAATTATGTATTTAATCATATGAAACGTAGCGATGAAATTTTAATAAATAATATATATACGTATAAATATTTTAAATCAGTCGTGTACCTAATAAGTAATAAAATATGTTAAAATTCTGTTTATTTAATAATTTTGAATATAAACAACGAAATAAAAGAGGTTATTCATATGCTTATAATAAATATGATACATATTTATTTGTTTTGTGGACATTGATAATACATTTTGTGTTCTTATGGGGTGTTTTGGATATAAATTTTCATTCACCTATTATACAAGGATTACCAGTTGTACCAGGTTTAAAAAATGCACCTGCAAAAAGATTAATTTTACTTGTAGCTGATGGCTTAAGATATCGTACATTTAGAGAGAATATTCCTCCGTATCTAAAGTAAAAATTTTAATATATTTACATTAATATATATTTTTATGTTTAATATAGTTTATATATTAATTAAATATAAAGCAAGTTTATATAAATAAGTTTTGTGATCATGGAATCGTCTATGTATAATAATCATATATATTATTATAAATTAGGAATGTCACCCAATATAAAGGTGTTTGGGGTATTTCACATACTCGTGTTCCTACAGAATCAAGACCAGGTAACATTGCAATTGCTGCAGGACTTTATGAAGATCCAAGTGCAATTTTCAAAGGATGGAAAGAAAATCCTATAGATTTTGATTCTGTCTTCAATCAAAGTCAATCAACATGGGCATGGGGTAGTCCTGACATTATACCTTTATTTACAAAAGGTAATCTAAATTTAAGAGATCTAATTAGCTAATATATTCTTGTCTAATAATTATCTAATATTATTGATAATCAGCTAATAAAGGAAACGTATATGGTGAAAGTTATTCTTCTGAGTGGCAAGATTTTGATAGCTTACAAAATGATATATTACGTTTAGATTCATGGGTATTTGATAAATATTTAGAATGGCTTGAAAAAGAATCATATACAGTCAAACACATGGACGGTATTATTTTTTTTCTTCATCTTCTTGGTTGTGATACTATAGGTCATTCGCATAAACCTCAATCAAGGTATATTACAAACAAAATACTATTAAAAGGATTAAATAACATAAATATAGTATAATTAACTGATATATTTTAATTCAGAAAATATATTGAAAATATGAACTATATTGATCAGAGAATAGAAGAAATTGTACAAAAAACAGAACAATTTTTTGATGATAAAAGTACAGCATACATTTTCACAGCTGATCATGGAATGACTGATTGGGGTTCACATGGAAGTGGATCTACGGATGAAACAGAGACACCATTGATTGCTTGGGGTGCAGGTGTAAGTTCCATTGGAACACGTTATGATCTGGATCAGGCAGATATAACTCCTTTAATATCAACACTTATAGGCATACCTATTCCAACTAACAATGAAGTAAGTGCTACAGTTATTCTGTATTAAACCTCTACTTTCAACCTATTCTCGGAAATATTATTTATTAAATTACTTAAAGCATGGATATTCTTTGTAAATTTTTATATAGAATATTTTTATACATTATTACTAGGGTGTATTACGAAAACAATACTTGAAAAATAATGATACATATAACGCACAAGCTTTACTTAATAATTTAAAACAATTATCATATCAAGTAACAGAGAATCGTATACTTAGTTGTGGAAGTGGTGATGATTTTATGGATTGGCGAGAACTTACACTTAATAAACATATTTGGGAAATTAATGAATATATTAATAAAGGAAAAATGACAAATGGAATTACAGAAGCAGAAGAAGCAATAAAATTAGCCAAAGAATATCTATATTATTTTAAACAATATCAAAGAAACTATTTTTTGATGTATATGACATTTATGTGGAGTGGTTGGATAATATTTTTATTCCTTAAGATAGTTGGAATACCACGTGAAGAAACTAAATCTTCATTATTACTATTAGTCGATATAATATTTTTAAGCTCATTGATTGTATTGATTATCAAATATACAAGTATGATTTATATTATATACTATCTAAATTATTTAAAATGTATTTTCAATATTAATAACATAAACATAAGATAGAAATGCTTTTCTTAGTTTCTGTCTTTTTTTCAGGAAGTAGTGGCTATAACTTAAGACAGTTATCATATGGATTATTTACTGTCATTTCTCTCTGGTTAGCAGGTATAAATTTGATTAAGTTTGCTCCTAAATTAAGGAAACAAAATATTAAAAAGTTCTTTATAGAAATAGGAGGAACTATTTTTTTGTTATTTATAATGTTCATGGGTTTAACATATAGAGCTGCTCTCAGTGCAGGAATGTTGTTCATTATTGTAATGCAAAAAGTAATATTGAACAAAACACATAATATGTTGTTATGGTCAGGATTGGCTTTGGCCATGTATCCTTTATTGCCGATTGTAGAACCCTATCCTCGAATTTATATAGTGTAAGTTATAGATTGTAAACATTTTGACATTTCCATATTTATAAATTGTTATTAATTACTATTTTTCCATTTTAGTTCAATCGGTATATGCATTATGATATGCAAGGTTGCTTTGAGACATCAACTAAAATATAAAAAGACAATTGAGATAGTAAGATTAGTAATAACAGGACTGGTATATTTGAAATTAATAGATGGCCGATATTGGGTATCTTGGACAATTTTAGCAAGTACACCATTATTTATTTGGACTTACACTGTAAATCCAAAAGATAGAATAGAAGGGATCACAATTGGTCTCTTCTGTCCTCTTTCCTTATTATCTGCATCTTACGAACCTTTCTTTTTTTTAACACTTGCAATGCATTTACTTCATTGGCCTTTATCTATCAAAGACTTTGATAAAACTACTGATAATATTTTAAGTACCAAAGATTTCACTAAAGCATCATTCTTTGTATCCTTTCCTTTAATTGTTTGAAAACTTTCAGATATATTTCATGACACATAAAATACTTTAATGTAATTAAGTTAATGAGCTTTCTATTATATTCCTTAATTTTGCTATTTAGATGTTATATACATTATTATGTTTTTTCGGAACAGGAAACATGGCAAGCATAAGTTCATTTGATCCTGTTTGGACACAACATTTTATTACTGTTTTTTCTCCATTTATTATGAGTTCACTTATACTTTTTAAGCTAAGTATTCCTTTAATATTGATAGGGTGTGCAAGTCATATTCTTGGATCAAGAACAGCTTTTTTAGCAATCCTTTTTCTAGGAGATTGTTTATCTTTACCGCTTATGTATTATGTTAATCCATATGGTAGTTGGTTAGAGATTGGTAGTGCTATTAGTAGATTTACTATAGCAATAACTTTACCGTGTATTTTACTAGTTCTTCATTATCTTTCTTATCCTTTAATGAGGTTTAATTTAAATCAATTTGAACATCTATTGTCAGAAAAAAAACATATTGTATAAATGTATAAAATATTTTAGAAAAGAGTATTTCATATAATTTAATTTAACTATAATGTTAATATTAGAAAATTTGTTATACAATTGAGTTCTAATTATGAAGTAAGATTCTAATTAGTATTAATGATTAAAATATCATGTTCTCCAACATAATTTAATTAAATAAATATAAACATGTTCCATAGTTGTTTACTGATTTATGATATATTTCATACAGTGCTCAATATGTAATGTCTTCAATGAATATATTCATACTTTTTATTAAAAGTTAAATTTGTATTAAATGTTGATATAGTTTAACAAAAAATTATTGTATGCTTTATCATAATTAAAACATAAATTTTAATTTATTAATTTATAAATGATGGAATAAAACTGTTGAACATTTATAAATTCAAGTCTGTCTTTTGATATAGTAATATTTTATTTAAAATCTAAATTTGTTTTTTACTTAAATAATATTTGTTAATTCTTTAGTACAACACTTATTCTGAAATTTAATAAAATGTTTAAAATTTGAATTCCTTATATTTCTTAGAAGCTTTTGTATCTTGTGTTTGCTGTCGTTTACGTTTACTCTGTAAACAAAATAATAGATTAATAATCAGATGCACATAATATTATAGATCATCATTTGTAATAAGACATAATATAAATACAACCTGTGTAACAAATACAAACCTTTTGTCTTTGTACATGATCTTGAAGCATATCAGATAAATCTTCCCTCCTAAGGTGAGCTTGTCGTGATCTCATGGTTTCCTCATATCTCGATGCCATTGCTTCAGAATCAAGATCTAATTCACTAGGATCTAATGCCAATTCAACGGCACCATCCTTTTCTGTTCTTGCATCAGATGTTGTCCCGCTTATACCACGTCGTGCAGCAATAACAGAGGGCGGTGCTTGACCCCCTGCTGCACCTGTCATATCATACACATGCGTACTTCCCATCATACTTGCACCTAGACCTTCTGTTCTACGTTCTTGTAAAACTGTATATAATGCAGGAGTATCTCCACCTTCCATTTCACTCTCTATTTTCTTCTTTCTTAATTCTATTGTTTCTGGTGTCTCTAATCCGGCTGGAATAGATGTAATACCACTTGGTGTTATTAATCCTTCTGCACCAGGGGTAACCAATCCACTTGCATCCCCATCTCCATCTTTTCCATCTGCTTCTCCATCTCCACCTTCCTCTGCATCTTCATCTTCTTCTTCATCTCCAGATGATTCAGATTCTGGTTCACCCCACATGCCTCTATCTACTTCTTCATCTAAAGCATCACCACCCGGTGTACGAGATACACCAAAAACATCTCCATATAAGGGTCTGCCTGTCTCGTCAACAGGTGGTTTTCCCCAACCGCCAGCATGATATCCAAAAGCACACCCTTCTGGGATTGGAGCATTTAAGCCTGGTATTTTAAGATTAGGATAACTTGGTGGTGGACCATAACGTTGCATAGCAATTAGCCATGGTGGTGGTACTTTATGACAATTTGGTCCTACAGGCATTCCTAATGCTGTGCGTAATTCATCAGACAATTCACCAGGCTTTTTTTCTTTAAGTCTAGTTTCAAATTCTTTACCTTCATAGTAAAGATCACCATGAATTGTCATACGTGGTTTGGTTTGCCACTTAAAGAATGCATCATGAAGTTTTTGATAATCAATATCAATTTTACCTAATTTAGGTCTTGCTCTCTCACGCATTTTTGCTTTTAAAGTACGAGTGTCATCACGTTCTTGCAAACTTGCTCTCATTTCTGTGATTCCAGTACGTTTTATAAAATCAGGTAAATCAAAAGGAGGTTTTTCAATACCACGTTTTCCCTGTAGGTATTTTCTTTTAAAACACCAATGTCTTGGTACAGGTACGGTGTTACGATGTGCCTTAAGTTGTACAAGAAGCTTGGGATCTCTGGCAGTAACATCATGCATTTCTACAACATCAGGCCTACCTACAAGCTGTTTTAATTCAGCAACACTTAGTCGCGTTAATCTCTTAAGTTTTCGTTTAGATAATCGTGGAGCACCATTTTCTCCAATACCTTGTTGTTGCTGTTGCTGGCCTACATCGTCATCAAAGTCATCCAGAGGTGGTATTTTACTGGGTACATTACCTGTAGTTTGCATATTGGTAACAGGAGGATACTGACCAATTGGTTCACCCTTATCTCCTGCGTCATTAGAACGAGGTTCTGGTTCAGTTAATTTAAATGCTTCAAATACTCTGGCAAATTGACGATACATTGGTTCCAAATCATTTATACTGGGAATTTCTTGAATATATTCTATCTCTGGTAGATCTTCTTTCGATTTATTATCTTCTATTTGGTCTTGCTTTTTCTCTAATTCTTTCTTCTCATTTGTATTCTTCTTCCTCTTCTTCTTTTTTTTCTTTTTACTTTTAGTTGTCTTGGAATCAACTTTTTCAATCGTTGTTTCTGGTTCCAATATATCTTCCAACTGAGGAACATCTTCCCCTGTAGATTCATCATTAGTAGATTTACCTAAAGAGACCATATCATTCGGATCACCACCTACTTCCTTAGCCCTTTCTGTTTTAAAAGCTAAAGCTTGTTCTAAAGCAGCTGGAAGTTTAACTGTATCATTGTCTCCTTCTCTTATTGTATCCTCTACAGTATTTTGATGTTGTAATTCAGTTGGTGGTGTTACTTTCAAACTTAATAAACTAGGTAGAGTTTTTGGTGGTTCCATCATATTTGTAGAGTGATGATTAGAGGTCATACCCATCATAGGTGGCATTGGATGGGACATCTGCTGAATATCCATTCTATGTTGTGCAACTTGATTCTATTTTCAAAAACATATATTTTATTAATCTTTATTATATTGAAGTTAAATTGTCATCAACTGATCTATGAACAAGTAATTATAGATCCCAGCAATATTGCCTCAATATTTCAATCTATATTTGTAAGATATTTATTATAATATAAAGTGGAACAGTATTCTAATCCTCTAAAAGTCTCATTTATTTTTTTCAATAGTTAAACAAAAAAGAATTGGAAGCCTATTGTTTTTAATGTTAAAAATGCATATGAACATAATAAAATGCTGATACTAACCTCATTTCCCGGTATATTTTCCATATCAAAAATTGTTTAAACAAGTGTGTACTAAACACTGTCGATTCACAAATTGTATTTAATTTATTATCATTTATCAAATACTTATATTTTAAGCTACTTAGGCGGCACTTTTAATTCAATGCTCTTTTACGCTTTTATCAGCTTCTATAGCTTCTACCAGCTTTAACATACAGTCACATAATCATATCAACCAATCTAAAAGCAATCTAAATGCAACACAGAATCTCAAATATTGACCAATCAGATAACATTTTTATTGTAAGTGAAGTTTACATGTACAATTGTATTTTAATTATTATGATATTATTACAAGTACAATATAATTTACAATTATTAGAGATATTAGAAATTTTAATAATATTTATGCTATATATAACAACATTTAACATTAATATTATTTGAAAATAGTATGTTTGGGCAATTTCCAAGGTTATTGATTACAATTTTGTATTAAACGATTGGTTATCCTGATTTTCTTATTTAAACTCAATCAAATGCCAATTGGCGCGTTTAAAGCACGTTTAACAATAAAAAAATTTAATTTATAAAATGAATAAATAAATTAATAACTTTAATATTAATTTCATAGATAATTCAATATATACATATTAAAGTGTAATATAAATAATATAAAATAATTATTAAATATGAAGAGGATTAAGGTTACATTAAATAAGCCTAATCCATTGTTTGAGCTCTGGCTGGAAGAATGGAAAAAAAAAGCAATATCTCAAGGATCTGATTTGCAACATCATTTTACAAAAGCTTTGAATACTTTAAGAAAATATCCATTACCATTAGATTCTGGAAAAGATTGTATAATATTAAAACATTTTGGCTTAAAATTATGTACAATGCTAGACAGAAGACTTGAAGAGCATAGAGTGCATCAAAAAGAAATGGAGCGTACAAATAATGTTTGCAAGTGTGATAGTTGCAATCATAGTGAATTCATTCTTTCATCAAGAGAGAAACGTATGGAAATGTACGAAGAAGAAATTAGAAAATATAGAATGAGGCAAGTAAGTCATAACATTTTTATAAAGACTTGTTTACAAAGATTTACTGTAATTTACAAAAATTTGTAATTGAAGACAGAAGCAACATCTAAAAAGTCTTCTTCTTTGTCGTCATGGAATTTTGCTTGTTATGCCATATTATTAACGTTATACAATAAAGATGGCTTAAGTTATTCTGGTAAGCTTTCATCACTTATTTATATAATATCTATATGGTATTAAATAGTATTAAGTTATTTATTTATGAAGATACATTTCTAAATTAGAATTATTATATGAATCTAAACAATTATACAATACATCACTAAAATCATTGGATCCAGGTATATGTGATAAGAAATCATCAATTTCTATATTAATTGCTAGCAGATTAATATATTTAAAGCAGTTTCCTATTAGGTATGTTTAATAAATCTCTATGTGAAAAGATTTATTTAGATTAATAAAATTTAATATGGGTTATTTCAAGAAATAATATATATTTTGTTTATAAAGGTATCATTTAACTAAACAAGGGGTACATTTAGCTATAAAAATTAAACAAATTTTTAATTTGAGAAACTATAATAAACACTTACTCCAACTTTATTTTAAAAAACTGCAAATTTCTTTACCAACACAAAACTATGATTATGATACCGATAAGACCAATGTTAAAGCAGGAAGTATTCCTAAATCCAGTAATGAAAAATATATAATAGCAAATGAGGAAGATAAAGAAAAATCTCCTTTATTTAATTATTTAAAAACATCTAATCAACAAGTAATGACAGATATTATGTTAAATGAAATTCAGGATGAAATAAAATTAAGACCACATTCTTTTGATATAGTTTTATTAGTAGATACTAAAGAGACTTGTGGGTAAGTAAGTGTAAATAATAATTCAAGTTATATATACCAAAAAAAGATATATAATATTTATATATTATTAAAATAGTGGAAAAACAAAGCCTCAACATGATGCAACGTTGGTTGAATTAAAACAATTAGGAGTATTATTTGAAGTACGTCATTTAAAAATTGGTGACTTTACCTGGATTGCTAAATGTAAATATAATAAGAAAGAATTAGTTTTACCATATATAGTAGAAAGGAAACGATTAGATGATTTAAGTGCGAGTATTAAAGATGGACGATTTCATGAGCAAAAGGTATAAATTAACTTATTAAAATGAATGTATAATTTGTTAATGTCTTTTTATAACATAAATTTTGTTAATAAAATGTTATAGTTTCGTTTAAAACAATCTGGAATAGAAAATGTTTTATATATAGTAGAAGATTACGATAAGATTATACGAACTGGAATTCCACTTTCAACGCTATTACAAGCATCTGTTAATTCATTGGTACAAGATGACTTTATTGTCAAGTATACAGATAGTCATCAAGATTCAATGTCATATTTGGCAACTTTAACAAGTACTTTATGTAAAATTTATACTGTATGTATAGTATGTTATAATCAATTAATTACGGTAACATATATAAATATTTTTTTACTTACTTATATTTAATATATTTCAGAAAAAGAATTTAATAGAACGTAAAAAAGAGAATCTTCTACCAATAGACATTTCCAGTGATTCAATTTTACTAATGAAATTTGAAGAATTTAATAAAGCTGCATCTAAATTAAAAGTATATATATAATTATTATACACATAGGATAAAATAATGTAAATATTTTAAATCCTTCTTTTTTACAGAATTTTAATGTACGTCAAATGTTTGTTCGTCAATTATTACAGTTGAAAGGCATGTCAGTAGACAAAGCATTAGCAGTTGTAGAATGTTATCCTACACCACTCATGTTAATTAATGCTCTACATAAATCTAATTGTGGACAAACATTAATAGCAAATATACAATATGGACAACAAAAACGACAAATTGGTCCAGCTATTAGCAAAACAGTTTATTTATTTTATACACAGCAAGGATTGAAATAATTAAATTGCAGAAGAACATTTATTATTTTTATTGAGAGAGGAAAAATAATGCAATTTTTAAGAAGAATACAATCATATTTATCATATTTATAATATGTGTTAAATCATATTGTATGGGAATAATAGTGCGATACGATCAATGAACGTAAAAAACATAATATCGTACTCTCTGTTTTCCTTTTCTATTTAATTATTAAATACAACAAATAAGTTCTATTTATAGTACAAGATCTTTGCTCAAATGATTTCACAAGCACATGAATAATAACCTCGTTTTTTCATGTGTGTGTGTGTGTGTGTGTGTTTTATAATTTTATACACAATGACTTTTTTACATTTATTTATATACGATATTTTTTGTTTTGAATTTTGCATTAATGTAATTGAAATATCGAGACAAGTAACAAGTATTATCAGTCATTTTATCTATATTTTTAATCTATATATATCTATCAAAAGACTAGTGCGATAACCTAATGAACCTTAATGAACGAAGTTCATTGTGAAAGGACACTATAGGTTTGTTATTCACGTCCGAGTCTAGACACATCATTGTTTCCAATGGCTGCTTTAAAACATTTAATAAATAAAATCGACGATACCGTAGCAGAATCTTTGTCAGGATTATGTTATACTTATCCGCAATTAGAGTTATTATTAGCTCACAAAGTTGTTCTATCTCCTGATGTACGTATGTAATATATAATAATACTGATATGTTCAATTCAATGTCTTCCAAAACTGTAATATTTTTTTGTAATAAATTATTCCATTATTACATTTACTTTCATTTTACTTCAGATTAGAAATCAGAAGAACAAAGTTGCTGTGATATGTGGAGGTGGAAGTGGTCATGAACCGTTTGTTGCTGGTATTTATAAATATTTAGATAATGTTGTAAACAATGAGTTATTTAATCACTTTTTGAATTGATTTGTATAGGTTTTGTTGGTACTGGTATGCTGACAGCTGCCATAGCTGGTTCTATATTTGCATCACCACCTTCTAAACATATAACACATGCCATTAATTGTGTCGCACAGAATAATACAGGCATTAAACTTTTTTATTTATTTTTTTAACTGTAGACTTTTTAATTTTTTTCCATTTATCATTTTTTGTTTGTTTTATCTGTTATAGCTGGTATATTAGTAATAGTTCCAAATTATACTGGAGATTGTCTTAACTTTGGAATAGCGCTTGAAAAAGCAAAACAAGCTGGTATTAATGTATGTTTATAGGAAATAGAATTCTAAATTAATTTTATTTATTATTATCATTAAATCAACAAAAGAATATTTGCAATCATCACTAATCGTCGTAATATATGGTAGATCGCAGAGATAATAGTTGGCGAAGATTGTAGTATTCCTGAGAAAGAACAGAGCTCTATTGGAAAACGAGGTTTAACTGGGATGATATTGGTTATCAAAATTGCTGGTGCACTCGCTGAAAGAGGAAAAACTCTTTCAGAAGTACTAAAATATACAGAGTTTACTATAGAAAATATGGCTACTTATGCAATTGGATTATCAGCATGTTCTATACCTGGTTTGTCAATTAATATGATGTATATATATATATTATTTTTAATCATAATTATTTAATCATCAATAATTATTTAATCATTAATGATATAAGATATACAGTAAATAAATAACAAAAAATATTTATACTTCTTTAATAAAATTATTTATGTATCTCACAATGTAGGTCAAGGGTATATGTTTGAACTTGCATCAGATGAAATAGAAGCTGGTATGGGTATTCACGGAGAAGTTGGTTACGAACGAATGAAAATAAAAAGTGCATCTGAAATTATTACACTTATGTTGCAACGTATTTGTGAAGAATTAAAATTGATTAGCGGCGATAGTGTTGCAGTAGTAGTAAATAATTTTGGAGCATTGAGTCAATTAGAACAAGGCATTGTCACACATGAAACTATAAAACAACTTAGTAAGTTACACTAAATCTTTGAAAAATATTTATATATATATATATATATATATATATATATATGAAGAATCGTATATATAAGTACATTATTACAGATAATAAGGGAATACAACCACTTCGAGTTTATTCTGGAATTTTAGTAACATCGTTAAATAGTGCTGGAATACATATTACGTTATTAAAACTTCCCAAATGTCATAAAAATGTATTTCTAAGCTGTCTGGATGATGCAACGAATGCTCCAGGATGGCCAGGTCGATTTTATAGTATTCCTTTAGATATAACAAGACCACCGTTTAACGAAATAGAGAAAAAGAAATTAGACAAAACTGGCATTCAGGTAGATAGTCAATGTGGACATTTAATAAAATTATGTCTGCAAAATGCATGTAAAAGTATTATTGAAAAAGAAACATACCTTAATGAATTGGACCGTGGTTGTGGGGATGGAGATTGTGGGACAACACTTAAAAGATTTACCATGGGTATGCTTATAATTTATCTTCTGTGACAGTTTTCCACATAAAAAAAAAATACTAAACTTTATAGTATATACAAATTATAAACAATATATATTTATTTCAGGCATTCAAGGACATATGAATGACCTGCCTTTTACTTATCCATCTTTATTATTAACACAAATAGCTGATATTGCAGAAGAAAACATGGGAGGATCGTCTGGTGCATTATATTGTTTATTTTTTACAACTGGAGCAAAAGAATTATTATCCCTTAAAGAAAATGAAGATATTACCTCTGCATGGTCTCGTACATTTTGTAATGCACTAGATTGTATTATAAAGTATGGAAAAGCAAAACCTGGCGATAGAACAATGGTACAGTAATATTTCATCAATTATTACACATACTAAAAATAAAATTAATAATATTATATTAATATACAGTAATATCAATAATTTATAATATATAAGGAAATAATTGAAATAATATTATTTATATTCCCAATATATCTTGTATAATATAGTTGGATGCATTAGATCCTGCATGTAGAACATTTAAACAATTATCAACAGCACCTTTGGCAGATATTATTCAAAATGTAACTACTGCAACATGGCAAGGATGTGAAACAACCAAAGGCATAAAAGCTAGGTAAATAGAATAATATTATATTACTATAATTATCTGTATTATATATTTCTTAATACAGAGCAGGACGGGCCTCTTATGTAAAGCAAGAACATTATATGCATCAGGTAGATGCAGGAGCATATGCTGCTGCTACTTGGATAACAGCAGTAGCACAGACAATTAAAAATTTTAAAAAGTAATGTATTAATACATTACTTATTTTATGACACTTTTGTAAAAGGTATTGTCTTTTATAGTTCTATATAAACATATCGCGTTCACGGAAAGAATGACCAAGCATTTTGTTCAGTTCAGATCCCGTCCGATGGAACAGCTCATTTTACTTCCCCTACGTCGTCAAATAGCAGCAGACAGTCAACAAAGGAAGTTCGAGTATATAAATTCATTTATTCCATTTACAAAAAGTAGATTGTACATCGGATTCAAGAGTACGATAATAATGCATAGGGCACTGAGCAGCGACCTCGAGCCCCCCCCCCCTATCTAATTCTCACTATCCAAAACTGCACAGTGTGGTCGTTCTTTCTGTGGACGTGGTATAGTTATTTAGATGCTTACAATCATTGAAATTATATTTTATACATAACATATATTGTTTATGTATACATTAAAATAAATTTGTTATAAAAAAATATATAAAGAAACGATATTAAAAATAAAGGAAGATATCACAAATTCCAATGTTTATATATATATATGAGAGAGAGAGAGAGAAATTGATTGTGTGTAATTTAAATTATATTTATCACATTGTGTACAATGTAATATATATGTAATTATAACATAATTTTTGTAATATTTACATGTATTTAAAATTCATATCATTGATTAGTGATGTAAATATTTGTTGCTTATAAAAAAATGAAATAAACTATTATTTCAACATTTCTTATTACGTTTCCATACATTTTAATAAATCACATCTATAACAAATGGAATAAAGAATAATATCGAATAATTACTTATATTTTATACTGTGATGCTTATAATGCCACATAAACCTTCAATGATTAACATGATCTCATTAGTCATTATTTGAAACTAAATCATATTTTCTTTCAACAAAATGAATAAAAATTTATTTATATAACTTTCAAACATTCGAGTACTTCGCATATACAAGATCTTCAAGATCACAAAGAATGCAACAAACTCGTGAACATTTTGAATGATGTTGAATCATATTCACAAATACTAATTTATTATGATCTATTCTGTTTTTCTTACAAGCTTGAAATTAGTATATGTCAAGCTTTATATTCATTCTCTTTATCAATAATTAATAACCATAACTTAATTAAACAAAACAGAATTAGGATCTTCATTATCAAGTTGTTTTACATGTCTCAAGACATCTTTTTTCGTGATTACCCCTAATAATCGTCTGTAATAAAAATTAATCCAGTAAAATTTTTTTGTATAATTATTTATGATTAAGCCATGTGAGAATTTAATTTTTGTCCTTACCCATTATGAGTGACAAGGGTTTGGCGTAATCCTAATTTTCTGAACATATCAACTACAGTTTCCATTGGAGTCTGATCTGTAATAGTAATTGGTGCCATATCTAATATCTTTTTTAGTTTTAATGGAGGTGGTGAATGTGCTTGAATATTATTTCCGTTAGAGAAGATAACTAGAGATTGCCCAGTAATTTCTTCTATCATGCGTTTGGCATTAGCTATAGCAAGATTAAGATCTCTTCGTAAAACAAAACCAACTAAATACTGAGATTCTTTAGAAACTATAACTGGAAAACCATTATGTTCAGTATCTTTGAGTAAAGTTTCTACATCTTCAATTGTCATTGAATCCTGAGTAAGAACATGCAAAGCTTCATTACGTCTGAAATAAAAAATAAAATTACAAGCAATTACATATATTAAGCAATAATAGTAAATAACAAATTATTATTTGACTTACTTAGGTTGCATAACATCGGCAGCTAATGTTGTATGCTGAAATTCGTCTTTGCTATCCAAAAATGGATATCCATTAAGACCAATATGGGCATCATAAATGCCTTGTTTTCCAAGAGCATCGCCCACCCATTTACTAGCCATAGCAGCTGCCATTAACGGAACGATATATCGAACACCACCAGTTAATTCAAACATGATAACAACCAAAGAAACAGTCATTCTGGTAACCCCACCAAGTACAGCAGCAGCTCCTACCATAGCATATAATCCAGGTGTTATACAATCAACTCCTGTAGAACATTCTTCACTAAACATCCAAATATGAGGATAATAATAAGCAAGTTGCTCCATTCCTATACCAACTATTCGACCCATGATAGCTCCCAAACAAAGGGAAGGTATAAATAAACCACAGGGTACTTTCATACCAAATGTAAATATGGTCATAATTAATTTTAAAATAAGTGCAAGTACAAGTAGCCATATGGCTTTGTACACTCCAGGCCCAGCTGCTGCAATTTCAATTGCAGACTTTACGGCTGTGAAATTTCTATTATAATCACTATAAGATATAAAAACATATAGAGTTAGTTATATACCATATTATTACCGACATACTTATATACTATTCATTACCATAAAATATCTGCATTAGAAACCCCACATTGACTGAAGAGTAAATAAATAAGTTGACTTGTATTCATTCTTGTGTATGGATTTGGATATCCAATTACAGCTGTTACTACTGTTACGATCAAAACTTCTGTAACTGGATACTGACCTAATTTAGAAGTTTTACGGTACCGACACCAAAAGAGATTTGCTTTAATAAACAATGTACCAATTATACCCTGAAACAATGAATTAATTTCTTTCTAATAGTATTGTATTAAAATGTAAAATTATTTTAGAATATACTTACTCCCATTATACCAAGCATAACAAAGGGTATTAATTCAAAGAATATCCAAGGTTTATTATATTCTACGTAAAATAGTACTGAATGTTCATTTCCAAATGGATTTATAGAACGTAAAACAAAAGCTGCTATTAATGCACAGAAGAAGGATCTCCATAATGTCTTCAAAGGGAAGTAATAACTGACCTGTAGAATTACAGATGCATATGTAAATATTAAGTTAGTATATATACATAAGAAAAAATATATAAGTAATAGAATTTTAATCAAATATTCTGCGAGTTCTTATATAAGATATATAAACGTGATAAGAAGACATTTTACTAAGAATCAATTTTTATGAAAGTTTACATTTCTATCTTTCCTTTTTTTATATTTAAGAATTTGTAACATAAAAATATCATTTCAGTATATAATACTTTCTATTGTATATATAATTATTATTGTTCATAATAATCTGCTAGAATATTTTATTTATGTTGAATTAAAATAAATGAAGATTATAAAAAATAATAAATTTGTATATATCATCTATTCGTACAAAAACATTTTTTATTTTCAATTAATACTGATCAATCACTAAACATACTTTTGAAATCAACTAGGTGCATCAGTGATCAAGATTATATAGTTTTCCACTGTGCTTTTTAAATGTTGGTATACATGACTCTGTAGAATTTGTTAGCTATTCTTCAACTGAAATGCAACTGTTCTGAAACATTATAGGATAGAAGCATATCGTTACTTATCATAATTCAATAAAAATTGATAATATTTTATACCGAGTATCACTATTTCCAATTAAAAAGAATTTCATAAAAGTCTTTAATCTTATATATAAGTATACTTTTCTTTTATATAAAATTTGGATATATTTTATAGTTCTTTCTCTTTCTACTAATAATTCAACCATCCATACATACATATATAATTACTAGATTTATGTATTCTTAAGTAAAAAATAATCTTGCAACTTCAATCAAACATTACAATAATGAGAAAAAAGATATATAAGTATATTACAAATATTGATAAAGATCATACCTCTTCCAAACTAAACAAGACACCTCCAATCGGTGCACCAAAAGCAACGGATACACCAGCTGCAGCAGCGGCCGATAAAATTTCTCTCTTTTTTGCTTCATTCCTTCCATACTTTGGGAATAGATATGAAAATATGTTGCCTATACAGCAGGCGATGTGTACCATTGGACCTTCTTTACCTAAGCTTAAGCCCGCCGATACCGAAAGAATTAAGCCAACAGATTTAATAATTAATGTCCACTTTCCTAAATATCCTCTAATAATAAAACCGCTTAATATCGTTTTAATCTAAAACAGAAATACTTTAATAAAAATTTAATACATAAACAAGCAGTTACATATAATTATTTTATGTATATTACATAAATTATAAGAACAAAATGCTAATCCTCACACGCACCTCAGGTATACCAGAGCCACAAGCATATGGTGCAAACATTCGTACTAAAGATGCAGAAAGTGATGCAAATAAAAGAGCCCATGCTATATAAAACATATATGATATTGTGTACGGCCCTGCACCATCCTTTGATTGATTGAATACTTCCGGCCATGTCCACCACTGCAAGGGTAATAAAATAAAAGTAAGAGAGACGGAAATACTTAATTGAGATAAATCAAGAGTATAATAAGAGTATGGTAGAGTTGAATCAATTATTTATACAATTACATTTACAGATGTAAGTAGATCCTGTAAAGAAAAAGTAATATACTATATCCAATAGTATGATATGAATCTAATGTATTTAATGAAATTAATAAATAGTAAATGCACACACACACACACATATACACACACACATACACACACACACACACACACACACACACATGCACACACACACATATATATATATATATGTCTGAAAATCTTAACCTGAGAGCAATTCCCACCATCAAAAGTTGTTTCGTTGTAACTCCAACAGCATTGTTCTTTATTTAACCAAAAAGCTTGCGGACATATCCCAAATTTAAGATCTGTCATCCAAGATGCTCCAATATCTATTACACCAGCAGCAACTCCCGTAAAAAGACCAACAAATAAAACGCATAGCCATCCAGACCAAGCGTCGTGAGCCCCCTTGATTAAACCCCAAATAGAATCATGTTTCTTTTTAATAATATATCGATGTCGCATTCGATCTCGTGCAATATCTCTTTGCCAATCAATAGTATGGAAGTCCTCATATTGTCCAATCCCAGGTATATCATCTGAATCAACTGAAACTAATAAAATTGATCAACATATGATATAAAAATCTTGCAACATTTTATATATTACCATAAAAATGTATACTTAAAATCTATTTAAAGTGAAATATTTTTAAACTGTTAAGGAAATTAAAATATAAGTATTAATGTATTTGTTATCCACAAATTTATAAATAACTCACGTGAAGATACATCATCAACACGAATACAATGTTCTGATAAAACATTATTATCTAAATCATTGGATGTAGAGTGATGATTAACATCCAACATGTCTTCGTCACTACTTAAATTCGTTTCAAGACCAAAACCTCCACCTTGTAACCGTGCTTCATCTATGTTACTATTATTACTATTGTTTAAGACCTAGAAATATAAAAGTATCATGTATATAAACTTTATAATATTATACTTATTACATATTCTATATAAATAATAATATAAATAATAATGATAAGATAAGACAGACACAAATAAAAATTTAATATACCTTTGCATCAACAGAACGATATGTCGTGATAGTACTTGCATTTATGTGAGAGACAGGAGAATTTAAAGATGAAGTGCCCTTCAATGGAAATTTCTCCATGGCATTGTGATAATCTGTTATTTTGTACGATGAAAATTATTATGAGAAAATTTTATATGAAAATCTAACAAAAGAAATAAATTAAAAAATTTTATATCATAAATATGATATCAAATACTTTCAGAACAAAATTATTTATTCGTATTAATGTGTCAAAGATTCATGAATAAAAAATGTAAATGAAACACTTGACCGTTTTTAATATGATTTAATACAGAAAATAAGTTATTTACATAATACTGTAGGATAATCCTTTGATGAAGATAATTAGGTTAGGACACAGAGAAGAAAATTTACTAATTGAGAATGCAATTCCTTTTCTTCTATAGTAAAAAATTAACTATTTTAATCGGAAGTAATATATAGATATGTAGAAAGAAATTTGATTGGTGAGAAATTCTTGATAAATATTCCACTCCAAAAAAAGAAAAAAATTATCGTAAAATATCAATAAAAATATGATATATATAGATTAGATATTTATAATCTACTCATAAATGATACAGATGTTTAACACAGCATATCTTAAACAATGATAACAATAATGCATTTCGTTATATGTATGTAGAAACTAAAACGTAAAATAATGCAAAAGCAAATATTGCAAGTAGAAATTTGCGTTGTTTCCAGATTGTTTGCGCAATCAAGATTATATTAGTTTTATAATATTACGATTAATATACTAAACGAATTTCATACCGTTAACTTACCATTTTCTTAAAAAAGATCGGTACTGTAACAAATGTTTAAATCACAATGTTATATCATGCAACATTACATTTCTTTGACAGTTCTTCTAACTGTATTACACTAGGGAAGTTAGGATATGGGGTAAACCATATTGCCGTTGATCATGAACATACGTCATAGAAAGGCAATTGTAATATAAAAGTTTATAACTATGTATATAAAGAGAATGAAAAAATATGTGAAATTTCGTCGATAATAAAGAGAACCAACACCTTTATAAGAAGGAATTTAGTAACAAATATATTAGAAACTTTATGAATTTCAAAGTGTTAACATCTGTAAAATTTGATTATTTAAATATAATATCTCGCGATAAAGATCAAGTAAGAAGTGACGGAAATCTTTTTTAAGAAGTACTGCATTTAATCTGCATTGCTATTGGTTGGCTTGTTGTCTCTTGTCCAATAGCAAATGACGCTCTACGGACGGGGGCGCTATCATCGCAATCAAGTATACTTTTGACTGAACTGCAAATGTATTGTGATTTTTATCTGAAGAATTACGATCTATGGTATATATAAATTAATATAACCAAGTAAAACAAATCTTTTGGAAATAAACTTACGGTAGTGATAGATCTTATATTTGTATTTTGTTCAGTACTTTCGTAAGAACATAAAATACATTTGTAAGCAAAAACGAGCATCATGTCGATCGGAGTACCTATTAAAGTACTTCACGAAGCAGAAGGACATATAATAACATGTGAAACGAACACCGGTGAGGTATATCGTGGTAAATTAATAGAAGCCGAAGATAATATGAATTGTCAAATGCAAAATATAACAGTAACATATAGAGATAAACAAGTTGCTCAATTAGAAAATGTATATATTCGTGGATCCAAAATAAGGTTTTTAATATTACCGGACATGTTGAAAAATGCGCCTATGTTTAAAAGACCAGGTGGTAAAGGTTCAGGTACCGCGGGCAGAGGAAAATCTGCTATTTTACGTGCTCAAGGTAAGTTTGTCAATTCTAAAAGTAATAGAAATATTTCTAGATTTATATATTAAATAATTTATTGCTAGAATTACTTTTATATTGATAATGTTTCTGCTGATGTAAGTTCATTGAAATATAAATTTACAATATTAATTTATATATCAGTTTTTACATGTATGATGTTCATATTGTTATAACATTGTATGATGCATATTTAAAACCTAAAATATTAATATTTGGTAGAAAGTAAATTAAAATAACAGTGTTAATACTAGCATATAATAATTTTAAAAGAAGTTATAAATATATATAAAGATTAGGCTTTGTTTTATACAATTATAAAAGTTTATTGATATTTATATGTTGTATATATATTTGTAATAACATATTGATAGAAATTATATATATTTCTATATACTTATTATTTATTTAATTATTTGTATTTAGCTCGTGGAAGAGGTCGTGGACAAAACCAAAGAGGGAGAGGCACAGGTTCTGCACCTTGGTTGAATCAACAAAATCAACCAGGAGGATCACAACCTGGAAGAGGTCGTGGATAATCATAGTAATAATTCAATCATATATATTAAGAAAATAACAGACTTATAAATATATTAAATCATTTTGTACTGTTTGAAATACCTTTAAAAATTTAGATGAACTTTTATGCAAAAAATCATTTGTATTATTGTATCTAACAATAAAGCATGGAACAACATAATTTAATTTTATTGCTTATGTTATTAATAATAAGAAGTATGCATTAATGCTGTTCATTACTCTTTGTTTTATAATGGTGTATGTCAATAATGAATACAGGTGTAATTTTTGATTGATTTTAAAAAACAAAGTCTCATTTTAAAGATGAAAATTTAAACATGGAGATGATTTTTATTTATTATTTTTTTGGAAAAGGATTGTGTTAAAAAATGTTGTTTTTCCAATAATAATTTATGCATAAAAATCAAGCTTTTCCAAAAATTCTAGAAAACCATGTCCTTGCTTAAATTTTCATCTTAAAAATAAGATCTTGTTCATCAAAATCGGTCCAGAATTACGCCTAGACTTATTGTTGCCTTAAACTCTGTTTTCAACATTTTTTGTTGAAAAAATTTTAACTTTGCAGCAAAAGGGAAAAAGCTCGTAATCTCACTACTAATTTTCATATAAACATTTGAACGTATGTTTTATTTACGTGAGGTAGACGATTAAGGTAGAATTCCTTAAATATTATATAAATCATGTACATACTACATTATATACGATGATGATCTATAATAACAAAAAAGAAAGAATATATTGAAAAGAACAAGATACAATATAGCCAATTTAATCCTTAATGTCTTACAACGATCTCTATCTTCTCTTTTGGGCTCAATTTAAATGTCACCACGCATAATGATTTTTCGCACGAATTTTCAACAAATCGTTTCTTCGATAATTTGGGCACGTGACCATTCACTAGTAGATATATTTAATACTGATGAGATACAATAATAAATACAAAGCGGTTCTTTAATTTTCGTCTGTTATTTCGTCCATTTTTATTTTTTTTGTAATACACGCTTTTCTTTTTATTTCGTTTTTTCTTATATCAATATTATTTTGGTTCTTATTAATTCTCATATTGGTTTTGCGAAACTAATAATTTGTATGAAATTTTCTTATGAAGTCGATATAAAAAAAAGTGAGAATTCAATTATCACGCAAATAGGCTGGTATAATCTTTTTAATTATTATATGTATATTAATTTAAACAATGTAAAATGTATATATAGAAGTAGAGTATAATTAACATTTAATTTAACAATCGTACAATTGTTTAAACATTATAAAACTAATAACTTTCATCTCTTTAATATTATATACTTTAATTTTACTTTTTTTTTTATACATTATTGATCAGTGATGTAAACAATAACAAAGAAGAAAAGGTTCGAGCAACTTCGATAGCTGACGAACACTATTATTTGAATTTCAAGCAAAGCTATCTTATTTTATACTCTCAGATTAGAATAAACTCTTTTGTTAGAATAAATTCTTTTGACTATTTAACATTTATTAAAAATATATGTAACACTTTAGTGTACTTCACTAATATTAATAATTAAATAATAATAATTTATAAGAATCAAATTTATATAATTGATTTAAGAAATGCACTTTTTTTATTTAAACATCACATATGCGTTAATACAATGTTAAAATAAAATAATTTTAATCTTAAAGTTTTTTGGTACGAATTTTAATACTTTCGTTTTCATTAAATAATAACAAAGACAAAGGGTTAGAGCGACTTTGATAAACAAATAACAATTAGTCTGTCGTTTAAACGATTCTTTTGATTATATAATATTCATTTAACATGTTTATAACACTAAAATGAACTCTAGTAATTATTAATAATTATGTAAGAAAAGTTTATAATAATCAAGTCTGTACATTTGTTTAAACATTACCATAAGTTGTAATATACGTTAAATAGAAAGTAAATGAAATTAAAAATTTCGATATGTTTAAATTTTGAACTCTGAGTCGTTGCTTTCAAGTAATATCAATAAGAATGATCTTTTCAATGACTTTGATAGTTATCGAAAGTTTTCTTTTGCATTTCGACAAGTAAACATCGAAATTCTCTCTTTCCATATGGCTAAGCTTAATTAATTTGTAAATATTATTGACAATTTTATAATTATTTAAATAATCTATAATGTACACAAAGTACAATAAACTAATATTTATACAATAATGCAGTCGTTTAAACATTACATAGCCTGTAACACGCGTTAAATATAAAATTTCAAGTTAATATTTCAACCCGTGTAAATCTCGAACTCGACTTAAATAATTTATACTTTCGATAAATTTATAATTATTTAAACAATAATATTTTGGTTTGAACATTATACAGTTCGTAATATGCGATAAATATAAATTAATATTTCAATACATTTAAATTTCGAACTCGGAGTTGTTACCTGCAATTAATATCAATCATGTCAAAGACGAAAAATCCGAATCGGCACGGGTGATTGGTTGTAATTAATTAACTTTTCATTTTTATTGTTAATTTTTCTTTGTTAATTTTTCTTTAACAATGCTCTTCTTGTGTTACTCGAATGACCACGAGTAACTTTTTTTTTGATATTTACTCGAGAATGGTTCCTTATTTCTTGATTTATTATTAGATCAGAATAGAATCTTCTTGTTTCATACATGTTTATATTTATTTGCATTTTAACATCGATATTCATGGATATTTGCGAGTTTTAATAAACAATAAACAAGAAGATATTCGAGATAGATATTTTCTTGAAATAGAATAATCATTTGTATAAAGAAGCGTCTAAGAATTTTCCATTGTATTTTTAACACTAACCATACCAAACCCGGTCAAATGACCGGTTTTAAATTTAATTATGAATTTTACATGTATTGTTATGTTATCCGTTCATCATCAACTATCTGTAAAGTCTTAGATTCTCTGATTAATCAATTTTTTACCTTTGGTCTTTTTTACTTTTTTTTTCTACTGAGAAAAATTCATCACCTGGCTTGCTAACCGTGATCGGTGTACAAATTTGTATCATTTTTTAAATTTTTCTTTGATAGAAAGCGAATACATGAGACAGTTGCGTATTAATGGGTTGGCAACTAAGTGATTACGGATTTTAAATAAGAATCTATCGGCAAAATCCGCATTCACTTAGTTGCCAACCCATAATAAAACCAAATTCTGAGTCGATGTCACCGATCTAATGACAAGAAAGTACAGTGTTAAATCAAAATCCTATAAATGGCCTGTGCAAGTTTTTATCAACACCCTTGATTTGACCAGTATCAATGTATGAATCCTTTATAAGAAAACAAGTGGACAAAATATATCTAGACAACAATTTCTACTACAAATAGCAGAAGAGCTTGCTGAAGACTATCACGAATTTCTCTAAGAAGAAAAGGAAAACGTAATTAATTCAATATAAGTTATTAACTTAAAGTATAAAGTATAATTAGGAATATATCAAGTTACGAATATTTGAAAATTACATTTACAAGAACATAGATTGATTCGTGATGGACGCGGGTTGTAAAAATGATAATGAAATGTATAGATATAAGAAATAGATCTCGCGGTACTACCGATTTAAAATCGACCATGTTGAATACACACGGGTTTAAATTTTTGTACAGGAAAATATAAAATCTTTCAATTGCATAAAATGCAGTTAATTGGAGTTAATAAGTGTAGTAATTGAAGTTAGTGTACGGTTAACATTGGATTAAAATTTTTACAAAGTATAATCGAACTGATGGCTGCTTGATCTATTTGCGTTATAAGAATTTTTTTTTTATTGTATTTAAATAGACAAATTAAAAAAAAAGAAAAAAACTTCATATTTCAGTAATTTTAACATATATTCTGTAGTCATATTCTATAGTATTCTAAGTTCAGTGCTCTGTAATAAAAAACAGAAACAAAAATATAATAAAAATTATATAAGAAAGAATAAATCTTGAAAATATTATTATGTACATGTACATTATTGATAATATTGACTATTAACAAGGAACATTTACTAATTGTTTTGTATAATATGACATTATTTAGAGTGATCAATGCATACAGCTACTTCATAATTTTCATTTTGATAAATTGTTTCTATTCTCTTCTTTTGATATAAATAAATGATATAATACTTTTGATCTTTTCTTGATTAAGTTTTTATTACTAATGGAAAATGTTGTCCAGTAACTTTTGATAGCAATGATGCGCATTTTGTATCCTTTTTATTTTCTTTAATATTTTTAGTTTTTTTTTTTTTTTTTTTTTTTTTTTTTTATATAACAAATGTACAAATAACCGTAAATATTCGCGCCAACTCACAATATCTAAAAATGTAACATGCTTTGGTAATAATGGCCAGAAAATTTGACGTATATATATGCTAATAATAGAAATGAGTTAAATAAACTTTAGCCATATGTATAAGTTTAATTAGAAAGACAAAATATAAAGTTTGCACTATTAAAAAATATTTTTTAAGTAATCTATCTTTAGAGAAGTACAGTCTCTACTTCTAGTCAGAAGTATAGTTCATGGTATAGTCTATATAAGAGTATAACTTATACAAATCTATATATCGATATGATAGACACATGATGAAGACTAATGAAGACAATGCTCTCCTATTGCGCTTATAGTTCATATTTTGTCCATAATCGTCGCTGAAGTTACACATCCTTCATGCGAAAGGTTGTAATTAGTTCGTAACCTATTATTTACAACTGTAACTGTATGTTTTTGATACATTTTTAAATAATGTTGTATTTATTACAAATTAAATGACATTTAAATTTATTGTACATCACAGTTATATAATTTGAAAAAAGAAATACTATAATATACGATGAATTATTCAAGGAAAGTTAAAAATTGTGAACTACGATTTTGTATTATTTGGCGGTAAAGCTGAAGTTAAGTTAGATATGCCCTGTTTGAACTTTCGTTAATTTTTTTTACTCGCTACCACTTTGCATAATGCTATAGGTTTATTATCGGTCAAAATGGGAATGTACAAAGTCCAAATGAATTTTTAAAAAATTTAATTCTGCACCTAAAAAATATAGTGTATTTAATTCTGAAAATTGTTGGTAAGCAATATATTATTATTCATATTTTTGTTTTATTTATGTTATTGTTATCTATTTTCATTGAAAAACAATGTAAATAGATATATATCTAATTTATAATATTGATTCTGTTTTTACATAAAAAAAACAATTAATATTATTTCTCAATATACTACTATAATATTAACATTACTTATTATTATACTAAGAAACTAAATATTATACAATTTTATTAAATTTTATATTTATATTATATTTGATTTTTTAGACCTTTAAATTCATTTAAGCAATACAATTTATTGATAATAATTAAAATTGTTTCAGGTTATATCTGTCATAAAAAATATTTTTGATAATATTGTAAGTCATGGTTTCTTTAATAAAAAATATTCAGTTGGCTTCACTTTTTTACAATGGTAATAGAATTGCAACACAATTATTTTCTACTAATACAAAGTTACATTTAGAAACTGAGGTAAAAGAAGTGATCTTAAAATATCTTGATGGGAAGGATAATGGTATAGTAGTCCTAGGACTAAATCGCCCGAATACCCGTAATGCTTTTGGGAAAAATCTTGTATCGCAATTAAATAATGCAATCTCTACTATTAAGCAAGACAATAAATTACGAGTATTAATTATTTGTAGTCTAGTACCATTTGTATTCTGTGCTGGTGCTGATTTACATGAAAGATTAAAAATGAGTAAATCAGAAGTATTAGAATTCGTAACATCCTTAAGGAATGTTATGAACGATATAGAATCAATATCAATACCAGTTATATCTGCTATAGATGGTATAGCATTGGGTGGTGGTTTAGAATTAGCATTGGCTACAGATATTAGAATAGCAGCTTTAGAAGCAAAACTAGGTCTTGTGGAAACAAAACTAGCAATAATACCAGGTGCCGGTGGTACTCAGAGATTACCAAGAATAGTTGGATCTGGTATAGCCAAAGAACTTATTTACACAGCACGTATTTTGAATGGACAACAAGCAAAGAATATTAATCTTGTAAATGAAGTTGTACCACAGAATAAAAATGGTGATGCGGCTTATCAAGCTGCATTATTACTTGCAAGAGAAATTCTACCTAATGGTCCTATTGGAGTAAAGTAAGTATCATATATTCTTAATTTTGTATTGTAACATATTATACTATGTTTTATAATCTCACTTAGACTAGCAAAAGAGGCTATATCAAAAGGTATGGAAATGTCTATAGAAGATGGATTAGAAATTGAAAAACAATGTTACAATAAAGTTATAAATACTGAAGATAGATTAGAGGGTCTTTCAGCATTTATAACAAAACGAGTGCCTATTTATAAAGGTATATAAATTTATGTAATATAGGATGATTATTTGGAAATCATCTATGATTGTTATCTTTTAAAATCTTTAACTGAAAGAATTAATTCGTGGGGACCGATATTTATATGATACTTTTGCATCAATTATGTTAATATAGTTAATATAATTTCCTGGTAAAGTTTAGTCTCATTTTAATAATATCCTGTATAAATTTAAATATTTTTATATGGGGTTGTAGTTATTGCTTAGTCCAATATTTATACTTGAATCATTGTTAGATTATTTTGAATGAAATAAATATGTATATACAACTCAAATTGTATCTATGTTATACGAATTTTTTAAGATATTTAATAATGCATATTTTAATACAATGGGATTTTTATAATTGTTATAATTACTGTAATTACTGTATCAGAAATATATTTTTTTAAATATACATTTGTTTAAGACAATAAGAAATAATTAATCTTCCTTTATATTTCAAGAAAGTAATCAAATGAAAATCGACTATGATTATAACTTATTTGTTTAATTTTATGAATATAAAGAATTAAGGTTTTTACAAGAAAACAACTATGATAAATCTTAGATATATATTTAATGTCTTAATTTTTTTATAACATAATTTTTTTAATAAATTTATGTAGTATATTCAGTAAAGTCATCCATATAAACTCGTTTATTAGATCTTGGTGACAAATCATCTGAATTACCATCAGCATTATTATTTACGGATTCTTGTAGTACTCTGCTTCGAAGTCTTTTAATATGCCTCAAACGTTCCAACCAATTGGAAGCATATGGATTATGACTGTTCTGTTTTAAGGAAGAAGATACCATCGAGGCTAGCTGTATGTAAAAAATAAACAAATAATAAAGATAGTAAGGTTAATCGTTGTTATTCATTATGTAGAAGAACTTACATTTGCATGTAAGGCAAGTTGACGTGCGAGTATAGCTAGGTTTTCATCAGAGATAATTTTTGGTTCGCTATGACCAATATGTTCTGCAAGTTCTTCTCTTGCTTGTACTGTTACCTGATTAGTGCCATGATCTAAAGGTTGGATCACAACACAAGCATAATTAAATTGTCCCTGAAATAAAAATTTAACATAAACAATTTTCATCAATTAACTTTTCATTATATACTATTAAACATTATATACTACTAAATATTATTACATAGATTAATTATGTAAGATAAGTTTATTAAACTATTATAAAGTATTTCAGTAAATATTAAAACTAATACTTATTTAATGTCTATTTTACATACACGCGCGCGCGATTGTTGTGTATATATATATATGTGCACACACGTAGAGACGTGCATATCATGTATCTCAAATATTTACTGTATTACTTACTCAGATATTAATTTTTAATAGATTAATTGAGAACTTATATATTAATTAACATCTAACCTTGACAGTCTGAATATTATATGACTCTCCGGATTCATTATAAACGACAGTTACATAATTATTTCCAATATGCTGTTTCTTTGAAGTGCATTTTGGATCACTTTGCTTTGTTGGCATTAATGTAGCTACATGAAATGCAACCTAAAACCAAAAAAATATTTTTATTTTACAATAAACAAATATAATTTATTATTTTGAACTGAAATACGAACTTGTGTAACATCATCTTGCCATATATATGCAAAATTTCCATTTTCGCCATTGCGATCTAATCCTCCTAAAAATACACTTTCATCTACATCCTTCAGTCGTATCAAAGTTCCTAAATCTTTTAAAAATTTCATGTATCGGTCAGAACCATGCTGATTTGCTAAAATCTCCACCTCATTTGAAGCTTGTCCTGGACCAACGTATAATACTCCAATTTTATGTGTTTCATATGGTTGTATTCTATCTAAATTCGTTACTGCTCTTTGTATAGCAGTTGTTTGAGGGACTAACAAAGGCTTTTCTGTTGTAGTACCAAAATGTGCAGTGTGATATAATTGTAAAAATACAAAACTGTAATATGTATATTTTATACATTAGTTTAATTATAGATAATGTAAACTTAATTTATCCGAATTATATATATTACCTAGGATTAATACCAGTTCGAGGGGATTCTTTAATACGTGGTGAATTACCTCGACGAGCAGTATTCCATTCATTACGGGACTTTGTAACTGGACTCATTACAGATATAGTATGTCCTCTATCACGAAAAGGTATTGGTAAAGGTGGTAATGCAGAAGGATCCGGCCTTTCATCTTTCTGATAAAGTGAGACAAAGCAAATAATAAATTATAGTTTATATAATACATTACAATTAATATACCTTATCGACAAGTAGATTTCTACCAATAGGAGGTTTATTTTCAATAGCTATTGGCATCTGTTTTTGATTAGTATCATAATTGACCAAGCGAGAATAAATTTGTGTAGGCGATTGCGGGGGTTTTGTTCCTGCTGACTGAATTTGCGATGTGCGAACTTGTGTTGTCAAAAAATTTCCAGGTGCCTAAATTATTTTAGATATATTATAAAATCAGTTTCAAAAAATACAAATTTAATTCAAATTAAATTCAATTTTAGATATATTACAAAATCATTACATAAAATAACAATATTAATAAATCTAGTCATTTTGTGTTTCATACCTGCGCAGTTGTAGGAGATGGTGGTACAGTATTACTAGTAGCTGTTATTTGTGTCGCTTGTGTTGCTCCTGGATACGAACGCTGTGATCGTAAAGTACTTGGATGATCTGTAGTATTCTCTGATGATGGAGGTGTAGTGCCCATACTAAACATTTCTTCTGGTATTGCTTCACAACTTACTCTAACATTAAATAATATTATATCTGAAATAAAACTTTTAACAAAAAATAAATAAAATATAAAGTTACCTCATGTCTTTTGAAAAAGTAGTTTTTGCATGTTTTTTCAATTCTGCATCTAATTTAATGTCTATATCCATAGTAGACAGATCTTTATCAAATTGTTGTAAACTAATTTTTTCTTTATTTAAAAATGGATTTTTCCAGTTGGCACTCATTTCAGGACTTGAGTTAGATCTACGTACTGGATTTCGAGCCCGTCTGATATCTACTATAATATTTATATTTAAGTTATAATTTAAAAAATATATATATACTATTATACCATATTATTAATTTATCAAACATACCATCTTCTCCTTCCTCTAAACTTTCAAAACTGTCTTGTGAACTTTGACGTGAAGGGCTCGGACGTGCAGGAGAACCGGGTATTGCAATTGGCCCTGAAGATACAGACGAAGAAGTCATTGATTTCATTATACTACTTTGTTCACTTTGTGGAAAATCATTTTTATCCAGTCCATCCTAAAATAACATTTAACTTTTATTATAATTTGTTTTTTATTAACACCACAATTAATGATCTTTTAAATACCTCTGCTTCATCTCCTGAGTAATCTACATTAGATTCTTGTTGCTTGCTTGATACACCATTTGGAAGTGGCATATAAAGAGCCATAATGTCGTGTACAGGAAAATCCATTGGAGTTTCAAATTGCATAGAGTTTTGAATTCTCATAATCCAGGACATGTCACCTGTAGGTCTACGTACATATATTTCAGCCCAACCTTGACACCAACAAGCACAAAGTACATGCTCTTCATCTTTTTTAATTTCAAGTATTTGTTCTAATTTTGATTGCTTTTTATGATCTTTTTTACTCTTCTCTATGAGAATTTCTCGTTTTGTATTATCCATATCATCTATTGATTTTTTAGATTCTTCAATTGGACAATTTGCAGTAGCATTTGCATTAGAACTTCCATGCCCACCAGAAGATTGTCTAGACAATTTTTCTTCTTTCCCAGTCTAAAAAAAGTTACTTAATAGTTTAATATTGCATCTTTAAAAATAATACATGAGCATACACACAGTTCTATTTATAATAAAAGATTTATTCTTAGTAATTATAAAAGAAACTAATAAATTTTGAAAATTCACATAAATAATTTTTATATAAATTATTCTATCTAAAAAATCTGAAAAATAAATGACTGTTTAATATACCTCCAAACTAGGTAATCTGCGTAAATTTGTTTGGGAAGACTTTATATGTTCAGGTGATTGAGGCCTGGATTTACATGCTATCCAACAATTGTCACATAAACCACCACGCATTGCTTTGTTACTGCACCCACTTGTTGTAACAGTAATAAGTCTATTACCAAGAAGCCACGTCATAGATTGGCCTTCTTTAAGAAGAAAATCTGCTGCTGGTAACCTGAAATGCAAAAAAAGATACATATAAATATATATATATTAACATGAAAGTAATATTTCAATATTTAAACGCTATTAAGAAAATCACAATACAGAATGGTTACCTCTTTGGGCGAGCAGAATAAGTTGAGAAAGTATATCGAGCCATAAGATCGATACAAGTTTCTGTAAGTTCAATGTGAAAATTCATTAATGCCTCATCGATTGGTGGTTTTAAATCTAAGGCTCTACTTTCTCCTATCATACGATTGGTCATTATTGGTCTTTCTCTTCTACCTCTACTGCCCTATGTAATGATATCATTATATGATATAAAATTAATAGAAACGATAAATTATTATATATTTATACCTGCTCTGTTAGACTAGAACTACGCTTCCTATTTGAAGAATCTTCATTGATTGAACTAAAGTCAGATTTCATCAAATGTCCTTCTTCAAAAGGAACTATCACATTTGCACGGAGACCCTATTTTAAAAAACATGATTATATTAATATTATCATTATAATTAAAACTTTAAAATACGTTAATGAATATTACGCACTGTAGTAATAAATTTAACAAAATCTCTTCTAAATGGCAGTCTACATTTTAAAAACCATACAGCTATTACATGATGAGCCAATGATACTGTATAATGGTTATACTTAAATGGATTAGTGTATGGCAATAGTATAGCAAATACAGACATATGCTGATCTCCAATAAAACTGGCAAAAACCTTTGGTAGTCTAGTAAGAGCTAAAATAATGTTTTAAATTATATTATTTCGATACAACATAACACTTAAAGATTTAATTTTATCAATTATATACTCACTAGACAGAAATTCCAATATAGGAATAGCAATATGGACTGTAGCTGAGATTTTTGTTAAGATTGAAAGTACTTCGGTTAAAAGCTTATTCATAGCACCACGCATTTCTAAAGTACAAGTTGTGAGGCTAGTAACACACTGACTAGCACATTTTGCTGTTAAACCAATCTGTTTTCCAAATCAATCAAACATTTGTATGTTAATATATTGTGGTAATACACAGATACATAATGCAATATTATATATTTATTTCTGTATAATACCTCCAAACATTTTATTAGTCTTTGTTGTAAATTAGGTTCTAAGTGAGCATGATATGAAGCCAAAGATGCTAATACTGGAAAGACATAAACTCGAAATTCAGAAAGAGTAAACTTAAGTGGTACATTATATAAAGATTCTGGTAGTCTTAAATTTTTATCACTAACCTGTAAAATATTTCAAATTAATTATTGTTAATAAATTTAATTAAAGAAAGAAATTATGAACATATAATTTAAAAAATTTACCATGGAACACAATACTGTAGCAAACAAATCAATGTCACTACTATGCCAAGATAATATCAAAGCTCTATTTTGCATAACTTGTGGTAATTCTTTTAATACAAGTTGTAAAACTTTCCAATCTGTAATATATAATGCGATTAATAAATAAGTTTAGATTTTTTATCATGCAAATTAATTGAAATTCTAACCTTTTTCTTGTTTTATACAAGAAATAACAGTTTTACAAGCATATGTTAAAGACATATGAGTAATCTGACAAGAAATATGCTGCAATGGTGCAGGACTAGCAGGTGGAGGGCTGCTACTACCACCAGCATTACTCATTCTTTCAGATGGAGGATGTTCCAATACTAAATAAGGACTGTAACGTATTATTGTTGTATTTGATGGATCCAGGATACCAAGATGATACAAAGTGTTTGCTCTGATTTTTAAAAAGCAGTCAAAAATCTAGATTAAATAAAATACACTGTTATTTTATAAGCTATAATAAAACTGAAGGAAATATTTATTTTGTGTCTCACATACCAAATATCTAATTGTAGATACATTATGGAAGACAGAAGGATCTTTATAATGCTGTTCAAGATGATTCACCAAAATTTTGTAAGCACAAATAGCATGACTTGATGGCAAATGATACATCTTGAAAGTAAGTATTTTTATTATACCAACAACAGCTGTTTTTACATCCTTTATGTCAGCATCAATCGATATTGATGTATCTGATGTAAATGGTTTATTAATTATCTAAAAATTAAAACATTCAAATGCTTGGTTACTCCTGGACCACTCTATTTATATCACATAATTGTACTAAAGAAAACAAAAATAAATATAATAGTTATTATGTAAAAATTTAATTACCTTCTCTAATATATCTAAGAACTCTAAACATCTTTTTGTCTCACATTCTACACAAAGGTCCACAAGAAGATATGCAGCAACATTACGGATTGTAATATCTGGATCCATATCCACATGTTGCAAATATGGCACAACTATGCGTTCTATCAACTCATCTTCATATTGTGACCTAAAAATACAAGATACATTGCTCTATTCGATATTTCATAAATATAAAAATTAATAATACCTATTAACTTGAATGACATTTGCTAATACATCAAGAGCTTTTACTCTTATATTAGTACGTGTATCAATTTTATAATAAAGTTCCATTAATGATAATAGTCGAGATTGCCAATGATGATGCATAGGATTTATTCTAGAAGCTCTGTATTCGATTAATTTTAAAACTGAGGATTCCTAGAAAAATATAATTAAAAAGAAGTATATAATTTGAACTTTATCTTGAAATATTGTCTCACATGTGCATACTTACAGACCGTAGATTACTACAACGTTCTACAAGATTATAAAATCTTTGTACATAACCATTGTAATGATTAATATCAAGGAGATTTTCAATATTATTTATTGTTTCGTGCAAGCTTATTGATACCTGTTTTGTGGCTGGTTGATTACTAGTTTCTGAACAAATAATATATCAAGTTCTAATTTGTCCGTTTTTGTAAATAAAAAATTATGAACATTCACATATGATATATAAATTACCAGTATGTACAATTATTTCTTCTATGATATCAAGGATAATACTCCATGTAGGTTCATGAAGTTCAGCACCACATTTATTCACTAATCTTTGAATTGATAATGTAACTTCATACATAACAATTGGATGATTACATTGTAGTGCCTTGGAAAGATAGCTATACTTTTAACTGTACAGTAACAATTCTTAAAATTATCTATGACTTATTTACCTGATGAAATGAAGGTAGAACTGATGTTGGTGTACAAACTAATTTAGGAATTCTATGTGTACCCCATAGTCCCATATTAACATAAAAAACAGCACCTCTTAGGAGCCGTACATCACGTTGATAATTTGTATCTTGCAACAAACGACACATTGTATATAATGCAGAATGTCCCATATGAGTACCCAACAAATTTCTCATTATCTGCATTAAATATATGTATTGGTAAATAATATGTAATTTTTGTATATATGATAGCTTTAAAGAAAGAAATAAAAATAAATTTATTATACTACATACTTTCCAGCTTATCTGACAATATGTTTCAACATTGACACTTCTGCATAATGCTATAATAAACATCTGTAATGAATCTGATTGTAAATTATTGTAGCATACAATTGCATCAAGAACCTCTAAGCATCCTGAGACTACATCTGTGTTATTACTATAGTAACAAAGATGACAAATACACCTGAAATGTACAAATTAAAGAAATTTTCTATAAAATATTAAAGAAAATAAATTCTACTAATTGAGATATTATCATATTTACTGAATAAGACCAGAAATAATATGTTCATCGATGTAAGCAGAATTAAATTTTATGATGTTAACTAAGAGTGATAGAAATTCAGCACCCCGTTTACCATCATCATTAGTTACTGTTGGGAGCCATTCTAATAAAAATGGGCCCATTCTTTCCTCCAAATGTAAAATATCCTTTCCATTTTCTGTTAAACTTTGAAGCAATTCTAACCTAATATACATTAATTTAAATAATTTATTTACATATAATTCTAGCTTCTGTTATGATAAATAAATTAAAAACAAAAATTAAATTCAAAATTAATTATATTACCTAGGACCAATGTCTTCAGGAATATTATGATCTTTTACTACCATAAAAAATTTTACTCGCATTAAAGAAGATAATTTTGAATATTGCCCTTGCACAAGACATTTTAAGAAATTTAATGTTACATGTCTGTGTTCACGTGGTATATCCTTTCCTAATAGATCTTGAACCAAATTCCATAGACGTTCAGCTGCTCTCTAATGGAAAATAATAACATATATATGTAATAAATTTTTACTATTTAAATATATAGATTACTTTACAAATAACAATAATATATATATATATATATATATACATCTTCCCATTGTTGATTAAGTACTACATCACATAAATCTTTAATAACTTTTGTACGATGATGTACTGGACTATCAGGACTAATTTCTTTTTCAATGTCATGTGACAATGTAAAATCTTCACGACTTTTATAATTTCCTAAAAAATAATACGGTAAACAAGCATATATTATTAATATACATTAGTTGAAATATTTATATTAGTTAAAAGTACTTTCACAAAAAACTATTATAACGTCTAATTAAATGTCTATATTATTAAAAAAGTCTATATATATTTTAACAACAATTTATAAGTTATGAAATTAAATTTGTAATAAATTAACAAGTATATTTAAAATATTGATTTATTTTAATAGATAAATGAATTTAGAAAACTTGTTAAGGATTAGAAATTTAAAATAATTTTTGAGTTTAATTTACCTTTATTAATACGAAAGAATTGCTTCAATTTGTCGTGTAAAGTTTTATTATCTTTATCTTTTGAACTCATTTTCGATATTTTAGATTTTTAACTAAAACATACAGAATAAAACAAGTTTCAAAAGATTTTCATTATAATATATCGTATAACATTGGACATGTCAAAAACAAATCTAAGTCAAGGAATATGAATCCTATAGATCTACAATTCATATGAAATTTTTCATTAAAAAATTTGGATGGTAATAAGAGATTTACTTTATCACAATTTATAGAGATCTACAATATCAACTATGCTTTTTATTGAACGAAGACGATATATTCGCAATGAGTATTTATAGAATGGAAAATATTATTTACATTATTGATAATTTGCTATTCTTTTTTTTTCAACTTTTTTCTTATAAAATTATATACAAAACCTTTAATTAATAGGATTTAAATTGTAAACAATCCAAACACATGTAACACGATCTGTGTTACCTGACTTTTGCAGTGCTTTGCAGGTACAGAACTACAATTGCAGATTATTTGTCATAATAGAGATCTTATGCTTATGATTAGATATCATTAAATCTTGAAAGTTATGATTTATAATATCATGTAATTAATGTTATGTAATATAAATTTGGAAAAGTTAACACATAAAAATAACATATTTACAAAATATTTCGTTAGATGACATTGAATGTAAATAAAAATCTACGGATAGATAAGAACTTGCGTTGATTGGTCAGAATTCAGGCGGTGATTATAAAGAGTTCATTTGAGCAGCATTGATTTCACTGTGATTATAATAGAATAAATATATACTAGATCATTATATATTTGGTTTATTATATGCCACTTATTCTATCAGGAGTATAATAAAACGTATGTTTTTATATTTTTATTCAAAAAGTATAAAATAATTCAATTTTATTTCTAACCTTACTCTCATATAGTAGCTTTACATTTTACATTACAATTTATTTGTAAATTTAAAAAAGCTTTTCAAAATGATGCAGCAATATATGAAAGAATTGGAACAAGTGAGTTTAAGATTATATATGTGTGTGTATGTATATGTATATATTACAATGTAATATGTTGTCATGTTAATAATTTTTCTAGGAGCCTTTTGATCCTGAAGAATTTGTTGAACGTCTAGCTTGGAGAACTGTTAATGATAAAACAAAAGATGGAGACAAAGCATTTTTTGATCCTGTCATTGTACATGAGACTTTCTTACAAGCTATTAAGGATTTACAAATTTTACAAGAACGTCAGCAAAAAAAGTGTGAGAAGCTTGAAGTTGGTTTAAAGGATGAAGAAGCCAGACATGCACTTGAAATATTAGATTTACAAGAAAGAAATAAACATTTGATTGACTTATTTCATCAGTTAGACGAAAGAATAAATTCTGTTGCCACCAAAGTTCTTCATTTAGGAGATCAATTAGAAAGTGTTAATATACCAAGAGCTAGAGCAGTTGAAGCTCAAAAACTTATGCGACACTTCTCAGAATTCTTAAGTCCTGGACCTTTAACTGATCCAATTTTTACAGATAAAACTTCAGTAAGTTTATTATGCTTAAAAAACAAAAATGCTTCAGAAAGTAAATTATTGAATTCTTTTTCTATTGTAGTTAGATGAAGCAGCAGATGTGATTCAGAAATTACATCTTATTGCTCAAGAGTTACCTGCAGAAAAATTTGAACATGCAAAGAAAAAGATAAGCGTTAAATATGATGAAATCGAGCGTAATCTGATAGAAGAATTTGTTCAAGCACATAACAGAGAAGATGCAGTTCGAATGAAAGAATTAGCATCTGTATTATCCCAATTTAAAGGTTATTCACAATGTATTGATGCATTTATAGAACAAAGTCAAATGGGTTCATTTGGTGGAAAAGACGTTTTTCAAGATGTGATACCCATGTGTATAAAATACAATAAATTAATGGAACAAGTATTTTCTAATCCAGAGCAAGTAATGGCAAAATTTGTCCTAAATATTTATCATCTACGACTTCAAAAATATGCTGTTGCTAAGCTGGCTGATAAAACAGATTCTGACAAATATCTTAGAAATTTGCATGATTTATATGGAAGAACAGTGAAATTATCAAATGAATTGAAAATGTTTAATATGGGTTCTGATGATAGTTACCTTAAAAAATTAACTAGAAATATATTTCAAAAATATTTAGATACTTATATCACGTAAGTTTATATTTTGCACAATGTTTTGAATTTACAAATAATTAATCCATCTAATGTTTTAGCACCGAAATGAAAACATTGCGGGAAAAATCAGCAGCTTTATTAATTGAGTATTATGAATCCAAAAATCACCAAAAAAAGCAACTACAAACTGGTGGTTTTCAAGAATTACGTCGTGATTTACAAGCTGCACTTGCAGCAAGAACAAACATAAATATTGCTCAAATAGAAGATTATGGTGGAGAAACATTTCTTTCAGAAGAGTTAGCTATTGCACTTTTACAAAGAAGTAAAATGGCTTTTCAAAGATGCCAACTATTATCACAGCCAAATGATTTAGCTGTAAATGCAGCTCAAATTTTTGAAACATTGTTACAATACTTGATAAATGAACATGTTGACTATGCATTAGAGTTAGGATTACAAAGTGTACCAATACCAGAAAGTAGAACTCAACCAGAAATACATTTTTTCAATGTCATGCATCAATGCAATGCAATACTTCGTCTTTTGGAAGAACAATTTAATGATAGCGTGCTTCCTCTTATTATGTAAATTTCTCTCTCTCTCTCTCTCTCTCTTCTATTAAGTTTTAGTAATTATATAATATACAAAAAAAATATTAATTGAATTTTAATTTAATATTATTTTTTCAGGGGTACAGCAAAACATGGAGATTGTATGTTAAAGAAAAAAGTTATATTAGATCAAATTGATATGAAACTAGATACAGGTTTAGAAAGAAGTATAAGTGCCATTGTTGGCTGGGTTAAGATTTACTTACAAAATGAACAGAAAAAATCTGATTTTAAACCTGATACTGATGTAGATACTTTAAGTACTCCAGCTTGTCTGACAGTAGTGCAATATGTAACAGGAATGATACGTTACATTAGAAATACCCTAGATGGGAAGAACTTAGAAACTGCTTTAACAGAACTTGGAGTTCGATTTCATAAAGTAATTTATGATCATTTACAACAATTTCAATTTAATTCTGCTGGTGCAATGTGTGCAATATGTGATATGAATGAATATAGAAAATGTGTTAAAGAACTTGACGTTGATGTTGTTATATCATCATTTGATACATTGCATGCTTTATGCAATTTACTTTTAGTAAAGTCAGAAAATTTGAAACAAGTGTGCTCAGGAGATCAATTGGTATATCTTTTTCTTATTTATAACTATATGTAATATTTTAGTAAATATATATCACAGATAAATCTATAATCATTTCTATAATGGTTTTAGGCTGCGCTTGATCGTTCAGTTTTACTTAACTTCATTCAATTGAGAACAGACTACAAAACTCAGAAATTAGCCAATTGTCTGAAAGGCCTTGCAACGTGATAATATATTTCATCCATACAAGTTTTGAATACTGTTAAATATTGTTGAGTATTTTGAATACTGTGATGTAGAGTATGTGTAATGTTGATTGTATGCAATTACTATTCTTTTTTTGCTTTTGCAGATATAAAATTAACAATGATTGGCCATAAGATTATCATGTAAAATGAAATATGTAGGCAAAAAGGAATTGTTATTTGTAAATAGTAACACACATGTATCTCTTTATCTCTCTTTAAGTATATACCACATATTGTAAAATAAATCAAATTCTCCTTTTTGATATTTGAAGTAAAAAGTAAAAAATATTTAAACATTATATGACATTCTATGTTAAATTGAAATTAGTAAAAGTATATTCATTTATAGCAAATATATACTAACAATTTATTAATGTATAGTAATTGTCATAAAGGAACTGTTCCTTTTTAGGGCTCACTATTTCTTTCATCTCTTTTAATTATGTACATGATATAACTGAGTATAAGATAAGAATATGCTTCCACTTTAATTATATTAGAAAAAATTTTCATTTACACCATTGCACATGAAATTTATACATTAATTTAGTTCCAATATTTAACTAAAAGAATGTAAAATATAAAATTATATTATCTTTCATAGTAGTGCAGTAAACAATAAAACAAATTTTAAATTTTATTAACATTAAATTGCTTTATGTTGAGTAATATAGTATAAGTAATGCAATATATGACATCTCTCTCTATCTCTCGAAAATTAAATTGAATCAAGAGATGAATATTAATGTATTAAAAATTATCACACATGTTTTGTATATTGATGTGTATACTCAATAAATATTTTACTTCCACATTATTAGTGTTAACTCATTTTGAGTAACTTATTTACTTCAATGGAAGCATCCAAACAATGGTAATACAAATGGAATAAACAAAAAATAGAAAATTTGATTTAGGGAATTTTGTTATTGTTACATAATTTATAAGCAATACTAGAACGTTAGAATTTTCACGCACAATCATAATTTATTGAATATCACAAAGACGAGTTACACTTTGTCTTTATGTGTTTGCTTACTATAAAATATTTAATACAGATTTTTTGTTTTTTATTATGCATGAAAATTCATTTTCTATCTGATTATATGTTTGTATGCTTTTTTCTGATGAGTCATTACACATAAATATTATTCATATGAAAGTCATACATATGCATGGCAATCTTGACAAAAAATAAAAAGAAAAACACAAGAATACTTTAGTGAAATATTCTTTCTATGTACATTGTATATTGACTTATTGGATGATTGAATTTTTCAAGTATTTTCAGAAACATAAGCATTTGTAACAGTAATATCTAATTATATATTATTCAGTAAGAGCTCAAAATTTTTAACACATTTCTGAAAGATGTTTTTGATAATACGGTACAAGAATATGTATTATGTAAAAAATAATACTACATATAAATCTATTTATTATCTTATATTTTATAATATTATAGAGAAATAAAGCATACAAATATGTAAAAATGATGACACTATTTTATTAGATTTTATTGTAGTCGTAAAAAAAGAGTAAAATATATTTTACCGTACTTGTACCGTACTGTTAAATATGGTAGATAATTAGCACAGTTTAATAATAATAAAAGGGTTTTAAGTTCAGATTTCACTAAACAGTCTGAAGAACTATTGTAGTAAAAGAAGGATATAGAAGCTCACGGATATCAGCGCATACGATACGTATTTGTTTCATGAATTTCACACAAATCTCCTTTGAAGTCCAACTCAATACTGAAATCCAGATCTCTATAATTTCTTGCATTGGGCTTCATGGAGAATACACCATATATTTCTTCTCCTTTCTTCACTGTCATATATTCATCAAAATAGAACACTGTCTGCTTCCAGTGTGTGTACTGCACTTCAGGTGCTGTACTAAAGCCAATCCGTTTGTGGCACTTAGTGAATTCAATATTGAAGAATGTAACTAGTGCTTGAACATAATCATTTCTACGAACTTGAAGAGTAAATGGTGATGAAAATTCTAAATCTGCCTTTGTTACAGTATATAAATCAACTTCTTTGATAAGACATGCATTTGTAACAACTTGTTTTGGATCTACAATATCCACCAATGGTTCGCTAATGGCTACTTTCCTTATACTACTCATATCAAAGCCATACACATCATCCCACCAATTTATTTTTTCATCTTTATATTGTCTATCTTCGATGCCACATATAAATAAAGTTGCTTTGTCAGGAAATAACATTCCATCTTCACGAAGCCACTTATCTCTAGCAAAAAGCACCGTATCTAGCATAGATTCATAAAATAAACAATAACCCATCCACTCAGATATAATTATATCAACTTTTTCTATACCATCAGGTAAAGAAACTTCTTCAACTTTGCCTTTCAAAATTGTTATAACATTTGAAAGTTGATTAGCTTCTACTATCTTTTCTGCATATTCAACAATATTGGAACATTCTATTCCAATCACTCTGGCAGCTCCAGCTTTTGCTGCAAACATGGATAATATACCTGTACCACAACCTATATCAAGAACTGTTTTTCCTTTAAAAAGATGTTTATTGTGGTACATGGAGTTACGGTATGTCATTGTCCGTACTTCATCTTTTAGCATTTCTTCATGAATTCCATAATGAGCATACGAGTCAAAATAATAATCTCTAGATGTCATATCTTCAACAGATACAGATTCTTTGCATGATGGTACACTAGCATTTGTAGCTGATACAGGAGCTGATTCTCCAACATCCATTGATTCCATTTTTGAAGTCTGTAATCATTAATTATAACATATATTGTAACATTATAAATTAAATCCTATACACAAATTTTATTAAATATATAAGTAAGAAATATCATCTAATCTCTATTTATTAAATATACAAGTAAAAAATACATCTATAAAAAATTCCAACACTCTCATTATAAAATAGTTGATAAAATTCTACTATTTTCAATAGATAATAAATTGGTTATTTTATACTTTTTCATCTTCTTTTAAATAAATTAATTGTTTCTATAAACAATAAATAATTCTAATTAGAAATAATAAAAAGTCCATAGATTAATTTTGAAATATATTAATTGAATTAAATATAAATTGAATGTGATGTATACATTTTACGAGTTCTTTTATTCTCCTACAAAAACATATATATATATATATATATATATATATATATATATATATATATAACAAATATATTGGTATATATATAATATGTATATAAAATACTTACAGTTATGTAAAATATATAGTATAAATATTATTTATAATATTATTCATTTATGACGAATTATGCAATAAAAACGATAAAAATTTAAGGAACTTCTTTGTAGAATCTAAGAAGAAGATGCACGTGCCCGCCAAATTGAATGGCGTCTTTTGGAGACAGAATTATTCATGAATATTGCCCATCATGTACGCATATAATTCATGTTATTATAAATGGTACAGCAACGCCAGTATAGTGATTGAACGTGGTTCGATTAATTTGAAACAACGTGAAAAAATTATTTATGATATTTTGATATTATTGCCTAAAAGCCACTTTCAAAAATAACAATACATTTAATCGTGTATTTGCTGTAGTTCATTGATGCGATCCGCAGTAAATATAATTAGTATATATAATAGTTCCATTTCTTAGGAGTCAAAGTAATAAATATATTTCTTACTACAATATCTTACGTAACAGATTTCTTTTAAGCATTTTCCTGATTTTATTAAAAAAATTGTTCATCCAAGCTTACCTGATTTTCCGTTGTACACATGCCACCCTGGTTAATTTCTACCGGCACTTCATTAGCTGCCGCCATTTTGTTCCGCGTCACAGCAGACGACTAGCTTCAGGAACGTATGCAACCGTAGACATAATGGGTGAATTTATGTACTATTAATCGAATAAAGACAAATTACAATCAGAAATTAGAAAAACGATGTTATCTAATAATAATGCATATAGCTGAATAATTATTATCAATACAAGCTTATTAAATATGAAAAACGATTCAATATCTTATGAAAATGGAATGTAGATTATCTTTGTAAAACGCAGTATATATTAATGAATAGTAGATTACCATTTAATATTGTAGTAAATCTTTTTTCGAAATAACACACACTATACAACTATATCTCTATAACATTAATATTCCACATTATTTCAACTTTTAATTTGCTCCAAAATTGATGTAGAACTTATTTTTTAGTGAGGCAACTGTTATATTTAACAATAATAAATTTTTCAATAATGGACAACGTTAATTCTTTGTTAAATATAATCTTACATTGATTTTTCAGTCATTTGATACAAGAGATTATACAAAAGGAACATACAGATGGTAAAAATGGTTATCACGAAAAACGGAATGACGGAATGTCCTGGAAGGTACAATTCTTAACAGCAAAGAATCATTTGATACGTCCCTGCCGGATGCGCAGTGCGGTCATCCGAATATTCGTTTTATTTCATGTTAAATGTATTTATTTATCTTGGCATTGCTGTGAAAAATCCTATTTTTATCAAGTACGAATATATCTAATAAAATAACTCATAATATTTCAACGTAAGAATAAATTCGAATTCATGCCTTCGTTCAGTTGTTGTCACACGGATAAAAAAGTGTCGTCCAATAAGGAGCGAGTATAGCTGACAAGTTGCGTCGGGGTGGAAATGGGCAGGGAACGGGAGCTTGTACGCATTCGTGCCGTGAAGTGTTGCTTTCTTGAAGGGGGTCATCAACTACTCTTCATACACCAAATTTCATTTGTGATTCTCGTCTGTGAGAACGGGATACGTAATTATTTTTAATGTGCCGCGAGTATCAGTGGTCAAAGATTGTTTACATGGTGATTGTAAAACGTTAGAAGATGCTGGTAAGCAAACAGGCGGGAGAAAAGAGTTTCATGTTACGACAAGTGTATGAACATCGCATATATTGCGATCTTTTTCTTCTTTTCGTTTTTTTTACTCTTCTTTACATCATGGTTTTCCGAGAGGATTAGAAATACTTTTCGTGATTATATGATTACGATCTTGTTCCTCATACCCTTCTTTCTCTCTCCACATATGTCTTAGCTCGGTATCTTCTTCGAGGTTACAATTATTTTGCGATATTTGAGAAAGTAGTAAACTGTCACGAATGGTAGTACTTTTTCTTATTATAAATCTACATTAAAGATATGAAATTATGGTCTTCTGACTAAAAATATATTCACCCAAGAAATTTTCGTTAATCGCGACGTAAAGTATCTTTCTTCGTGTTAAGAGAAGTTACTTCCTAATTCCTACAAAAAAATAATTGTTGACGTAAACAATGACAATTGAGATCGATATTTCGTTTATTTTCTCTTTTGTTTACTTTATGTTAGAAATATTTGTTTTACCGCTTTTGATAATTCAACCAATTATGACGGAAGAATGTGTGTATATATTTGCGCGCGCGCGCGCGCATACTTGACGACGCAAGCATTTGTGCATGTATATATGCATACGCGCGCGAGCGTAATATATATTTCGGAAAGTTTTAAAAGCATGGCTTATTAGATGTTTTTATACATGGTCTTATTTTCAATAATTGTCATTGAGAATTAATAACATGTCAAACTGTATACATGTATATGTATTTATTTTATGCAATCTAACAATTGTAATATTATTCAAATGAATATTCTTATTTTATTGTTATTCTGTATTTAAATTAACTATAATTTATTGTAGGGGGACGATCCGCCGTACCTGTCAGTAGGTACGGAGGTTAGTGCTAAATACAAAGGTGCCTTCTGTGAAGCAAAGATTCGGAAGGTAGTAAGATCTGTGAAATGTCGAGTAACTTATAAACAAGGATTAGGCACTGCTACAGTTACCGATGATCAGATAAGGGGGACTTTAAGAGTTGGTGCCTCGGTGGAAGCAAGACATAGCGATAAGAAAGAATTTGTAGAAGCTACCATTACTAAAATACAAGACTGCAGTCAATATACTGTAGTTTTTGATGATGGAGATATTACTACTTTAAGAAGAACTGCTCTTTGTTTAAAGAGTGGACGACATTTTGCAGAAAGTGAAACATTGGATCAACTTCCTTTAACACATCCTGAACATTTTGGAAATCCTGTTATTGGAGGAAGGAGAGGAAGACGGTCAAGGCAAGCTCAGTATGTAGGCTCGATAAGATTTAACAAGAAAAGTCATTGCAAAGTTCTATGCTTAGTAACAAGCATTTATACCATGCACATATATAAATGATGTGTTATGTCTATGATATTTAATTTAGTTTTAAGAAAATAGACTTTCTCAGTTATATATATATATATATATATAACTATTTTATAATTTGTATTGTAGAGATGAAAGTAGTGATGATGAAGATAGTCCTCCCAGAGGAAATCGTGATTCTGCTTCTAATATGGGAGGAAAGGAAGGCGTTGAAACAGAACCTGAAATTGGACGAGTTGTTTGTGTTGAATTGGGAGACAAGAAGAAAAAAGATAACTGGTTTCCAGGATTAGTAGTAGCTCCTACTGCTCAAGATACCGTACGAATTAGAGTAAGAGATGATTACTTGGTGCGTTCATTCAAAGATGCAAGATAGTAAGTAGTATCTATTTAATACAATAATAGAATATGTTGAAAATTTTTAAATATCTGAGACTGAATAATAGTGTTTTTAACTCTGTAAATTATTTTTCTATTTAAAAAAGAAATTATATAATATGAAGTTAGCAAATATTAACCTTTGGATATGAATCGATAATTAATTTATAATTTTTTAATATTTTATTAAAAAAAAAATGATCTGTTACTTTGAAGTCACAATGGGCTACAGTATTTTTACATACATGTAATCTAATTTTATATATAGAAATTTGTAAAACAATTTGCATTTGGAGTTCAATATTGTATTTGAAACATTTTATTTTAGGAGCACCTTTACACCCTGGCATTTTACAATGCCTCATCTTATTGGAAAAGATCAACAAATGAGCTATTTCATCCCTTTGCATATACACATTTTATTTATATGACGTTGAATGAATAATATTGGTTGCTCTTACAATGTATCTTTATTAATATTATTTTTTTCGTTTCAAATGTTTTGTTCAATGTTTTGGTTTGTGTATTTCAGGCCTATATGTTATTGTTATAGCTTGATGTAATACAAAAGTTACAAAGCTATATTACATATAAATAGTAACAAATAAGTAAATTAAAAAATAGTAAATTCATTACATAAAAGCAATGGGGAAAAAAGAGACTATTATTATACAAACTTTTATAATTATTATATAGTTCTTTTTTGCTTATTGAAATAATGAAAAAATAAAAAACAGTATAATATTTTCATGAAGTAATCACTATTTATCAAAACAAATTTAAATAGTATGCACTCTGGTTTGGGAAGTGGGAATTGTAAATTGCCATAAACAAATTTCTTTATTATGGAAGAATGATATAATCATAAGATGCAATGTCAGCTTATGGTGATAAAGTAAAATAAGACTTAAAAATACTGTAAGTGTAAGTGTGTGACTTTAAAGTTCAATGGATTATAGAGGGTTAAGATAATTTGGAGGAACAAGTTAAATTCTTCTATTAATTAGTTGCAACAGCATATCATTTATCTTTCAATTTATTTAATTCTTTATTTGAAAAATTCTGTTAGTTTTTAAAATGATAAATGATTTTGCCAATAGAATGACACATATAAAGTCTTATGGCAACACTGGTATAAATAAGCAGGGAATGATTCCTTGTGGAAAAATAAATTTGAAAAGTAAAGTATAGTTCATGTTTACAAACACGAACAGTGCTATTATCTGCTTCCTCTTGTTGTTACTATGATACTGTATCAGTTATTTCTTTCGATCTGTAACAATGTTAAGGTATACTACGCAAAAATACATAGATATGATCTTCTGTTTAGAATTATACAATGGTAATACTTTCGCGATAGTCGTTTGTATCAAGAATCGCTATCTAAATCACTATCATCATGATCAACATGTGATTATAAGAACGAAATCTTTTGGAAAGTGATTCTTTCAGTCTGTTTTAAATAGTAGGTACAAATGTATCGAATAGATTTTACAAGTTATCTTTATTCAAAATTGAGCCTTATATGCTAAAACTGTACTCTACATTTTAGACTTATTTTTTTATGAGGAATCTCTCCCTGCTTGGTTGTATCACTGTAACCAGAACATCTTGTATAGACACACACACACACACACACACATTATTATTATTATTATTATTATTATTATTATTATTATTATTATTATTATTATTATTATTATTGTTATTATTATTACTATTATTATATTTATAGCTATACAGTACCGAAAAAGGAAGCAACTGAATTTACTAAGGAATTGGTCAATAAAGTTGAAAACAGTACATTAAAAGTTGCAGTTGAAAAAGCATTGTTATTTCTAGAAAAAAATGAATTGCCACCACATTGGGATAGAGATTCTTTATTTGGAAATTCTGTTTCTAGCGGTAATAGTGATTCTGATAGAGAATTAGATTCCGATGTGAGTGTTGTATTTAATTACTTATTTATACTATTTAAAATTTGTAGTGTATATAGTATAGTAAATAATATATAATATATTTTTATAGAGTTCAGATGATGAACCACGTGAGGAAAAAGATCATTTTGTGGCACAATTATATAAATTTATGGATGATAGAGGAACACCAATAAATAATTGTCCAATGATTGGCTCTGAAGACATAGATTTATATAGATTATTTCGAGCAGTTTACAAATTAGGTGGTTACAATCGTGTTACAAATCAAAATCAATGGAAATCTATAACACGTCGTTTAAGCTTTTCAATGCAAAATTCACCATCTACGCACAATTTGGTGAAACAAGCATATAAAAAATTTTTACATTCTTTTGAAGATTTTTATAGAAAATTAGGTTGTACTATGGTGAACCATCCTAGAGGTAGTACACGGAAACAACGTCCTGGTAGAAGTCTGATTAGAGATAAGGACAGAAATACTCCTATTCCACCACCGGCTCCAATACCAAAGAATGAGAAAGAGGAAGATGAGAAAAAGTCACAAGAAGATGAGAAGAAAGATAAAAAGGAAACAAAAAAGGAACAGTTAAAAGAAGATGAATCAAAGTTAAAGAAGAAAGATGATTTAGAAGAAGTTGGAAGTGGACAAGAAAGTGATATAAACGTTGAAGCAGATCTAGAAACTTCTAGTAGTGAGAAATCCCCAAAAATTTCTCCTCAAATTGCATCATTACCAAGTAGAGCTAAGTCAAAAAGTAAAGACGACATAAAAAGAAAAGTTGTAGAAAAGAAGAAAAGTGAAATTAAAAAACAAGATAAAAAAGATGAAAAAGTTAAAGAAGAAGAGGCTGCTAAAACAAGATCTAAATCCAAAGATGATACAGTAAAAAATAAAGCTTCTTCTGAGGCAAGGGAGACGCGAACACCGTCTAGGGAATCTGAAAGAAGAGCTTTGACAAAGCAAAGACGTTTAACAGATGAGGAATTAAAACGGCGTGGTAGGAAACGTAAAGAGTATGAAGTTGAAAAATCGAGGAATGATGAACAACCAGCAGAATCGGCACCTTGTTATAAAGGCCCGGTGGAATTAGGTGATAGATTAAAAGTTTATTATGGACCAACGCACGAATCTAAAGTCACATATGAAGCGAAGATTATTGATATGGAAAAAGATGGTACAGAACCAATGTATCTTGTACATTATACTGGGTGGAATACAAGATATGATGAGTGGATCAAGCCATCGAGAATTGCTCAAAATTTTACTCAGGCTCAGGGTAGAGTAAAACGTATTAAAGTCACACCCCGTCCTCAAACGCCTAGTACAAATATTTCTGGTAATGTCAATAAATCTTCAAAAAATAATAGTAATGGTGCTTCAAATGCATCTCAAAATCGTCGTAGAGCACAAAGTGTGGTTCCTGTTACTAGTACTACATCCACATGCATAAAAGAAATAAAAAAAGAAGAAAAAGAAAAGGACAAAGAAATAACACAGCCCATTAGGTCAACCACACCATTATCAATAACAAGTACCAGTTCTAGAACAAAAAGTCCTGCAACACCAGCTAATAACAGGCAAACTAGAACAAACAAAAACGTTGATCTTCCTGGAATCGAACCTCGTAGACGTACTAGAAGAACATCAGGTCATACAGACATATCAATGCCATCAGAAACTGAAGATAGTGAAACATATGAGTCTGACACTACTGAACCAGATCAAGCAAAAACAAGATCAAAGGGAACAGAGGAAAGAAAACGAAGAGATGTTAGAAATCGAGAAGATAGAATTAAAGCTGAGGATATAAGTGAAGGGGAGGATGATAAAGATAATGTAGAAGAACCTCGTAGAGGTCGTCGATTGAGAAGAACACTTGGTAAGGTACAAGGTGTTAAATCTGAACCTGATAGCGATGAAGAACAACCAAAAGGTAGAGATTTTGATCTGAATCAAATAAGATCTGAATTAAAAGGATTTGATAAAGCAGTTAAATTAGAATTAGTTCGAGTTGAACCAGATCCTGAAGATGGTATTAAAACAGAAGAAAAGGAAAATGTTTCTACTTTAATTTCTTCGAAAATGGAGAAAAGTGTAGAAGTAATAAAAACAGAAAGCATTCCAGATTCAAAACCTATAGTTAATACTGAAGATATTTACGAATTTAAAGAACCGGAACCTTTTGAATTTGAAGTTAGAAATAAAAGAGATACAAACGCGGATAAGGATAAAATGAAGAAAAGAATGTTCGAAGAAGAACCTAAAAGTCCGAAGAAAAAACAAAAAGCAGTTACAAGCCCAATAACCAAAGATACAAAATCTGATTCAGACAATGATTCTCGTAAGAAAACCAGAAAGTTGTTTAGTAAACGAGCCGATGATTCTAACGATTCAATACCCCTTAATAAACCATTACAACCAACACCTATAACATGTGAAGAGGCATTTGATAAACTTTGTGTACCTCCATCATCATTTAATAATAGTAAGCCATCACCAACTTTGGAAGAAACTGGAAAAGTAGTTAACAGTATAGATCTTCTGTTCAGTGATCTACCAGGTGATGATGATGGTACTCATGATGACTCTGAAGACCGTTTGATAATATCAGAAACGGAAGTTTCTGAAACTGAACAAGAAAATTTATTTACTTATCATCAAGAAATGTTTACAACGTCTGATTTAACTGACACAATTGATATAGATAAGGGAACAACCAATACTCAACCTGAGTCAATAAGAGACGATTTAACATCAGTTATTGTGAATAAATCAGGAGGTGCTTTGGAACAGAAACAAAATGCAAAATCATCACCTGTTCCTAGACAATCTCCAGAATTAAGAACACTCGATGCCAAACTTCTAAACATTCAGCCAATTTTATCACCAGTTGTAGTTACACCTGCTCCCATAAGTGCAAGACTTCCAGCCACATCTACAATAGAAGAAAAACTATCAGCTGCAGCAATGGCGTTTAGAAATAAAACAAAAGATACTCCAAAAGAAGATGAAGTTCCTGAATCTATACGAAAACTTAATAAAGAAGTTACCAAAAAAGTAGAATCTAGTGTCTTGCATAAGAATAAGGAAGATCAAGTTACTTCCAAACATGAAATAGATAATAGAAAACGAGAAGAAGATACTGCAGTGAAAGAGGAAGAGCAAAGAAGAGAAGTAATGCGTGTAGTTATTAAGCAAAAGGAAGAAGAACTTCATCAATTAAAATTAAAGAAAGAATGTGAACTAAAGAAATTTACAGAAATAAAAATTGTTACTGAGCAAAGAAAAATACAAGATAATAAAGATGATGATTGGAAGAATGAAGATAATACAGGATGCAGTATAATGAAAGAAGAAGATATTAAGGAAGAAGATTCAAAAGAAAGAGAAAAAGATAAACGGAAGAAAGTTGTAAATCAAGAAATCGTAGATTCAACAGATAGTAGCGATTCTGAACAGAGGCTTGTAATTGACAATGAAGAGCCGCAAGATATAAAAGATCCTATATCAAACTTTGATAATAAATTGAGAGTAGAGCTAGATAAATTACAAGATAACCAGGAACGATATCCAAAAACGCAAACACCAAATCCTGTACAAAATTTGAATCCTCAACAACAGGAATGTATTTCTGATTTTAAATCAGAAACAATATCTATTGCTAAGACAGATGAAGAAGGTGAAACAATCAATTCTTTACTTTGCGAAGAAGAAATTCCTGGCTCACCTGCTCCTGCTATTGAAAATATAGAGGAAGATAATGCAGGCCCTTCATGTTCACCTCCACAAGTTGAAACTAATGAAAATAATATAGTTTTAATGGAAATGCCTTTTGCAAGTGCTCCAACTTCTGGAGAAAGCACAACTAGTAACACTGTTGCTACTCTTAGTATGGCATTGTCAAAGCCTGTTGAAACATCAATCCCATCTGCATTACCAATACAACAGAATCCTACACTTGGGTTGCGGCAACAAGTACAACATCAACATTTACCAGCTCTTATGCCTGCACAGAGAAGGGAAAGTAATGATGCAGCACCTGTAATGGATAATACTCCTCCTACAACACCAGATTCAAGTATTTCAAACATCTCTGGATCTCCTAGGGAAGAAAGAACTGGTGGGTCATCACCAATCTCTGAAGATAATATGAAATTGAATCGAGATAGTTCGGAAGCAGATAATGATAGTGGTGGCAAGGGACAAGGATTTAGTGAAGATGATATATTACCAAATTCAGAACGAAATTCAGCAGACAGAGCAATAAAACCTCCAGCAAAACGATCTGTAGAAGATGCTCAAAGTCCGAAGAAACGAAAGAGAAATAGAAAACATTCGGAATGTGGGGGTAATCCTCCTAAAAAAACTGGTAGGCAAAGTGGCCGACATACCAGACATGGTGCTGGAAGTGATAGTGATGATACAAGTGAAGGATCTAATTTATGTTTAGTGAATCCAACATCTACAAATCACACAAATATTAATAGTGTCACAGATCTCAATAATTACTCATCAAGATCACCTAGACAGGTGAAATACAACTTCTATGTGGAATTAGGTAAATTAAAAACAATAAGGTTCTTTATACAATTTACGCTAAATATAAATCTTATGTATTATTTTATTATAGGTCCAGAATTGGATGGAAGCCAAAGGATAGCTGTATTGCAACAAAAATTAGCAGAACTACGCCAAACATATAATGCTGTAAAGGTTGAACTTGCTGCTATAGAGAGACGTAAAAAGAAATTACGAAGAAGAGAACGGGAAGGTAAGTGATATAAATAATATGGAACAATTTTATTTTAAAAAGACGAATATTTATGCAAATAATTTATATATATTCTTTTCAGCTACAAAGGCAGCTAAAGCGGAAATGCAACAGGCATGTTCGTGATGGGCTGTGTTTGAAAGCAACCTGCATATCTCCATGTACTAAAGTCTTATTATATGTATATGTAAGCATCCATGCATGCATGCATGTATACATATACATACAAGATCAAAGATCATAGTATGGGCACTCTGCAATCACGGCAAATTTCATGACAATTTTTACCTGTCTACCTAGGAATGCTTAGGTAACTTTCCCCACTAATATAAACTGTAGATATAGATGTAAGATTAGATATAAAATAACATTTAAAAAACGGTATATATATTGACACATACATTCTGTTATACACTTTTTTAACAGGCACATGATAGGGCTGTTAATTAATTTTTTTTTTTTTTTTTTTGATTGGTTATTTAATTATTTCAAAGGAGAAGTACAAATATCACAAATGTGTTATTTAAAAGTAATCTAAATCTAATCTTTACTAATTTGAACATAAAGATGTATGGGGATACATTTATGTATATGAGGTACGTTTCTCCTTAGTAAATTAAATCTTGCTTTTGAGTCCAGTGTTTGTGCCATTGTGGTTGAGCTGTTTTCAGGACGATTAAATGCCTCTAATCTCATAAGTACAAGCGCTGTGTCTCATGGCGAAAAAAATGTAAATAGTATTTGTAATATCATTATTGGCATACAACTATGTACATTATATATAACAAAAATAGAATTTGTACAATCTAAATTTTTTATTTAATAGATGTATTACAATTCGATGTTATTCTTGATGCATTAAATGAATAATAATGAATAACGTATTCCAAGCAATGTATGGCTGTACAATTACAAGACATAAGTGAAAGTATGCATCGCCAACACTTATGAGGTACAGCATAATTTTCAATATTAGACAAAGGGAGATATGTATTATTTTAAATTATGTATATATTTTAGGAGAATAAATATCTTATATTATTTATAAAGATATAAAAATATTTGTTTGTATTTACACAAAAATTGTACATGTATTTTGTTTGAACTGGGATGTCAACAGTATATAGTTAATGTTTATGATTTTTTTTTTTTTTTTAAATTTTTTAAGAGTTTGTCATGAATGCAGCTCAACATATCTATGAGCTCTAAAATTTTTATCTCCTAAACGAAAAAGTGGTAACTATCATTGTACTTTAATCATTTATAATTTTATTGTCATTGTCTATGATTGGTTAAAAATGCACATACTCACATTTATATTTTTATTTGAGTATATAAGTATCCTCATGTATTAAGAAACGAAGATTAAGATTATGTAAGCTCAGAACCACAAATCAAATAACCTTGAATGGGGCTAAATTTGTATGAAACATGTTGGCTGAAAAGAGAATGAAATTTTATATAGATATATAGTATATATTTTTTATAAGAAATCAGTTGTGGACATATTTAATAATAAAATGATCACACTGATTGGGGAAAATAGTAAGAAAGTGGGGAGTTAGACTCTCTAAATCTTTGTACATAGTTTACATCGCTTGCATTGAGTACACTTATAAGTCAGTTTATAGTATGTAGTTGTTTATCGCACAGGAGTTTACACATTACTGTCAAATGGTTTCAAAAATCTTGCAGTAATATTTGCTATATGTTTAACTTAATAAATAGGAAGGATGTGTCATCGCTTATGTAGATTTTTATATAATTGGTCAAATTTGTGAAAAAATATGATTAATAATTTTGTTTTCCTTTTAATATTTGCATTTGCTAGAAGCAAAAGAGATCTCTAATTTAACAAATAATTATAAATATATTATATTAATATTGTTTTTCTGAAAATATTAACGCTAAACACACCCACACACATACACACAGACACTTTGATATTAAAAAATAATATATCATAAATATTATAATATAAATATAGATCCATATTATTATTGGTACACAGGAACACATTTTGCCTTTACTTGTTGAACTATTATATACATGAAAAACAATGTTATATGAACCAAATAGTAAAACTAAATGAAAAGTATAGTCATTATTTACTTATGTCTTTGTCTAATATAAAATTTTCGATTGGAATTCTATTGTGTTATATCTGTATACTATATTGTACAGTATCAGACATTTTTTAAACTGTGTATGTAGTATTTCTGCCATATGTGTATGTAAATATAACTTTACAATCATGAAAGGGGAATGTTTTATTGTGCATGGAATAGCATAAGATACACTATATGAGGAATTATAAAAATTACTCTTAAATTATTGGGCTATTATTTTTTTCATTGTATCAGTAATTACCATCTTAAAAATGTTCCAGAAATTTGATAATTTTTGAGAAATGAATCCTTTTTTGTTTTTTACTTACTGTATTAATAATGTTATCTGCATATATTTTGAGCCTGCTATACATTGTCAAAAACATTTACAGCATTGTTTAATCAAATGTATTACCTTTATTATATTATAGTCATTGATCGATATGCAAAAAGGTACTGTTTTTGTATTATATACAGAATTAGAATCGTTATTCCTGCACATAATTTATATATTAAATGAAAAAATGATTACAATTAATTTATTAATTATTAATATAATATTGATATTAATAAGTTCCCTAAATCGAATCTTAAATATTTAATCATCAATTTTCCTGCATAAACACAATGAATTAATCATGCTAAATGAAATTTGGATGAAATTGAATTATATTGATCTACTTTTCTAAAATTACCTAAAATTATGTAAAAATTACTAAACAAATACTTAAATTTGAATAGTTTCTATATAATACCAAGTACAATAGGTAAAAATTGAATGATGATGCATCCTTACCTACTATAAAAACACTTATCTTCCTTGTAAATTATACAACGTTATATGTGAAATAATACATATAGAAAGCACAATGTGTATTGTGACGCGATTCATTAATATTGTTCCACATAACATTTAATTGTGTTAGCATACATTGTTAACAAATAAATCTTATCATACAAAAATTATGTGAAGATCGTTTCCCTTATTATTTATTCTGCTTACACAAATATATATTTTATTAATGAAATATTTGACAATACAAAGCAGAACTGATGTAATAAATGCGCAGTTAAATTTTGTAAAGATTGTTTATTGTATCATTGCTTAGAGAGAAAAAGGAATATTAAAATTCTTTAAAAACATTACATAAAAATACATAATATTATGTTAACATAATATACAAATATTTTTTTATATGCATATCTCTGCAGGTGTAACGCTTTTATATAACATCCATCTGCTGATTCTTAAAAATTAGTGGGATTGAATAATACGACGTATATAATGTAAATATACAATGATTGCAATACGTGTCCCATCACTATTTTAAATGACTGATTTATTGATATTTTTCTTCATTTCTGTTTTAAAAAAAGATGTGTCACTTTTCATAAATTTTACTATTTCTCAGTTATTATAGATTATTATGAAATAAGCATGTAAGTATACAAATTTCTACATTTCTATTAACTCAACAGTTTTTGTGTAATATTCTGAAGAAATAATTTATTATAAAATAAATGTATAAACATTTATATATATATATGAAATTATTAAAGATACTATGATAATTTTTTTTAAAGTATGATAATATAGAATAAAACATCCATTAAAGTATTTAAATATTATTGTTTTCATAAAAGATATTACCCAAGATATAATTTCTTCTTAGAAAAGTTATTAGATTATATGATCAACCCAAAGTCTACTTTGTACAATCTAATTGTACCTAATAAAAGATTTAATACATATAGCACATAAATAAAAAATTATTTTTGTTGTCAAATAATAATTGCATCTAAAGTATTGAAGTATAACATTTGGGATACTGAAAAGTAATTAACAAATTTTGCAATATTATAAACATCAGTCTACTAAGACAATATTTGGCTATCCTATTAAAAATTTGTCTTTAAGTAGATTATATGAAGATGTTAAATTGTTCTACTTAATTCACACCTTTACCTAACAGTTTTATACCTTAATAACAATTTTGCGAGGAAATGATATGGATAAAACTCAAGAGATACTCATTGTTATCAAAAAAAAGGGATTATCATGATTGTACATGTCAACATGGAGGAGGGCTAGACGTTGGTGCAGCATCAATAGTTGCTGTGGAAGAAGATGCCACTGCTGAGGTTTTATTTTCAGTAGGTAACCTCCGCCTAGCAAACATGAACTGTTCCATTAATTCGTGATGTGCTTCCAATCGTTCAATACAATGTAGACATGCAGTTTTGGGTAGCGGATCATTCATATTTACCTGTATACAAAATATATGTAATAATAATAATTATTAATTAATTTTTAACAAATTATTAGATCGATAATATAATAAAAGATTAGAAAGCTTGATTTTTTTTAAAGGCGTCCTTTGTTATATATATTTGACATGTTCTAAATGTAAGTATAGAAGAATTCGTTACGATATAGATTTCTCTATATATATAACATAAACAATAAATGGTTATATAAAGTTTTTTATTGGAAACATAAATATAACGTAAATTCATTGAGATATAAAATTATTACTACTCATGCTATCATTTTAGTATGGAATAAAATGTGTCTATGGGCAGTATCATTCTATCATATAGATAAAAATGTTTTAATAACAGAATTGTACATTAACTTCCATGACAAATAAATTGATTAGAAAAAAAGTAAACAAAATTTATAAAAACAAATATATATTCTTACCGTAATTGGGAGATAAGCATTGATCTTTTCCGCGAGTTTCATTCTTTCACCCTCTTCACCGTAAATGTGGATCACGAAACGGTTCATTTTACTGCAGAGTCTGCATATGAAACCTGTAATTACAGCTTTATCCGTACTACCCATTTTACTATCTTAGTTTTAATTTCCTCTTTAGTATTTGCACTTATTGATGATCACTTAGATTTAGTGCTTAACAATGAATATTGTGCACTAGAAACACTATTATTTCAAGATGTTCTTCCCTTTAGATTCTTGAGTTTGTTTATCAGAGGCTTCACACTATTGGCGCTACTAGTACCACTTATTTCCACTGCTTTCTCCAGGACAGTACCTAGTCAATTTAATATTCCTTTAAAAAGCGTTGAAAAATTTTTAATATCATTCTTTTATGAATATGGATAACATCGTTTTATTTAATTAAATGGTTTATTTTATTATAAACGAAATGTTTTAATAATTTTTCAATTTTACAAAATAAAAGAAAATTTTCAATAAATAATATTTCTCCTAATTGAAATATTAATAACGACACCTAATATTGCATTTATTATATACAAATTTTCTTTTTCTATTATAACGCTATAAAATATAAAACATTTATATTATAACTATTTTATTTCACGTATAATAATTTAATATAAACTATAATATGAATAATTTAATAGATCTAAAAAGATTTTTATAGGACCCTGGGATTAACCAATTGAAAGTTAAATCGAAAGTCGAATATGACAGAAACATAACCATTTAATTGTCAATTGTCAACTTATAATTAATTTAAATTACATACTGTAAAAAAAAATATATATATCATAATTATTTACAAGATTTGGAAAACTATCTATGAAAGGTTAATAGATTTCTACGTTAATCTCTATATTGTTTTATAGATATATAATAAAAGTAAAATTGAAATATTACTTTTTTACCCTACTAACAAAAATATAGAATTAATGTGTAAAAAAGATAATTGATGTATAATACATATTTCCTTTAGAAGTAGCATTATTACATTGTTGCCAAGAGTTAGTGAAAGCAAGTTTATCAATAAGCATACATTTCCAATTGGAATTATTTATCTAAATTATAAAAATAATATATCATGGTAAAATATAAACATAATAACTATATTAATTGTATAATCAATATAGTAGATATTTTTATAAAATACTATATATACACATATATAATACAAGTATTTTTATTTCTTTATCATTCTTTTTTACTAATATTTCTGCTATTAGCTACTACTAATATAGTAAATAGAATTTTGAAATCCACGTTGCATATATATAACATGGCGGCGATCAGCTGTCTTCTGTCATAATGACATTCATATAAATAGAAAATTCGACTATCTAACCGAAATTGTTATTGCTATTAACGAGAAGTACTTTACATATGTGAAAATTACGTTCAATTATTTTTTTTTAATTTAAATCAATTTGTAATTAAACGAAATAGAAAGATAGGCATTGAAAAAAACAAAGCTTTTTACTTGAAGTAAGTTACGAGTGAATGCAGCTGCGACAAGAAAAGCAATATGGAGACTAACGAATTAATCAACTGTTCAGAATAGTCAGAGAGACAGAGATGTTTAATGATATTATCATTTTTGGCAGTGCATGGTAATGAAATTGAGTGATGAACTTAACGTGATTAAAAAAGCCTTCTCGGGGCTACAGTAAAATAATCATGTGTGATGTGTGCGTTGACTTTCACGATCTTTTGCTCTCTTGTAAGCATAATATACATAAATCTATTTTATCTTAACCTATTCTATTCCGTTACAGTTTATGTATTAAAGTAATTATATGATTGTAATAGAGTAATGTATGAATAGAATAATTTATAGGTTACTATTTATATATTTGTGTGTGTGTGTGTGTGTGTGTGTGTGTGTGTGTGTGCGTGCGTGTGTGTGTGTGTGTGTGTGTGTGTGTGTGTGTGTGTGTGTGTGTGTGTGTGTGTGTGTGTAACTATCGTATTTTGTTTTTTACAAATAATTCTTTGCTACAAGCTATATAACCTGAGATCAATTTCAGTATTTTAATATTTTCTATAGCATTACAACAACAATATTTATGATATTAATTTAAAAAAACGCAATGATAAAATCCAAATAAAATAGTTAAATGATAGAAGTATTTTAGGTTGTATATAATCAATTTTCATTTTTTTAATGATATTATAAAATATTTTGTATACATTTTAAATATATATTCATTGAAATAATCTTGTATGTATAGATGATGATCGAACATCAAAAGAGCAAGATGTATTAACTACTTTATGTGTAGCAGATGTGGACACTACTTTGCATTATGTTAACCAATGGGTACAAAGGTATCTTATTTGTTTATAATATCAAATTTAAATATTACTTATTAAATATTATTAAATGTTATTGGTTATAATGTGGCTACATCTTCTGCTTATTAAACAGATTACATTTTTTGCAATTTGTAGACAATGTATGTGTTGTTATCGAGAAATCAAAAACTTTGATCGATTCATAAGACTGACTCAAAGTATTGTTCTCTGTACATTACAACAATTACAAACTATACAACAAGATGGACAGCAGGATAATACAAAAGAGTCAGCCAAAGAAGAAAAAGACGAGGAAGAGAGCACAAATAAAGAAAATACAAGTGATACAAATCAAACATCTAGTTGGTCTCAACAAGACAGAGAAAAATTATTTCATCTTCTCTCCAAAATCTTTTTACTCAATTTTCCTCTTTATATTGCAATGAAACATGGAGGTGCTATAAATCCATTAGCTCCAGTGAAGGTAATATAATCCATTGTAATATATTCAATGAAATTATTTTTTTGTATTTATTTATTTTTATTTATTTATGAAGGATGAAGGAGGTTATTGCGAACCTCATGACCCTGAAGTACCAGCACCTTTAATTCGTGCAGTATCTATATTTTGCCATCAAGGTGGTTTTAATTTAATGTCTGGTTGTTTCGATATGGAAAATACACTGCCTGTTAGCCTTGCACATTCTATGGTTGCAGTAATTTGTAATTTAAAACTTTGGTTGAACTATGGTAGTGTTATTCAATTATTTATACCTCTACGTAGTCGAGTTATGAAGTACATGTGCCGTTTAGGTGATAAAGAATTACGCACACCAGCAGTCAGGACTATGGCAGGTAAACATTAAAAATATTACTGAAGTAAAAAATTTGTAGCTATATAAATGAATCAAATTTGATTTAATATATTTCTGTGTTAAGATTTCATGTGGAGTGCAGTTAAAGATCCAATAGATGCAGTATTGCCAAGCTTTGATCGAGATGGATTAGACTTGGCCTTCAAATATTTTACCAGCACAACTTTGACTATGAGATTGGCAGGAGTAGCTCAAATTAATGCTCATATTACTGCATTTAATGAACTTTGTAATAGCGAAACAGTTGCTGAAGTTGAACAAGTAGGCCATGCGCTAGCTGCATGGTTGACTGATAATAATATCATAGCTCATATATTTGGACCAAATTTACATGTAGAAGTTATTAAACAAAGTCATATTGTATTAAGTTTCTTAGCAATGGAAGGTAGAATTACATCTTCAGATATGGATACCATTTGGCAAGCTGCACAGTTAAAACATTGTGGTCGTCCAGTATATGATTTATTGGCACCATTAGTGAAACATTTAGCACCCACACCTGTTCTTCATTTGTATTCTTTACTAGGGAAGTTAGAGCCTAAGGATCATACAGAGCAAAGTTTGTTTTTAGCATCAGCATTGATAAAATTTATATGGACATCTGGTGGTTCGGGTTATTCAAGAGGCTTAACTATGAAAAACAGAGAAATTTTAAGAGGTTCAAGTGGTGTTGGAGGAAGTAGTAGTAGTGATCCAAGTGGTATGGATGGTAGTAGTCCTGACGAAGATGAAGAGGAACCTAGTCCTGCTTTATCCGATGGTCCATCTCCGAGAAAACAAGCCAGAGGAGATAGCAGTGATGGAGAAAGTATATCAATTAATCATTTCATTACTTTTTCAATAATAAAAATATAAACTAAAGAAAAAATTTGCCTTTTTTAATAGGTCCATTTAAAGGTAAAAGTTTAGAAAGCATCCCTGTTGAATCAAATTTAAATGAAGTAGAAGACCCTGTTTCTGAAAAATCCGAATGTACTACTGAACTAACAAAAGACACACCTTCAAATGCATTGCAAGATGATATAAAGGATAAACAAAGCTGTTCTGATGTAGAAGCAGATACAGAAAAGTCAAATACTGAAGAACCAGTAATTCATGAAAAGAAAAAAAGAAAAGTATTACGAAAAAGAAAGAAACCTCAGAAACGATCAATAACAACAATTGAAAAAACATTGGAAGATATTGTTGGTCAAGAAAGTAACATAAAATCTAAAGAATTATTGAATAGTAAAAGTAGAACAGAAGATGTATTAGATGGTAGCTTAGAATCTGGTACCCTTACCTCATTGGATGAATCAAAAGTCGTTGATACTCTTGACCGAGTCAAACAACAGGCCATGGCTTTAGATCCAACTGATCAACAAGTACCAACAACAGCATCATTATTGAGAAGGGCAAGCAAAAATAAATATATGTCATTAGTAGGCCATAATGTAGACAGAGCACCTGATTCTGCAGATACATCTCATGATGAAGATGACAGCGATGTAGCAGGAGTACTAGCTGCTGCAGATGGTCCAGGAGCTGTTATATCTGAACTTGCTGGATTAGTTCATGCAAGCGGACCTACTTTTTTACCTTCTGGTTTAGATGAAATGCTTTCAGATGAGGAAGGTTCTTATAGTAGTAGAATATCTAATAAAAGTGAGAAAAATATGGCAGATTTTGATGGTGAAGAAAGTGGTTGTGAAGAAGAATTAGCACAACTAGCAGCACGTCACTTAACAGCTATTCAAATGCAAGCATATCATCCACATCATTCACATCCAACTATGACTATTAGAAGGTCTGTATGTCGTCCTCCACAAGTACGAACAGTCCGTCAAGCGGTATCAAGATTGAATTCTCAATTTAACTTAGAGACGGTATGTAAACCAGGAAATACGTTATTGTGGGATCTTTTGCAAGATGATAAAATTGGTCAACTGGGAGAAGGATTAGCATTAGAAGCGGAGAAAGCACTATGTAATTTACTATGTTTTAATGTTGACCGTTTAATACCAATGAAATTCATTGAAGGTTGCTTAGAAAATTTAGCAACTAATCATTCTGTAGTTGTATCTTTAAGATTATTACCAAAGTTACTTGCAAGCTTTCAACAATTTGGTGCAATGGATGCACATACCATCACGACATGGGCTGATCGTGAACGTGGTATGATGAAGCATTTTTTTAATAACTTGAAAACATACACTAGTAATGGACCAAAAAGTAATTTATACTCGCATCAAACAGAAATTCAAGTTAGATTACAATTTTTATCTTCAATCTTTTCACCTTTGGGTTCACCAGATTGTTTTCGCCTAAGTCTTGAACAAGTGGACATATTATGGCAATGTTTATCCCAGGATCCAACATGTGCTGATGAACTTTTTAGTTGGTTATTAAGTCAAGCAAAATCTACAGAGCAACATGCTCTTGGAATGGATACATTGAAACATTTATGTATGCGTAAACTTCCAAGTTTGCCACCTGAAACTATAAGCATGACAGGTCTTAGTCTTTTCCAACAATTATGCAATTTAGCACGTTTAGCTGCTGCACATTTGGATAGACCTTTAAGAGATGTTGACTCAGTTGGAATGGATTTTCTATGGAAAATTGCTTTGAAAGCAAAAAGCACGGATGTCAGTATGGCCGCTATTCAATATTTAAATGGTTATTACATGTCCAGACAATTGTCTCAGGAAGCTGAATTTGTTTCACAATGTATGATGCATCTTGCTGCAGCTAGTGCAGATTTAGAAATAAATGAAGAAGCTAGTTTGCGTTGTATACAAAGAGCACTGCTTTTACTAAGAACACATCTAGAAGCATTCAGGAAGCGCTATGCATATCATTTACGTCGTTGGATACTGGAAGGTAGAGGTGCGGGAAGTCATATGGCTATGAGTATGTCAGAAAAAGGACAACATATAAGAATTCTTGTCCAACCTGCTGGAATACCCGAAAAAACAACGTTTACCCTTTTAAATACTGATTATGTTGCAGATTTGAGAGCAGAAGTTGCTAAGTGGTGGGATGATACACAAAATAATCAAGAAAAAGCAGCTACTTCTACAAATGCGACACAAAATGCTAATTCAGTTTTAGGATCTCTTCTTACTGATGGCCCAATTAGAATGATTACACAAGGTCAAGAATTAACTATTGACTTTGATGAAAAGACTCTACAAGAAATGGGTTTTAAAGATGGACAATTAGTCTTTATTTCACCTGGCGCAGGTCGTAATAATACTGGTCGATGTAATAAAAGAGATATGGATTCTCCATCTCTTTTACCTCCTCCACCAAGAGAATCATTACCAACACTTCTTCTATTGCGGCCACAGTATTTTGAACAGCTTTTTACATTGATGAGAACACTTAGTGCTATGAAGGTCACAGTAAAAGGAGGTCAAGAAATTCCACATACAAAAGCTCAGGTTCTTTCTAGAAGAGTCTGGGATACATTAACCTTACTTCCTACTAGTCCGACATTATTAAGAGGCTTTCAAAAATTGGGAGAGACATCTTTACCTGATTTATTGGATCCTGCCAGTCCTCAAAAATTAATGTATTCTTTGTATATAGTAGAATCTTTAAGTAGAAGAGGAACAGAATGTCAGCAATCCTCTGTTTCTTCTGCTTTAAGTTCCTCACCTATACATGAAGGTGGTGGTGATGCAGATGATAATCATGATGAGAAAGAAAAGGATATACCATGGTCAATAATGTTTGTTCAACATGGAGGTTTGCAACATTTGTTTGATATTTTTATGTCTGAATGCTTGGAACAAGGAGATGGTAGTGAATGGCAACAAGATTGTCTTGCAAGCTTATTAAAGCAATTATGTTACCTTGGTGTTGTCAGAGAAGAGAAGAAACGAAGTAAAGCAGATAAATTATTGGTACCTAAACTTAGTGATGCGATGCTTTCTATGATGAATGTTAATACTGTTATGCCAAGAATAACAAGTATTTTAAATGAGGCATCTTTACCACGTGACCCAAATCATTATAAAACAGGTGTCTTTGGTAGATCTCAAGTTATCCATTATACTATGGCATTATTAGTATGTTGGGTACATAGTGATCCAGTTGTAAAACAAAGCTTATTTTCATCATCTGAACCTTTTGGAAAAACTTGGTTACGTCGTCTTGTATTGGAAGATCCTGAGCCAGCTGTACGAAGAGAAGTGTGTACTGCTTTGTATAGATTATGCTTGGGAACAACAGGAACGGAAAACGATAATTCTGAAGCCTCTGGTCTTATTGTACCAATGCTAAATACATTACTTGAGCATCTTGTGATTGCAGAAGCTATGCAACCTTCTCACAGAAAGCCAGATTTACCATTACATTTACATCCTGTTCTTGATGATGGCAAAGAACCATATGGGCCTGCTTGTAGAGATTATTTTTGGCTTGTATGTCGTTTAGTCGATTCTCTTCCAGAAGAAACTATTAAAGATGGCTCAGATGATTTGTCTAATGGGACAATAGATTTAGAAGCTTTGGCAATCAGAATTATTGATTCTATTATTAACAGAGAACATCTTGAAATGCGACATAACACAGTAGAAGATGATGGTTTGGTTGGTTTATTAAATCTTGCATGTAATATTATGACGCATAATCCGCCTTGTAAGCAAGGAAAAATTGGGCAAAATTTATTACATGAAGTATTTGATTTTTTATTTGCATTGCCAAATCCTCGATCAAAACATGTTCCCAAATGTAAAAGCCAAGTTTCTAGGTCAGCAGCATTTGATTTATTAGTTGAACTTGTAAAGTCTGCACCAGATAATTATTATATACTTCATGAGAAGTTGTTAACTCAACATAGACCTGGTCCACATTCTCCATATCCATGGGATTACTGGCCACATGAAGATGGACGATCAGATTGTGGATATGTAGGACTTACAAATTTAGGTGCAACGTGTTACATGGCTAGTTGTATGCAACATCTTTACATGATGCCTCAAGCACGTATTTCTATCTTAGGAGCTGATTGTAATAGAGCAAACAAACATCAGCTGACATTACGTGAATTACAACGAATGTTTGCATATCTGTTAGAATCTGAGAGAAAAGCATACAATCCTAGAAGTTTCTGTCGCGTGTATACTATGAACCATGAACCCTTAAATACGGGAGAACAGAAAGATATGGCAGAGTTTTTCATAGATCTCGTATCTAAGTTAGAAGAAATGACGAGCGATTTGAAAAATTTAGTAAAAACTTTATTTTGTGGTGTAATATCGAATAATGTGGTCTCGCTAGATTGCGAACATGTAAGTCGTACACTTGAAGAATTTTATACAGTTCGTTGTCAAGTAGCTGACATGAGAAATCTCTATGAAAGTTTAGATGAGGTCACTGTCAAAGACACTTTAGAAGGAGATAATATGTACACATGTTCTCAATGTGGCAAAAAAGCAAGAGCTGAGAAGAGGGCATGCTTTAAAAAACTTCCACATATATTATGTTTTAATACAATGAGATATACTTTTAATATGGGTACTATGCTTAAAGAGAAAGTTAACACACATTTTAGTTTCCCTTTAAGATTGGATATGTCGGGCTATGTAGAGAAAAAATTGATGCCACAACATTATCAAGAAGAAAGAAAAGCATCTGGTAATAACAAAGTTGAGAATAAAGAACATACTGCCTTAGATGGCGAAGATGAAGAAGAAATGGAACATTATCAATATGATTTAATTGGTGTTACTGTGCATACTGGTACAGCTGATGGAGGACATTACTACAGTTTTATTAGAGATCGTACTTCTCCTAATAAAGACAAATGGTTTTTATTTAATGATGCTGAAGTTAAACCATTTGATCCAAATCAAATTGCAGCAGAATGTTTTGGTGGTGAAATGACCAGTAAGACATATGATTCTGTAACAGATAAATTCATGGATTTCAGTTTTGAAAAGACAAACTCAGCATATATGCTTTTCTATGAGTGGTGTACAGATCCTGGTGATCAGTTAAAAGAAGAAGAAGCAACTGTTTCCAGCCCAACTAGTTTACGGTCATCTTTGCTAAGTCATAAGCAAACAAATAAATTACCGCCTTTAGAACTAAATAAAGAGTTAGAAGATTGGATATGGCAAGATAACATGCACTTTTTGCAGGACAAAAATATATTTGAGCATACCTACTTTACGTTTATGTGGCAAATATGTGGTTACATACCACAAACATTACTTTCTGTTCAACCAGATATTACAGAAATGTCTGCTGAGCTATCAACCTCTTTTTTCATGGAAACATTTATTCATGCTAAAGAAAAACCTACAATGGTTCAATGGGTAGAGTTACTTACAAAACAGTTTAATGGTTCTCCTGGTGCATGTGCCAGATTTCTTGAAAGAATGGCTAGTAATTCATGGTGGCCTATACAAATATTAGTAAAATGTCCGAATCAAATGGTAAGACAAATGTTTCAAAGATTATGTATTCATGTCATTCAACGATTACGTGCTACAGAAGCACCTCTCTATCTGCTTTGTGATGAAGAAAACGATTTAACCACTGTCGGCACTCGATCGTGCGTTACAAGATTCGTTAGAATGCTTTTATCTTTGATGGAACATGCTAAGCAACATTTAAAACATCTTACAGAATACTTTAGTTTCTTATACGAGTTTAGTAAAATGGGAGAAGAAGAAACATTATTCCTTATACGAGTACAGGCTATTTCTACGATGGTAAACTTTTATCTAGGTCATAAAACACATGAGTTCGTTGACGCAGTTAGCGAAGAAGAAGAAGAAGAAGAGATTGTTGCAGTACCAACAGATAAATTGAGACCAGCTTCGCTAGATAAAATGATTACATTAATAGCAACATTAGTTGAACGTAGTAGAGGACCAGATCATAGGTAGGAATCGATCTGTATATAAAAGAAAAATCATTAAAAATTAAATTTAATTTTTAGATTAAAATTCATCTATATATATATCTGTGTTCATACAGTTGAGAATATTTAAAAATATTTTTAAATTTTGCAGATTAACTTTATCGCCAACAGATCTAAGTGCAGTAGCAGGAGGTAAAGGATTTCCATTTTTATATCAGCAAACACGAGATGTTATTAATTTGAATCAAACAAGAAATTTAATTCAATCTTTGTGTCGATGGAATGATAGATTGGCTATACATATTGTGACAATGATTTTTCAAGCAATAACGAAACATACAGATGTTTGTCAACCGTTTTTCAAACTTTTGACCCTGCTTACTGAAAGTTCAGGTCCTAGTGGATTACCTTGTATGACACAATTAATTCTGGGCAGAGTATGGGAAGCAGCTAGAGTTGCACCTCATGGAGCTCTTGAATGGTTGGCTCTTGCTGTTACCAGAAGCAAACTTGCACATGCATGGGTTCTACAAGGATTAGACACTTGGTTGCAACATTTCCTTCTTGAACATTCAAATCAAAGAGTTCGTTCTGCTGCTGCTTTCCTTTTAGTATCACTCGTACCTTCAACTCATTTTAGGCAAGGATATCGCAGTGCTCATCGATTAGGATTAGGATGTAATACTTCTAGAGAACTTCAATTATCTCCAGAAGCTACATTAATATTGCATCAAATTTATACTGCACTTTTAAGATTATTGCAGCCTGCAAGACATTATATTGATTTACAAACTCATGGTACAATGAAACTCACTGCCTATTTTGCATTGCTCACATACTGTGTTATCTCTAAAACAGAGAAATTAATGGTATGTATTTCGTATAGTAAATTGTGTTAAGTAATTTTAAAGTAAAATTAATAATTATTTAATATTATTCATTTTAGTTTGGACAATATTTAAATGATTTATGGACATTATTTCATCCAAAGCTTTCGGAACCAAGCATTCCAGTACATCATAATAAGCAAGCTGTATTATTATTTTGGTATCATGTTTGTTCTGATTGTCCTGAAAATGTAGCTATGATACTCCATAATCCACATATAACAAAAAATATTGCATTTAATTATATACTGTAAGTTGTTAATTTATATATAATAATACAAACTAACTTGTATGTGTGTCAGAAATAATTAATTTTATTTATTTTTCTAATAGTGCCGACCACGAAGATCAAGATGTTGTATTATTCAACCGAGTAATGTTACCTGCTTATTACGGATTATTACGACTTTGTTGTCAGCAATCACGAACATTTACGAGACAATTGGCTGCGCATCAAAATATACAATGGGCTTTTAAAAATATTACACCACATCCTACCCAATATTCTACTGTAAGTTTTTATAGATAATTATATTATTAATATTTCGTTATAAACCAAAGACTTTTCTAATTTATTGTATATGGTCGATATCTATGTTTGAAGATAATTTTTTGATCTAGGCGGTAGATGAATTATTCAAATTGATGCAACTATTAGTTGCCAGGCACTCAGATCAAACAGAACAAGAAGAAGCTGAAATTGTATCATTTAGAAGAGGTACACTATCTTCGTACTTACAAGGACTGGATGGTCGTTCCTGTTGGGCTACATTAATTTCTGCATTTCGGTATGTTATTCACCTATACCATTTTTTTTTTATTGTAAAATAATACATAATAGGACTATATATATATATATATATATTTTTTTTTTTATCAGGATTCTTATAGAATCGGATGATGATCGTTTGTATGTTGTATACAATGGAGGTTTAAGCATGGCTCTTGAAGCTTTTCACATGTTACATATAATGTACCATGAAGCAACTGCGTGTCACGTGGCTGGTGACTTAGCTGAATTAATAGCTATTATTGTAGAATTAGTAAGATGTATTCGTACAGCAAGAGAAGGACCTGATGCAAGAAATATCCTTGCCAATTGCAAGGAGTGGCCAGATGTATTAAGAAAATTGGCAACATTATTAAATACGTATAATCCACCAGATATGCGTAATTTGGCAATAGATCTTCTAAAAGAACTCGTTATGCTTGTTCCTGCAGATGCTATACTTGTTTTAGCACCATTATTATCTCATTGTCATGCAGCTCTTCAAGAGTCTCATGCAGCTGTTCCACCTGGTCCTTATCTTCCAAGGAGATCTACTCCACCAGGAAAAATGCCTACAAGACCTGCTAGACCAATGGTGCAAATGGCAGTACCACATTCTCAACTTGAAGCATCTAGAGGAGTAGATCTGGAATATGATAGCGCCTTGCTTGAATTTTATTTACCATATCATGAGTTGATTGATGTTATGTGCAGACTTGCAATCAATAACGATTGCATGACAGAGACACTGATTAATTTAAGTGCTATGTTAGGATTTGAAGGTAACCATAATATTTAATATTTAATTGTATAGGGAATTAATCGTAGATTTTATCGCCAATTTCATATTCTAGGTGTTCCCTTACATTTGGCATTATTTCCAAGATTATGGTTGGATGTCCATGCTGCCACACATATAGACAGAAAGCATATAGCATCTCTCCTTTGTTCTTCCTATACAGTGGATTATGTAGATGCTGTTCTATTAGATGAAAGATCTTCATTAGGCGTACCTGCAATACATGCTTTTTTAAAAACTTTCTTCCCTAAACTTGCCAATCATGTATTAACTGAACAAACCTGCCTACTTATTGATAACTTAGTTAGTTCTATGACAGCAATGGTGGAAGCTGTTGATATTCAAGCATCTGCTCATAGACTAACTGGTGATTTACGAGCTTTAGCTCTTGTTTATAGTAGCAGTACAAGACTGAAACCACCTACTAGTTTACAATCAGCTTTAGAAACTTTATTATCGCGTACTCGAACGATAAAAGTCAAAGAATCTAATCAACAGGAAATAGAAGCCCCTTCGAAAAAACGTAAGTTTAATATTAGCGATGACAATGACCAAACTAAGAAGGATCTACATCAGATTACAGAAATTGATGAACAGAAAACTGTTTCTAACATAGATATTGAAGATAAAAACATTGTAGAACAAAATGATACATCTCCTGATTCTATAGACGAAAAAACTAATTCACGACACAAGGATAATGCTCAAATGGAAACTATTTCTACTAATGCTGGTTCAATATCTACAAATTTAATTACCACTGTGACATCTAATAACTGTACAAATCAGATGCGATGTTCTTTAACTACCATGTCGCGGCTCGAAATGTTGGAGAAGACCATTGTGGATTTACAAATGATCGTGCAATTACAACCGAAAAATAATTAGGGAGTTGCATGTTTCCGAACGATGCTTTTTATGACAACGTACAATATAGAGGACTGACTTCGCACATAAACGTGTGATTATTTGTGAAAATAAAATAAAAGTTCAGTTATATATCTCTCGCAACTAAGTGAAAGATTCTTAGTGCATCTGTACTTTGTAAGAAAAAAGATACGTGTATACATATATTTATATGTACGCGTGCGTGTGTGTATCAATCACAATTTACTTCTTGACTGAATAACAATCATCTGCCGACAAAACGTTCATTAATGCTCTGAGAATAGATATCTCTTAGCAAGATGTATACTTTTTAACACGTAACAATGTAAACCGCCCAGTATTCAGGAATGAAAAGTGCAAGAAATCTTGTGACACTGTTGCAAAAGCTTTTATGTCTACAATTGTCTTGCATTTCTACACTTCATCTCAAATTGGGAAAGGAAGACAGGGTTTTTTAACTTGTGAAAATAATGGAGTAGCAGTGTCCTTTTGCTTAGCCTGGAAACTGTGTGTTTTTTAATATTCTTCATCTCTAAAAGATTTTCACAAAATTTTTTCATTTCATTATTGTAAGATAATATGCGCCATGTCATTTCGTGGCTCTTTAAAAATGTGTAACTAAATATCTAAGTTATTAAATAAGTACTACCTGACACATGTTGATGTGGATCTCCTAAATGTCTAAAATCTAACTTAAATATTTCATTTAACCATATAATTGATGTAAAGAAAAACATTCGATATAGTTTCTTTTTGTTTGTATTGTAAAATGTGTCAGTTGTATTATAAAGCAATGCATCTTTCTCTCTCTTGTGTGTCTGTAAAAAGTATTCGATTAATAAGAATGATTTTGGAAAATATGGAACATGTAACAAAACTGCGTAATACAAAATATAAGACATGCTGTGAGTTTGTATATTTGTTTAAGTTGATGATCACAAACTCGTAACTAAATTTGCTAAGATATTACGTTTTTCTTCTCATAAAATACATATTGATCAAGCCATGGAAGCATTATAACTTAAAGATTTTTTTCAAATGGTTCTATTTCTTCATACCTTTTCTTTTTTTCTTTTCCTTTTTGCAAAAAATCTTATTAACATATATAACATTATTTCAATCTATTTCTTGTACATAGTATAAAATCTTATTATACTTTACATGTTTGTTTACATTATATAAGCCTTCACATGTAATTATAACAAATACATTTAAAAAAAACTGTAATATTCATGAAATCTTGAATTGCTCTCTTTCTTAATAATAAATAAAAACATCTCATACATCATAAATGAACAGTTGTGATAATTCCTAAAATGCAACTTCTGCAACATATCTATATTTTATTTTAAGTCTATCAGTTTGTAAAGAATTTATAACAAAAAGACAAATTTTGGTGTATATTGATATTAAAAATTTAAAAATAAGTCTGTAAAACTACTACACATCAAATTCAAAGTAATGTGATCTCTTAATTTGATAAAATTTATAGAATGATACTGATAACACTTTAATATTGCAAAGAATCTTTCTATTTCTTTAGTTTATTTCATGAATTTGTTAGTTGGTTTTTTGAAAAAATACTTTTAAGTATAAAAGTGTCAACATTTCAAAATATATAATATATTTATATATTTACATGTAGATCATGGCTTATTATAAATCTACATTCTTACATTCAATACACTTGTGATAGAAAATAATGTATGTGATGAGGATTTAGCTTCTAATAAGTTAAAGAATTTATGACATATATTATCCTGATAGCCACGCACACATATGTCAAATACTTTTAAATATTCTATTACACAAAAAAAGTGTCATTTTATAAGGAATCATATACATCATATAATAATTGTCAGTAAAAATTAAAGACAAAATAATTGAATATAACTTATATGTGAACATAAGTAAAAAAACATTTACATCTTATTTTTATTATCGAAGTTGCATAAACAACACATCTATGTTGTGACATATATTTAAAATATCTACATATAAAAATTGAAGGGTCAAACTATTGTAATCAATTGCTTAAGCTTTAGAATTATTTGTCTAGAAAGCTGATTGAAACTGTATAAATATCTGGGACACATTTTACATATTTTATCAGTCTTCATAAAAACATTAGAACCATCTCACCTTGTATTATTAAATTTATATCTTATGAAAATGTTGTGTATTTATCATTATTAAGGTGTATAGAGTTTCTGAGCAAAAATAAATAAAGTCTTTTCATTTTAATATGTTTACTATCACAAACTTATAATCCTCTTAAAATTATAATAATCACTTTTTATCTTATTACTACTAAATTATATAAAACAATTTATATATCTTTAAAAAAATTAAAAGTAAATAGAAATTCAAAGAATTTTTTTCTTTTTATTACATAATTTGTTATGTTGGATATATGAATAAAAATATGTAATAATAAGAAATTTAATTCTATTCTATTCTTTAAATGTAATTTTATGATCAAATCAATGTAATATGTATCATTAATATTTATTCTTTTCCTTACGCTCATATAAAGTTTTTAGTATTGGATACAAATACTTGTATACTACTGTGTACTTGTGTCCTATATTGACATTTTCTTATATTTATCTTTTTTTCTTTTTCTTTTCTCTTTATCCCAAATAGCACTATATTCACATGCTTCAAACTATATTTTCTTCCAAAATTTATTCAATTCTTAAGTTAAAGTTATTTTTATCTTAGTCTTCTATCAAATATTATTTATCATTTTCTTCTTCCTATTATAATACTTGAGCCTCCTGCTTTTCTTTCTTATAAAATTTATTTTGTTATAAAGAAAACCCATAATTACAATGAAAAGATTGATGACTAATATAAAATTCAATTTACATTATATTTTATTTTAAAATATTCTATTACATACAAATTTTTACGAATTTGTTAAGTTCATTGAAATAATTTTGCTAACAATTTCTAAGCAAAAATATGTGTGTGTGTAATCATTTTTAAAAATATTTATCAAATTATACAGTACCGTGTAAGTGGTGTATTAATTTTGATCATTATTCGCAGTCATTGATTGAATTTAATCTGGATTGAAGTTCTGTAAGAAAAAAGGCTGTCTTTCAATTTTCGAAGACTTGGAATGATATATGATTAATTGAAAAATTAACGATTGAAGGATTGATTCTAACTAATTATAAATTTGAATGATAACCGAAAACGGTTGGCTATCAGAATCATATACTCTTGATTTTACAAATATCCAAACGTATCTGCATATGTTCACAGTAATAAATTGTATAAATTAATTTATTCGGTTATAAGTTATTCATTAATAATTTATTGCTGCTATTTACATAAAACGTATTTTATTTGTTGTTTATCTTATTATTGGCTATACATTAAAAAACTTTGTGTGTATATATATATATATAATACTAGGAAAATTGTAATAACAGAGTAAATAAATGTGGTCTATTTAATTTATAATTTTAATGAACTTTAGGTTTTGCTGATTTTACTTTTTTTAACTTTTTCAGGCCATTTATATTTGTTTTTAAAAGATTCCAATATGCCTGCTGGAACTTATTTACGTCTTTGGAATGTATCTGAAATCCAAGGAAGTTAAAAATTTTCTTTACAGAGATTAAATTCATTGTTTATATTTATATAATTTTAGAACTATACATACAATGGTTGAAATTTTTTTATTACGGAAGGTAGCTCGCACAAGACAAAGAAATTCACTTGGCGTTGATAACGGTGGTCTTCCCTTTCTAGGTACAGGTTTATTGTGTCCATTAACTGCAATATAAAAACTAGCAATTAAACGAGATGTATTTTGGACATAATTTACGACATATAAGATCTCATATATATAATAAATATTTTACATATACGTGCAAAAAGTTTTTACAAGTAATTCTTTATTAAATGTCTAACTATATTATATCATTTCATCTTTATTAATATTATGACTTTAAAATATTATCTAAATATATAAAAAGTTATTAGAATGAAGATTAAACTGATCAAAAAATTTGTTTTTAGAAAGTAAATTATATTGTTAAGAGAATTAAAATAAATTTACCTTTAAAAATACTTACACCTTTTAATAGTGAGCATTACAGAGCCAGATAACCTTGATTTATCAAATAACCTTGTGAGCTCCACTAAGAACTGAAAAATTATATTTACTTCTCTAATAATTATAACAAATGGTTTAGATTTATTTAAGAAATTACCGCGTCATTTTCCAAAAAAACCATTTTGATTGTATCACCATATGCCTGTAGAATATGTCAAACCTGAATTATTATCTATAGGTTATAATCTGTGTCATTTATATGTATCACATACTTTGGTTCACAGACCTATTCTGTAAACCTAAAGTAAATATATTATAGAGAAGTATTCTTCAATGAAAACTTTTGGCGGGAATTTAAAATCACAGATCTTTATAATTATTTTTATTTTTATTCTTTTATAATAAATTTTTGTTTGCGTTAATTTCATCAAATAAGAAGTACCTTGAAATTATGAATAGAATTATTATATTATCTAGTAAATAAATTAATGTATAAAGGTACTACTTGCAATAAATCGAATATAATTAATTGATCGTATAATGCAATTTTTGCTTGAAAGTAATTCATTTTAGAAACTGAAAACATGTTGGTTTACTTTGTTAATAGCAAATTTATAAAAATATCTTTATATTAAAAAATATTTCAACTTTTTCGCTTTTTAGGTTAGATTACCTTCTTTTACCACATGCTATAGACTCCGTAGATCTACATGACTCTACATTAGTAAAGATATTATAAGAATCTCCAAATATGGCAAAAAGGATATGATTTCATTTGGATATCTATATGAAAAGTTGTATATATGTGTTTGGAGAAATTAATGTTAATTATATTTTACACTAGCTTTTTTGTTTGTAAAACTTTATATATTTAATCAAAAATGTATGTATATTTATATATTTACTTATTATATTATGAAAATATATAATTTGTTTTAAGTGAAGTTACACTGATATCAACTTATCAATTGTCACAATATCTTGTATTTATTAAACCTAATTTTAATAAGGAATTATCTATTAAATAATTTTTTATTGTAATTAATTTTATTTATAAATATTTTCTAGGTTCAAATATGTAATAACTGTTTTAATAATAGTTAGTCTAACATTGGCTGAAGATTATTATGATCTTCTTGGAATAAGTAGAGTTGCGGATCAAAGAGAAATCCGGAAAGCTTTCAAAACAATTGCTGTTACTCAACATCCTGATAAAAATAAAGTAAGCTAATAATATTTCATTAAGATGATTTTAATTATATTACAAGATATACAATATGATATTATTATTATTTTTTAGGATGATCCAAAAGCGCACGAAAAGTTTATTAGATTAACAACAGCTTATGAAGTATTAAAGGACCCAGAATTAAGAAAAAAATATGATCTTTATGGAGAAAAAGGTCTTGAAAATATCAATACAAGACCAAATTATCATTCTTGGAATTATTATAAATATAATTTTGGAATTTATGACGATGATCCACAAGTTGTAACTCTTAATAGAAATGATTATTGTAAGTCGTGTAAAATATATTTGAATTTTATATATATTTGTAGTATAAATATTACTTCAATAAAATGAGGATTATCACAATTTTTAAAATTTTGTACAGTTGAAAATGTATTGAATTCGGATAAAATGTGGTTGGTGAATTTTTATTCACCAATGTGTAGCTTTTGTCATCATTTAGCACCAATTTGGCGAAAAATAGCCGAAGAACTTGAAGGAGTTATAAAAGTAGGAGCAGTTAATTGCGAAGATGATTTTCAACTTTGTCATCAAATTGGAATAGCAGCTTATCCTTCTTTATTTTATATTGCAAAGGTACTTATTTTACATGCTATTTAAACTATTTATGACTTAGTTTCTGCATTACATTTATAATGCTAAATATATTATAATTCCAGAACTCAACAAATGGGAGACTATATACAGGAGAGAGAACGCATGAAGCAATAATAGATTTTGTAATAAATAAGTTGGATATTAATATTCCTGAGATAAGTTCATCAGATTGGAAACTTTTTATAGAAAATAATGAACTTATTAAAAAATCCACACTTGTACTTATTTACAAAAATAACAAAGAATGTTTGACATCTAATGATCTTCTTAAAGTTGGTGCTATTTTTGTAAGTACTTTCAATACAAAATAATTAATATATGTTAATTATAATTAATGAAATATATCATCTAATGCATAGTAATATATATTATAATTATTACAGGATAAAACATTAAATATTCGATTACTTCGCTGCAAGGAAAATGAATGCAATGATATTTCTGATAACACTTGTGCGATTCTTTTGCCAATGAAAAATGAACAAACCTGGATACCGATATTTTTTAAGGATGTAGATAATATAAAAGATTTAGTAGAAAAAGTTTTAGAACAATTACCGGAACCAAAGAGTCTTAGTGACGATGAATTTCAGGTAACATCTTTGTAATGTGATTTAGAAAAAACAAATTCATATTCAATATAATTTTATGTAATAAAAATTAAATTTTGATTTATATGTAGGAAATAAGAAAACATCTTAGAAAAAAGCCAGGGATGGGTTGGCTTGTATGTTTTTATATAGGATATTCAACTGAATTGGATTTAATACTAAAGAAACTCCCTAATATTATTAATACTATTAATCTAGGTATCATTTCACACATCTATTGTTTTATATTTCATATCTCAATTGATTATTTTTCAACTTATTTAAAATTTATTTCTTATTTATAATTCATAGGTAAAATTAATTGTGGAAGGTACGGACATCTTTGCAGTATATTAAACATAAACCGGTATCCAATGTGGGGCGTTCTTAAGTCTGGAGGAGCATTTGAATTAAGTCATGGAAAAAATACAATTCATGATATCGCGAAATTTACTACAAGTAGTATTAAAGCTGAAAATCTATGGGCTTTATCTGCCGATAAAGTATTATCTATATTACAGAGAAGTAATGGTAAGTTATATTTAAAATTAAACAGAAATAGAATATATATTTGTAATAGAATTCTTCTAATCTTTTTATTTTAGCTAAAGAAGTTTGGTTTCTTGATTGGTATGCACCATGGTGTCCTCCATGTATGCAATTTTTACCAGAACTTCGTAAGGCATCTATGCAATTCAATAAATCAGTGGTACATTTTGGTACGATTGATTGCACTGTACATTCTACAATTTGTCGACAATATAACATACGATCTTATCCAACTGTAATGCTTATAAATGGAAGTAAAACACATCAATTTACAGCACAAAAAACAGCAGCTAATATAATACAATTTATAAATGACATACAAAATCCGTCAGGTAAAAAATACTAAGAGGTATAATACTTATAATATATTATGTAATTAAACATTCACATATTTAATTTAATTATTTTTATATAGTTATACAAATATCTGCTAAGAATTTTCATCAATATCTTGATAAAGAGAAAGATAAGACATTATGGGTAATTGATTATTTTGTTGGATGGTGTGCACCTTGTCAAAATTTAGCATCAGAATGGACTGCTGTTGCTAAAGTTTTACGTATTCTACCGTTTGTAAAAATAGGCAGTATTGATTGTGAATCAGAAAATACTTTATGTAGGTCACAAGAAGTTGGAAGCTATCCTACTATACGATTGTATCCAAGAGAACGTAAACATTTGAATAAAGCAATGTAAGTGTAAACAACGGTATTCTGATATTTTATAATATAATCATTTTGCACTTTAAAAGTTCTGATCAAGGGTGACAAATAATAAATATCTTAATTGTAGAAAATACGATGGATTACATAATATGTTGCACATATTAAAATGGATATCTAAATATTTTCCAACAAAGGTGTATGATTTAGATCCAACTAGTTTACGAAAAAAAGTTTTTTCTGGAAAAAATGTGTGGTTTGTAGATTTTTTTGCACCTTGGTGTGATCATTGCCAAACATTAGATCCACATATTTCAATTGCTGCACAGGTATTGATATATCATTACGTTTGTACGATATAATATTATGTTATTTTATTATTTTGTAGCATATTGTCCATATTATTTCAAAAATTATGAAACGTGAAAATGAAAACCAATTTTTAGAAATATATTTTTTTCTTTCCAGTTATTTAACAATAGGGTACATTTTGGACGAGTTAATTGCAATCTTTATCCGACACAGTGTTCACAAGCAGGCGTGAAAGCCTATCCGACGTTAATTATTTACGATCGAAAGTATGACATAAAGGATATTAATAAAGGTTTTAAAATTATGGCAACATCATCTGAAATGATTAAAGAAAAAATATTAAATTTTTTAAATTCTAACAATAAAAATAAACATGACGAATTATAACGATAAATAATGTATACAACATAAACAATGCGTAATCGATAAAAAATTAAGTTACATCAAGATAAATTAAAAAAAAAAATGTATATTTTTTTAAATAGCAATAATATTTTCAATCATTGTAGACCAATGTAAGAAATATATATATATAAATATATATATATAGTATATGTTTCTATATGTATATATTTAATATGGGCATTTTATAATTGTATACATGTATATGTGTATATAATTTAATGAACATTACAGTGAAATTCAACATCCCTCTACGAAATACTCATATATTTGGTATATATCTTTACTGTGATATTTCTTAAATAGTTTTTACAACAGTATATACTGTAGTATTATATTAGTTCTTTTTTCGTAATTTTATTATACAGGTTATACATTGCGATAAATTTTTTTTTAAATCCATATATTTTCCTAAATCGTATAAATTTGTTGTTTTAACTTATGTAAGAAAAAACTCAGCCAATATAATAGAGAGATATTTTAAAACCCTTTCATGCCAAACTTAAGATTTATCTGAACAATGAAAATTGGACACATTTTATATATGAAATGTGTTTTAAAAGTATTTAATAATCTTTCTGTTTTTAACATTCTGATTAGAAAATGTATACTTTTAATCTTGGTCATGTGTTATGTGTCCATTGTAATAAATCTATTCAATTACTATGTTATACTTATATATCACAAAATTATAAAACGCATAGGCAGTGTATATATAAGAACACCACCTGTGTGTGTGTGTGTGTATACACAAGCTTTGAATATTCAAATATAAATAACAGAAAAATATTTTTTTTTTTGAATTTAATGTATTCATTTTAAATAGCTCAATTAAAATGAAAAATAATATAGATTAAGTCACATTTTTTTTTACTGATTTTTACAGTCTTAATGTCATATCTTTGGTTGGTGTGGTAAAACACAAATTCATGTTTAACTATACATATCAATAAATGATAATGGATAAAATGCATTAAGGTAATTTGGTAATATAATTTATGAAACCTTTTTATATATATTATAGTCTATCTTTTTCCAAAACTTGTAAAATAAAGTAAAAAGTAGAACAATTGTTTGGCCAATGTATATTCAAATTTTATGGAAACGTTAAGTCAAAGTGTTTTAACATTCAAAATATGAGTGAATACAGATAAATGCATAAATACATAAATAATAAGTGAATGGCAATAGCAAGTTATATAGTTTTATAAAGGAAATCTATAGAGAAACTGCTATTATCTACTACAAGCAGTAATTTTATTTACGGGTAGCTATGTAGTATTGATATACTATATTGAATACATCTATAAATAGTAACTCATAAGAGGAAATGTTTAAGAATTTCTCTCTCTCTCTCTCTCTCTCTCTCTCTCTCTCTCTCTCTCTCTCTCTCTCTCTCTCTCTCTCTCTCTCTCTCTCTCTCTCTCTCTCTATATATATATATATATATATATATATATATATATATATATATATATATATATATATATATATATATATACACTGCTTAAAACCTTCATATGTGTTATTTAATAGCAATACATTGTTTGGTCAGTTTGCTTTCTTTTCTATTACAGTATGCTCTTGATTATCCAGATAAATATAATATATGTATGTGTATATAATAATGATTAAAAAAATATTGTGAGCATAAGTAATTCTTGCTCTTATGAATTAATTTTATTTATTCATAATAAAATAAACTAATTAAATTAAATATTACCAGAGAAAGTTTTTTTTAGATACAATGAAATTAAAAGTGCAAAAAATTGCTTTTTATATGGATGCATGGATAAACAAGACAGTACTGTGTATCATATTTCATTTCTTTGGATTACTGTTTTTTTTTATACTTGCACAAAATGTTTTTAAAATATATCACTAAACTTTAAAAGTATTCGGAACTTGAACAGTATTATATTAATAATAAATTTTGAATAGATTCCTAAAAATACCATTCATACTTTCTATCGCTTGTTTTAGAAAAGGATCTTATTTTTTTTATAAATAAAAAAGTTTTAGAATGTATGCATGTTCTTACTACTTGAATGTTTTTAAAAAATTATAGCATAATTGACAGAAAATTTTAAAAACATTCTGTGTTGCTAATACAGTAATACAAAAATTTTCAAAATATAGTAACAATAGTGTAAAAATTTTATTTTGTGTTGTTTTTATAAGCACATGTGCGTGTTTATGTATAATAAATATAATTTCACATATAATATAACAATACATAAAAATATATAAATAAGGTAGCATATTTCACATAATGTGACAATGCTACTGATATTTCTAAATCATTTACTGTTTATCATAATATTTTTAAATTATTATGCATCTCAGTATACCTATATGATTATAAGACATTATAATAAATATAATTTCACATATAATATAACAATACATAAAAATATACAAATAAGGTAGCATATTTCACATAATGTGACAATTTAACTGATATTTCTAAATCATTTACCGTTTATCATAACACTTTAAATTATTATGCATCTCAGTATACTTATATGATTATAAGACTATTTATAGTGTTTACAAATTTATATGCTTTTAAATAATATTGCAATATTGTTATATTATTAATGATATATCAAAATTTTGGATTACATTATCATTTGTAAAAATTAGATATAATTGAACATGGCTTGTCATTTTCTTTATATAATATATATACATTTTACTTTCATTATATTTATGTTATGAAATTTTCTTTACTTTAATCTGAGAAATCATTTAAATAATATTCTTTTTTATATTGGTGTTTTTATAAAAATAATTTATTATTTCTATTTACCTTCAGTCCATACTGAAAATCTTAATTATTAGGTATTATGCCAAATATTTACCATCTACAATTAAGCTTTGTATCGCACATCTTCTTTTTACAAGTATATAAATCTTCTTTATAACCATTGAGAAGCAAGCACAATAATCTGTAATTATTCATTAAAATAAATGTTAACATTTAAAATTAAACGAAATATTTGAATATAAATATTTATAAAACATACCAGTAAAGTGCTGTGTATAGTTTGATCATAATTTAAATATCTCGTTTTGAAGGTGGTATTAAATGATCAGGAAGTTCTGCTGGAAGATCATAACCTTCAAGTTTAACATTAATTAAATGCATAGCCAAGGCAAATTCATCTGAGTCTAAAAGGCCATCTTTATCAATATCAGATAATTTCCAGATTTTTCCTAGCATACTGTTTGGTAATTTGGATTTTATCATTTCAGATTTTGCAGCTATAAATAACATTTAATATAAATAAATATTGAGTTATCACACACACACGCACGCATGCATGCACGCACACACGTGCATAAGATTATATAAGAAATTAGAGTACATAAATTTATTAATAACTTCCATGAATTAAAATTGATAACTATATTTTTTTAATAATATTTAAGCATTATTACTTTGTATTGCTTGAGATATCATATCATTTTATCAGTCTTTTATCAATTCTTTCAAAGCTATTCGAAAAAGTGTTACTGCAATGTATAGAACCTGTACAAACTAAACTAAACATAATACTAGGACATCAATTTGGTTTCAGAAAACAACACTTCAATAAGTTTACAGATTGATCTTATCTATACGATAAGATCTAAAAGACAAAAGATATTGTTCTGCTGCCTTTTTGACCTTAAACAAGCATTTGACAAAGTTTAGCACTTGGTATCCTATATAAGCTAAAAAAGAACTACTTCCATATTCTCTTTCTCTATATATATCTAATAGGAAATTTAAAGTTCAATTTCAAGAAGCAATTATCTAATCAACTCTAGAATTCCACACGGAAATGTGCTTGGACCTATCTTATACTTTTTTCTTTTTATATTTATACTTTTGACCCATACTAATATTAGTACATACAGATTTTTTAAATCTTATTTAAAGAAATATTCTTAGAAAAAAGAAAAAACCGGATAATAAACATAAAAACCAATTCTATTATTTTACCTGCTCCTGTAATCTTTCCATCAGTTGGACCAAGTGTTTCAAAAATACCATCATATTTGTATCTATCTTTATTAACAATCCATTCAGGTTCACCTGCACCTGCATCAATACCTTCACCTCTCTTGTATCCAAATGGACTAATTTGATCTTCGACACCTTCAAATGCACCACCTATGCATATCAAATGTTCATGTTACAAATGGCAAATGTGCTCATTTAATTTTTTTTTTAAGTCATAAATATTTTTTTCTTTGATCCTTCAATTTCTCTTTTAAAATAAGAATTCTTATATAGATAATTTTATTTTTAATTGACTTATAAAATTATGTCATGAATATTGAATTCTTGTTATACTTTTATAGATGATTCATGAAAACAAAAAAGAAAAATTAAGATAAGATATGAAATAAAGTAATCTCCTATTTCTAGTATTGATATGACAGACCATATGACTCATTTTTTTTTACATTAATTAAATAATTATATAAAAAAATGATTTCTGTTTTAAATGCTTTCTTTTATAAATTCTTATTTAATTTTATTTTTAATGAAATATTTCTTTAACAGATATCAATGTATACCTTTAATTAATGGTTCCGATGTAGCAGCTACTTCTTCATGCGGTATCATAGCCATTAATTTTGCAATGTCTTCTGCAAGCATTTTATCTACTACTTCCAATAGTTTGATTTTTATTGGGTTAAATTTACTAAAGTCATGATGCATTAAACATTCCTGCATCTTTCGAAGGTCTGGGAAATCTCCAGGAGAAATATGTTGTTCTCTTTGGATTTGATCATAAATTTGACCCAAATTTTTGATAAGTTCTTTTTTCTTTGAATCTTTACCAAACATACTTGGCATATCCTTTCTCAAGGCACTGATTATGTATGCATGCACCTATAATTCAAGAAACATATTGAGTCTAGTAAAGCTATCTTTAAGAAAATATATTTTTATAGAATGACATGAAACATCATTCTTTACCTTTGCTAAACGAGCTCGTTTTATTAAATCATTAAGTTTTCTTAATGCTGCATTTCTTGGTAATGATTGCATGTCTTTAAATAAATCTTGTTCTTCATCTTCAAATAATCTGAGAAAGAAGACTTAAAATAGATAACCTAATAAGATAAATAAGATAAATAAGATCAATAAGATAAAATAGAAGATCTTACCGTCTATTAACATCATATCTTAGCGGTTGATCCCAAAATGAACCAATATAAACTCTAGCAACTTCTGGAGTTTGCAATACTTTTCCTAAAGACCACATAAGTGCACCATACACTCTCATTAATTGTTGATGATCTATCATATCTGCTTTATTAAGAACTATTCTAATTTTATCATCATGGCCTCTTAGCGCTTCTATAGATCTTCTAAATTCATCAGAGATATCAAGTTTATGTGCATCAAATAATAATATAATTCTGTCTACTCTTTCTGCAAACCACTCTAAGACGCCAGTAAAATCATAACCTCTGTCTACCTATAAATATAATTAAAAAAATAAATGCAATATATTTTCATTAAAACTATCATAATATTAGGAATTTTTTTTTTACAGAGATACATACTCGTTGTTTCTCCCCCGAAAGAATACCAGGTGTATCAACTATAGATATTCCTTTGAGAACTGGAGATGCAACAGTAGAACATTGAAATCTATTAAGGAATGCATTACCGAATTTGGAAAGTGGTCGGAATTGTTTATGTGGATCCACAACTAAAGCATTTCCAGGAATAACACCTTCCTTTTCATCATACATAACAGCAATGAAGCGATCTGTTGTAGGTTCAGGACCAATTCTTATTCCAGGAAAATCACGTTCTAATAAATACTTAATAAACGTAGTTTTTCCAGTGGAATATTGTCCTACTAAAAGGATCATAGGTTTTGCATCGAAATCTGGATCATCCAATTGAGGCGAATGAAAGTCATGAAATTGATAATGTTGTTCCAAGGGTAATAATTTAGCTTTGTAGATCTTTTTAAGACCTTCTGTAACATTCTCAAAGAGATCTTGTTTGCCATTTTCATCTCGACTAAGCCAACTGAACATATTGAAGATTCACAATATATCCTAAAATAATATCATATTATTTCTTTTTAATATCAATACTATTGTAACTGTAAATTATTGATTAATAATGGTAGATATGAAATCTGCAAAGTTGTATTTCATATTTTTAAAGTTTTAAAAAATAATTATTAAACATTTTAATAAATATTTATTATATATAACAATGAGAACAAATAATACGTACGTGAAAGCGAAGACAAGAAATTTTCATGAGAACGAATTAGTTAATCATGAATATAGAGAAAGCAATGGGAACTAACCTGTCTTGCGTTTTGTTAGTTGTACACGTACTGACGATCTTAAATCGATCGATGCAAACAAATGGTCGTCCTTCTACCAAAAAAGAACTATTAAGGTTGTATTATATATATATATATATATATATACTATTTCCAACGTACACTTTGCTTTTAATGTTTCTTATCCAAGATCCTGAGTGCCGAACAATGAGATTTTGATAGATTAAAAATGATATTGATAATTTTTGGCTTATCCTATTTTAACGAGACATTTAACGTTCATAGAACGACGATAACGATTCACGAACGATGAATAGGCGGGCTTTTTGATAATGACGCGATAACCGAGCTGTTTCCCCGTATTAAAACGTACAAATACAATGGTGAAATGACGACGTGTCGTTCTCGTATGCACCAGCGCAAAGTGACAAGATCCAAATGTGTGTATGTGTGTGTGTGTGTATATGATGAGTTACCACGATGAGATTGTATAGCGTCTATAAAGAAATAAGAAACGAACGATCAAGTATTGCAATTGTATTTAAATGTTACATTTTATAAAACGATCATACATTATTCTGTTTTCAATTAATAATGATAATAAATACTAATTAATTAATTAACAATATTGATGATCGAATAAGAAAAAGTTTCTTCTATTCAAATTTTATAGACAACACTGCTGTTCTAAATTAAGTTTTTATTAGAGACACTAAACTCTCCTTCAAATTAAATTACACGTGCAATCCATTTATCTTTTTGTTTATTACTATATTTTATTACGAATTTATCGACGATTTATATTCTATTATTTTAAAATTATTTATTTGAATTTTGCCAATATTTATTAAAATAAAAATATCTTTTATTTATTCAGAATAATTCTTGTGTTATTAATGTCTTTTAAAATGGCGCGTAATAGACGTTTTCTACGAATATTTATCGATTTGATTTTTCTTTTATTATTTTATAATTATTAATACGAATATTGTAAACGTTTATTAAAAAGAAAATACTCTTTTGCCTATTTTGAATAATTTGCGCATTAAAAAACATTTTGAAGTATGGCCCGGAGATCTCATTTTAGAAACATATAAAGATATAAAATTATATAAATTAAAAAATTGATAAATTGAAAAAGTTTTTTGTTAGTGTCAATAATCTTTTTTTCTTTTCATTATGCCACGAATATCTATTATTATGAGGTCAAAGTTAAATATATTAGGAGCCTAGTTGAAACGTCTTCATTTACAAAAGATCTGTATAATGTCAAAGGTCAGTCGGTCAATCGCAAATCTGTCTTTAAGAAATATTTATTCTCAAATGACTTTATCACAAGTGTTTTAAAAATGTTTCTTTTACAATCATCAATCAAATTCTGAACAGAATTATTCTGTTACATATTACACACCCACACCCACCCATACACACACACACACACACGCGCGTGCGTGCGCGAGCGTATATATATATATGTCTGTATATAGTATATAGATATAAAACAAATAGTTATCTAATAGTACGAATTTGTTTATCTTAAACCAAAATAAATATATATGCAATTGAAATAATGAAAATAATGAAATATTTAAATAAAGAAATCCAATAAAAATATCCATGATAAATGAATAAATTCAGTATTGAAATAAATGACGGATATATCTTAACATTAGTTTATTATATGTTTTATTTATTATTGAAATAAGAACGTTTGTCTACGATTACCAAGAGTTTTTATTAATATCATTAAACTCATTATTAGCCTATTGAAAAGAAGAGTTGGTGTATAATTCTTTACTGAAAGGATTCACTGATTAGGGCCTTTGAAGAAAGTTATCTATCTTATATGAGTCAGAGAAAGGATATATATATATAAATATATATATATATATATATATATATATATATATATATATATATATATAGAGGGAGATAGAGAGAGATAAAGAATTGCAGAAGAGACATAAACCTTCCTGTATGTTTTTACATTATGTATTCTGATAAAACGATTATTTTGGAATATGTAACGCAATTTACATGAATAAAAACGATATCTATTTAATTTCAATGAAATATCGCAACAGATGTTTGTACAAAGACGAATTCAAAGTTTGATAGACAGTACTTTGATGAATGGGAGCTCTCGCACTTGCACTATAATCCTTGGTGTTATTACGCAATGATATATGCGAACGATTCAGTGTCATTCGTTGCGTAAGTAAAGCGGACACATCCTGGTTAAACGATCTTGTGTCAATTTACCGGTTTTAACGAGATTATCTATTAAAGTTGGAGTTATTTTAAGCATTCGTTAGATGTAAAGATAATAAGTATCAATGTTACTTTTTTTTTAATTAGAAAGTCTGTATTTCAAATTGATTTTCATCTGAAATGATATTTATACACAATATTATACGATTGATTACATATATTTATCGTATGATTTTACAAAATGTATCTAATATCAAATAATCGTTTAAATATATTTATATAAAATATTTATATTAACAGTATTAATCCTACAATATAGCGATCAAATTTAACAATTTTTTATATTTAAAAAGAGCGAATAAAGATCATTTTCAAGTCTATCCTTTTTTATATTCAATTCAGGGACTATAAATATCGATTAAATGAATACGAATTAGTGTGAACTTTCTTGAGTATTCATAAAATACATTCATTGTCCCAATTATCAGGTATTACTTCTTTCCATACGTTCAATAAATTTGACAACAAACAGGGTTGCTCGCAATTAGGTATATTCAAAGAATGCGGCTTGATCGATTCCGTATTATTCAAATAAGACACCTATGAAAATATTAGTTTGTTTTAAATTATTTAAAAAATATATATATATATATATATATATACTATTTTATTTTATATAAAGATATATATAAAGAATTGCGGACGAAAGAAATGTCACCTTCACTTCTCGCTCCTTGTCAGAATACGAATGAAGTTCAAAAATAATCGTAGCCCCATATTCTGGAAGAAATAATTCATTCGTAAATCCCATAGTTCTTAAAAGATTTACCAAAGTTACATCGTGAACAGAATAGAAGTATGCTTTTTTCGAGTCTTTATTAATTTGAGATTCTTGCATTTGGTTTACAATTTCTTTCAGTAAGGGTCCTAGAAAAAAAAGATGTTAATGATTAATCGTTCGTGCATGCGGTTGATCTTTCATTTATAAAATTACCTCCGTGCAAACGTCGTAGCAAAGTGTTGCTTGTGAGTAAAGTCAAGGCACGAGCTGCGATGTTTCTCATTTCGTCGTTATAAAATTTTTTCGTCCAAGTTGGAAGTTCTAAGTTGTGTTTAGCTTGGATATCAAGTATATTATACAAAAACTCTACATCTGTAATAGTTTTCATTGGCTGCTGAGTATGCATTGTCAATTCGTTGTAATAATTTTCCAATACCGCATCGGATTTTATCGATTCGTTAACATATGCATCTGCTAATCCTTGCTTTAATTTTGGACAAGGATATTTAACCACTATTACCTGTTAAATTAATTTATTGATTGATTTGAGTCATTCAATCGCTAAATGATGATTCTAATTAAAAATAACATGGTACGATCGAAAACCGGGAAGTACAGATACAATCTTTTCTTATCTTTAATATTATTTAAAAACATCATGAAAGCTTGAATTAACTTGTATTATTCGATGAACTTATTAATTAGTATGCATAATTACTCCTTTCCTTCTCGATTCAGTTTGATTAACATATGTAATAAGATTGTTAAGACAAACCTTATCCATATTTCTAGGTACTGTATGTACTGGAATTGGATGCCATTTTAAATTAGGTACAAATATTTGGTCAACTGTTGGTGGATACAATCCAGCGAGTAATGCTTGTGCCGACATAATACAACGATCGGAATCACTGCTGCGTATAAATGAAATCGTACTATTGTATTTTAAACCGACTGTAGTACCATACATTTTGCGAATCCATTTTCCAACTTTGTAAAGTTGACGCATTCCTTTCTGAAATTAAATATATTTAAATACGTCAGTCGTACTTTTATATTATTAATATGTAATGATGTATAAGAAAATATGTATTTTGTACAATTTCAACTGTGCTTCTGAAAAACTTCAGCTGTGTTTGTTCATTACGATTCGATAATATAAGATAACACGATCGATGTTCAAATGTCGAATTTTTTTATTGTGGCATTAATATATTGCGATGAAAAAGGAAAAAGAAAAAAAGAAAGAGAAATTCATTGATTTTACTGTAGTAAGTGCACCCCAACCGCCGGGCCATGAGTAATTTTTATATGGATCCGATGAATATGTTTTTAATGGAGTTCTATCGCCATGTCGGAAAAGCTGTAAAAAAACATAAATTAAATATGAATCATGCGTGAAGATAATTGAAATCGTCTGAACTGATTGAATTGTTAATAATACACGATATAACATGTACGTATGTGTCAACATTGAAACAATACTTACAAATGTCACCTGTTGAATAGTATTGTCCTTGAGGGATGATGCAAACGCTGTATATGCGAAAAGTATCGTACCGATAATTAAAACAAGGAATACGAGAGTCGCGCAAATTCCACGCTGTTGAATGTGGCATGATCTATGAGATACTCTCTTTCGATCCATATTTCTACAAATTTAAAAATGACCGACATATTGGAGTAATAATAATCTAGTTATAATAATTCGATATAGTAATCTAAATGTATAGATATAATAATTATAAAACTTTTAGATACATGAGTCAATGATTATTAAAGTGATCTAATAATTCATATATTTTTCGTTTTAATATATTTTCTTTACAAACTTGTATTTAGAATTATTTAAAAATTATTTTTCTATCATGACAAACATAGGAAAAGTAAGTAGATATAGTTTATTATTGAAAAATAATTTTTTGATCTTATTTGAAAACTTTATGAATATCACGTGATAATATTTGTTTTTTTAATATTTCATATGATTTAAATGATTCGAAATTATGTGTTGAGGCGAGTTTTCGTGGACGTTGTAAGCCTTCATGTTGTTGTTACACGTACGCTTTTGAATTTAAATTAATCGGAACAAGGCTTCATTTTTATATTTTTTGATATGAGGTTGACTGACTGAATAATACGTGAAATATAATAATAATATAATATATTATGATTATTATTATTATTATTATTATTATTATTATTATTATTATTATTATTATTATTATTAACATATAATATGTTAGGTTATATAATATGTTAGAGTTTTAGGAAATGCTATTTCTTTAATTACTTTTTTTGTGAGTTATTTTACGACTGACTATTTTGCAAGACGGGTGGAATAAATTGAAAGAAAAAAAAATCAAAAAAAGAAAAGGGAAGGAATGATAGCTTATCGGTCGTAGGCATGTTCGGCTATGTAGCACGTTTAAAATGTTTAAATGATTGAACGTGCGGTACTTTGTTCGAAGTAACAGTACTGTTGAGCTATAAAGAAATAGTTATTTTAAGGATAGCCTCCAAACAATAACAGTTCGCTTGGTCTACGAACCTACCTCTTGTGTTTATTACCTTGTTCTCCTTGCAGATTTTAGAAAATAATAAGATTAACTACAGAAATTATCCAAAACTCGGACAATGATGAACAATGTTTTATTTATCCTTAACAAACGTTTAACGAATTCTCACGGTCAAATAATTTCGATGATAATATATGATCCTTCAGAGAAAGTTTAAGATCACCAAGGATGTAAACGAAACCGACAACAATTAATATTTTAATTCTCTTTTTTTTTTAAATTTTATTTATATATCTACATATAAATTTAGATCTATTCTATAGTCTAGATTTGTAGTATTAATGGCGCGAGGGTGGGTGAAACTATCGAGAGTAAAACTATCGCGAGTTCCTCTCGAGAGTGTTTCTCGTTAGTGAACGGACACTGGGTTTGAGAGTAACTATCTAAGAGTATGGCTCAACTATCCGAGTGCGATTTATATTGTTGCATGCTCTCAAGTAAAAGCAAACGAATGCTACTATCTTTTCGAAGCGCGAAACTTGAATCAGTCTCGTATTCCGAAAGTAACTATCGGAGAGTATGTACCAGGATGAAAATATCTACGAATTATATATAATAAATATATGAAATAAATTCAATGTTTAACAGATGAATTTAAAGTTATCGCACGTTCCTAAAACGTATATAAACGTTCTATAAACGTATCCTAAAACAAATATTACTAAATTAATAAACATTACAAATAATAAATTAATAAATATCAACAATATTAAACATATTGCTAAAATAGGTAAATGTAATAAACAGGCATAAATGAATCTTTTTCAATGGATACGTTTCTGAGACTTATATCCGATAATAAATTTGCTACGAGAATGTTAGTATCTATCTGAGAGTAAGAGTTCTCTTAAGTTGCTTTCAAATCGATTAAAAAACTTGCGAGTACTTTCCAGAGCAATTGTATCATAAGAAATTCTGAAGTGGATGTCTACCTTTATACTTACGTGCTTTCAACTTTGGTATCAAGATTCGGTAATGTACTACTATCATCGATGAACAAATCGCTACTATTTGATATCACTTGTTCAGTGTTATGTATAAAGGCCATAAGTAACGGTTAATTGGTTCAGAAACAGAGTAGATGTCTCTAGTTACGCGCCGTTTATACACATCGCTTTATCTACGGTGTTTTATTTGCTATAGCTCTTTTAATCTGAAATGTAAATTGAAATATATTTCTTTCTTCCTTCGTCATTTATTTAAAACATTTTTTTTTCTTTTTTTTTCTTTCTCTTTTTATGGGCGAGAAGACAGCACCGTCAGAATTGGCCAAAACAATAAGGCGATAGACTTACTACTAATTAATTCTTTCGCCGAATATTCCCGAGTGGTCTGCTGACGCGTATCTCCTTTTCTAGAAATTACAATAGACTAGAATAAAGTAGGAATTTGGATATCTATCGGCCTATTTCGATAGCGTGTTCTCTTGTGTGATTTTATGTCGTCAGATCGAATACATTTTTTTTTCTTTATTCCTTTCTTTTTTAGTTAAATTTTCATCTATATAATATCGTTCCTACATACGATAATAATCATTTATAGTATAGTTAGCATACGATAACATTTATAATTACGTTAGAAGATAAATGAAATTAAAATCATTGAACTTGAAGATTTACCGGTTAAGAACAGGTACATGTGATCTTTGATGACGTAGGATGTCAGTTATTATTAGCTACGATACGAACGACGGATCCTTAATGAAAAAAAGGATAGAAAAAGGAGAAGAAAAAAAATTGTAAGCGTTGTTACGTCCAATAATTCGAACGAAATATTTCGATGCACTTGAGTACGATCATGATTATATACTGAATGGTTTTAGCATTTACAAGATACTGTGACTAACTTAAGTCCGTGTTACATGTTGCGTATTCACTCGTTACTACTGTACCAAGCAAGTTAAGGTTAATAATGTTCGCGGGGACTTGAATTAAACGTGTTCAATTCTATTCGCCAAGAATGTGCTATTTCTCGGTAGTCACGTGACCTTGTAACGGCATTGTTAATGCATAACACGTGATCCGACTTAAATGTGTGGATATGTTGAGAGGTTATATTGTCACTTTGTAAAATTATTCTTTTTTTTATCATGGCCGATTGTAAGTGAAAGGAGAGAAACTACTCGAAAAGTTTCAAATTCCATCGCTACCAGCAGGTATGTTCGATAAAATAGTAGTGGTTACTTGGTGGGACGATTTATCCAGTCGCCGCTACCAATGACGATGAATAAATTCGCCACGTTTAACATGGCCTTTATTAGTTTTGCTCACTTAACACAGTACATGTATATATGTATGAATGTACGTAAGACGAGAATGTCTAGTATATCTAATTATAAGATTGTATGTCGAACCCATTTGTCGATAAGTAAGTTTTCTATATTATCGGTATTTTTGCGTGCCCGGACCTAAAGTTCCTAGATGATTCTAAAAATCAATCGCTCCTTTTCGAGATATATTAGATCAGTAGTTAGGTTCGTAGTTTTACAAGCTAAGCTTGTAGATTTTGCGATCTGGAAAAAAGAATAAAAAAAAAAAAAAAAAGAAAAAGAAAAGAATTGATCTAAAATGTCTTGAGAAAAAATATTTTGATGATATTTAATATCATCTAAGAACGTTTAGGTCCATCTTGTATATTTTTGCGTGATATTTCTCTTCTTTTCTTTTTTTCTAAGAAGTATCGACAATTATTATGATTTTAATTTATAAAGATACATTTAAATATAAAGAAAGAAATGTTTAAAACTATACAGATGCATTAGTTTTTTTTTCTTTTCTTTTTTTTTTTTAATTGAAATGAATAACATTGAGATTAAACACACTTTTGAGTTAAAGTAACATTTATTTAGACGATTTATAGAGGCGACAAACATTTCTTTGTTACACATATCACAACAGATACTAAACGAATTCTATTTACTTTATCCTAATAGAAATCGAAAAAGGATCTTTTATATGCGACGATTATTTTAGAAGGAAATACATAACTGATGATATATGTAATCTATCTCTGTGTTATATATATACGACACAGATAAATATCTACAAATGGTACATAATACAGGAGGGTGGGGGAAGCACAATCGTATGACCATTTTAATCGACGACATCAAGATATTTAAAAATAAATGTAATAATGTATATAAATAATATAAATAATCCCATTTAGTGCCGAACAACGATATATCGATATATGGCTAACACTTGGGAAAATTACCATTGATATTTTGTTATATGTCAGTCATACTTTGCGATCACGTGTGGAGAACAATTATCAAACGATTAGATGGACCGAATAATTTAGAAATCATTTCTATTTCTGCCGTTATCGTTTATGTAAATTTAATTATAATATTATAATACTTATATCGTTATAGATTATTCGGAATTAGTTCAATTCATTTTTTAATGAAAGTAGTTAAAATGATGAAGAATTAATATTCGTATTAAGATTATTGAATCATGGAGAATAAATAATGCTACTGAGAATAAAAGCGTTTTGGAAATTTGACGACGATAATAATGAAAATGAGGAGGACTCTTTCAATAATTTTCATGATATGAATATAAATAATAATACTCGATATAATTCTCGTCCATTAATCTTGGAAACCTTTGTTCCAAAACACATACATCAAAAAATTCAAAGTCGAAACAAAAACGAAAGAATAAAAAAGAAAAACAAACAAAATGTTTACAATCGTTCTCTCGAATTTTTTCAAACTATGACAGTTTGTTTCAGGACTATTCCTTCAGGTTCAACTTTTTTGGTCGGCACTGAAAGGGACATATATATATATATATATACGCACACAGATATACCTATATATCTACATGACTAGAGATAGATCATCATTTGTGCTCTTTGGTAAATTGTATCATAGCGAGTGCAAAAATTAAGATAACGAAAATGTGTCAACTATAATATTAAGAAAAAAAAAAAAAGAAAACAAGAAAAGGAATAACAAATCCGATTCGCGCGCAATAAGAATTAAAATAAATATTATAGATTAGATTAAAATAAAGTAAATCGAAGAAATATGTCGGAAACGTGCGTCAAAGTGCGAAACATGTAAAACTCTAAAGAAGACTGACATATTCGTTACGCGAACAAGTACGTTGGACAATGTTGTCATCATTATTATAATTATAATAATAATAATAATTATTATTATTGTTATTATTATCGTTAATATTATTATTATTATTATTTTCGTTAGAGGTTCACTCTGCATCCTCTTATATTCGATTTATCTATGCTTATTCCGAACGGCGCCTTCGTCCTGGACCACCGGCATAATTCGCGGCTGCGAGACCCATCAAATGTTTCGCTGCTTGAGAACCACTGAATCCGCGGCTCAAACCTAAGTCCAGTCCGCGTTTATTGCTAAAAGATAATATATTAAAAATTAGTTTGATCATCAGGATAAAAAAATATTATCTGAACGACAAGTTTATATTATATCGATACATCGGATACAAACTTTTCGAGTTCTTGATTTCGCATGATCGAATGACGAAGACGGGCGAGCATATCGAGCAGAGCTTCAGGATCTTCTTCTTCTAATTGATTCCAATAATTTTGTTGTCTGTAAAACATATAATGTGATTCAATAATAATAATAATAATAATAATAATAATAATAATAATAATAATAATAATATTAATAATAATAATAATAATAATAATAATAATAATAATAATAATAATAATAACAATAATAATAATAATAATAATGAAATATACAAATTATAATTGCTCGGAGAGAAAGCATCGTTGATAGATCGACGATTTCCTAGTGAGATGCATTCTTTCTCTCTCTCTCTCTCTTTATCTATTTATCTTATTGCAATGACGAAGAATGTATTCGAGATGAGCTCGATGTTAGTACTTGAAAGACGAGAGGTTTCAAACATATTCCTTTAAATTGAATTTACCTCGACTGATTTCTTTTTCTCCGGCGACTTCATTGGGTGCTTACTTTCAAATCAGAAAACCACTTTAAAAGAGACCGTTGGTTCATGAAACGAAACTGGGTTAAACCATCCGTTGCAAAGGACGCGTCTTTCTTTTCTCTTAGTTTATCGTCGAAGGATATCGAATGATCGTTCTACTGGCGAGGCAATCGTGATATCTATTAGAAGAATTAGCTCGATTGTCACAGTTGTTCGTTATTCACTTACACTATCTTTATATCCACCCTCTCTTTCTCTCTTTCTATCTCTCTATCAACGATGTTACCTAAGAGACCTACTTTTCTATCTTGTACAGGGCCGAGCGAAAGTTTTTGATCGATTTTAAATATCGATTACTCTTTTTCAAGAGTTCTTTTTCTTTTTTTTCTTTTTAAAGCTAATATTATCTTTAAAATTGTATGATTACATGTCCAGGAACTTTTTGTTCACCTGGTATTTATTTGTAAATTTCGTTTAAATTGTAATACTCACGAAAACGGAGCAGCATCCGCCAGAGGACTTGACACCACCATAACGGCGATGGCTATCAGGATCAAACAGGAGATTGCGATTTGTTTCTGCATCTTCGATCAGGGATAAATCGTTCGCGCGCCCTAAAAGAAAATAACGCGATTTTAAGTATGTATATGTGTGTATATGTGTATGCATGTATTGAGAAATTTTAATCATAACGTCGGAATATCTGTAATTATTTATAAACGAAAGATAAAGATTTTTAATGAATAATAATCTCAATCGAAATTTTCTTTGATCTTTTCAAATATTCCATTTTTTAGACACACACACACACGAGAAAGTGAGATATTAAATAGAAATGAAATAAAGAAAATGACAAAACTCGGAAAATGACTAATTTATATCGTAATAATGTACCGAATTGCGATTGGTCCAAGTAAAAGAGGTGCAAGTCATCATTAATGAGGGACCAGCGAATAAAAGTGAAATATAATAATCGTTGAAGTAATTGAAATGAGAGATGTCTTTGACGAGGCGCCGATTATTTTACGAAATTCATTATGCTTTCATTTATGACTCTTGTGACTTATAATTTGATAATATTGAACTATCGTATAATAAGAGAAAAAGGAGATCTTCGATCAAAAATCTTTTTCATTATAAATTTCAATATCTTATAGAACAATAAGTTGAATTTTAATTGAAAGAAACGCATTTCCGACGTTCAAAATTATACGAATGTGAAGTTTTTGAATGAAAGAAATCTTATCGGAGGCTGAAATTAAATTGCAAACTTAAAAAATATTACAGCGTTTTCCTATGAATTATTTATTTGAACATCCAAATTGTCTTAGTTAGTATATAAATGCCTGAATATATATTAATTATTTTTCTTGTATTGTATGTACAAGTTAAGAAAAAATAATCTAACAATCTTTCTTTGGTTTCTTTTTCTTTCTGTTGTTTCATTCTGCTTATACTTCTACATTTAATATGAATAACATTTCGTAGTATCAAGGGAGAAAAATTGGTCTCGCGATATATCGTACTATTGGTACGACAAGTTTTTAATAATTAACGAAAGGTCTAATAGTGTATATATAAGGACAAAGGAATTACAAATGTACCTACATAAATCTTTTCATTAGATTAATGTTACTCGTAATGTTACATATAAATGCAATGTTAATGCGGCGAGATACTATATTGAATAAAAAAAATAATTTTTCTGATATTCTATTTATATATATATAGATATATATATATATATAATTATGATTTTTTTTCTTCATTTTCAGAATACCATGTTTTTTTATTCGGTAGGTGTGTACATATATGTGTATGTATGTATGTATACCTAAATCGTTCTTGTGTTACCGAGTATATCTTATGTGGACATAAGATTAAGTAAAGGAGTTGTTGAAAGGAGTAAAGGAGAAAATAGGGTTGTACGAGATGACGATGAAGAACGAGACAATATGTTTTCCATATCGTTGAGAAAAGTCATCCCCGTGTTTTCAAAGAATTTGATTAACAAACTATTCAACTCTGTTCGAAGTATCTGAAAGTTTTTTTGCAGATTTTAAGTTTTATCCACCGCTTACATACGTATGTGTTACGATTCTCAAATACAGAGTTGACCTAAAGTCTCTAGATCAGTTTAGAAAAAAAAGTTTTTAGATAATCATAAAAATCGATTACTCCTATTCGAGATCTTTTAGGTTTATTTTTATTTTCAAATTGTGAAATTACAAGTTTGAAAACTTTTTTACAATTTGACTAAAAAAGGAAAAGTATATTAGAAAGTTTTGGAAAAAGAGTAATTGATTTTTATGATTGTCCAAGAACTTTTGGTCCAACCTGTATAAAAGAACAAAACGCGGGGAACTCTCGAATGAATTAGAAGAGATTCAATCGATCTTTGATATTTTAATCAAATTTTCAAATATCTTCTTTTCACTTTTAACATTCTTTTTACCGTGTGAAATGTAAAACGAATTAAGGATTATTTTCCAGCGTACATACTTCCATCGTTTGTTCGATTAGCATTTTACTACGAGGCAATCACGTTGCCTTGAATACGTCGTTCGTTCGTTGTGAGAGTAGATAATTGGATTCGTCGTTCTCGATAATCGATGCTGATGTATATCTATATGTACGTGTATATACGTTTACATAGATGTACATTTATATACATGCAGGAAAGAAATATAAAAAAGAAATTATCTATTTCGGTATGAAAGAAAATTCTACTTCTCTTAGTTCGTTGTTTTTGTAATAACAAAATTATTCAGAAAGTATTTATATATAAATATATAATATATAAAAAGTGATATATGAGTAAAATATAGTACATACAAATCACAAATATTATATATATATATATATATATATATATATATATATATTAATACATACGTATTAATATAGGGTGGACAATAACTTTTATCACGTTTTTTTTATAGATATAAAGAAACTTTGTTTTCAAAATACGTATAGTACGAAGAGGGCAATAATAATAGGTCTTTCTCTTATTTTAAATAAACAAAAAAAATTACATAATTATAAAAAAGAAATTTTAATGATTTCGTTACAGTTATCCACCTTACTACGAAAGAAAAGAATGAAAGTCAATTTTAAATATTATTAACAACATTGATTTTATTATATCGATATTTTTGCAGTATTTAAATAAATAAAGATTAATATACACTTGAAAACGATGCTTTTTTCAAGTTTCTACGATTTTTTGTTACGAAGATATCTGCTTCGAAATATTTCCATCGATAATTCTTATTACCCGTTGGTAGTGGTAGTAGTAATAGTAGTAGTAGTAATAGTAGTAGTAGTAGTACTAATAGTAGTAGTTGGGTCTCATCACTTTTCCGAACTTATATAGGTCAATGTATCACCGAACAAATTTGAATGAAATTATATATAGGTCAGTGGGTCAATTTAAATGTCTTTATTTACATAAGAATATTTCCGAAATTAAAAGTCATAGGGATTTTAATCAAATATCGTTTTAACGGTTAGAATTTTCTTTATTTATTTTAATGAATTGTTAATCATTAATTAAGAATTTGTTAAACACAAATTTCTATTAAAACTAAATTCATTTTATTTTGCCAAAAAATAAATAAATTCAGATTTTCGAATGATTAATGAAATTACATAAATTAGTAAATAATTAATAAACAAATTATCTTTTCTTTTACCGGGAAAACAATTTTTTTCTACATTATTAATAGTCACTTATTTCATCTTAAATGGAAATATCTTCGGAATTAAAGGTCATAGAGACTTGAATTGCGTATCGTTTTAAAGGTTAGAATTTTATCCATTCTTTTTAGTCTACTGTTAATAATTAATTAAGAATTTGTTATAAACAAATTTTTACGAAATAAATTCATCTTATTTTGTCTAGAAAGAATAAATAAATTTAGATTTTCGACTGATTTATAAAATTACATAAATTAATAAATAATTTATACTAAATTATATTTTTTACATATATAATTGTTATTTACATATATATGTATATGTATATTACAATATATATATATATATATATATATATCCGTATATATATATATATATATATATATATATATATATATATATATATATATATATATATATATATCCGTATGAATCTATGATAACTTAGATAAAAGTACGATGAGTAGATTATTCCGTAATCGAGTGTTAAGATGCTTTTTCACAAACAAGATAACGACGTCGTTCAATATCGGTTAACGTTGGAACGTGTTGAAACGAAAAAGAGAAAAGGGAAAAAATAAAGAAGAAAAAAAAAAGAGAAAAGAACAACGAGAGGAGGATGCGAGAACGGCGCTATATTTTTATTATCTGACTTATACTTTTGCTCGTAACAATTCGACGTGATTTGAAAGCGTACCAATTCTTGTATCATACTGCGTGAAATAAAGTTCGAAAATTGTGAATCCGAATTGTCAGACACGTTCCATTTTTATGGGAATAACTGTGTTCCTTTTCCACATACCTATATAACGCAGAAACTATGATGAAAAATTAAAATGCATGGTTAAATTTGTTCTTCTTTTTTTTGTGTATGTGTGTGTGTTTTCATTATACTCTCATAGATTTTTCGAAAAACATAAAATACACTACTTTGATGTACCGAGAATATACATAGTTATCAACTCGCGAAAAATTGAAAAAGTCACAGATATATGGCTATAACGAAATACTCATTGACTATTAATAATAGAGATATGAAAATTCTCTCTCTCTCTTTTTCTTTCTATATATATATATAGAATTATTTCTTAATTGAAAATTACTTTGCAATAATTTGGACATGTAAATTGAAAGATATTATACATATAATTTGGAAATCACTTCGACATAATGGAGTTTAATTATGTACATTGTATTTTTATCACATGTCGAATTTATTAATAATGTATTTTCAATTGTTACGAAACCAACAATAAATACTAACTCGATTCTCGTTAAAGATTGTAATACAATAATACAACTTGCAATATCAAAAGAAATTTTCTGTAGAAAGTTCTCGCGATCATGTGTATATATATATATATATATATATATATATATATATATATATATATATGTATGTATGTATGTATGTATGTATGTATATATATATATATATATATATATATATATATGTATGTATGTATATTTTTTTTATCGTCTAATAAATTCAAGGGACGAAATATTATTAGAGACCTCTATATCGGTTAAACGTGAGATTACAATGGTGGTACATTTTACGTGCTGATCCGCACAATTTTCTTGCGTTTGTTCAGCCTACGATGACAATCTTATAGCTTTTCCTTAACTTACGTTTTGATAAAGAATATTAGTTCTTAGGGAGGATCTCAAGAATTCCACGGGAGATAGAGAAAAAATACATGCATTGTTTTCTTTTTCCTTATCCCATCCCTTATTTCTTTCCTTACTCTCCCTCTTATAAATACACACACACACACACACACAATTTTGGCCTTGGTTGTGTTATAACTACAAAGTAAACGAAAAAAAAGAAAAGAGTGTGCTGAACGTCCATTTCTAAGTAAAAGGATCAAAATGGTATTGTGCGTAGTTCGAGATGAGGGACGAAAAGTATATTTCTGTTTTCAACTGGATCATTCGAAAGAGACGACAAATTCGATATACAGAAATAAGATGAGTGAGACTAAAGCAAACAAACGAAATGGGAAGGTGGTTTAAGAAAAATGTTTCTTAAAAAGGGGGAACAAACGAGTTGTAAGGATTGTTGAGGTATTTTCTAAGATGTAATAACTTTTAGAGGTTAGTAATACGTGTGTGAAAGTACGGAAAGAAATCGAACTGGAGAGAGTAAAGGGGATTTACGTGCTCAATTAAATTATCGAACGTGGAATTTCGTATCCCACATGATGTGTCTTCCTAAAATGACTTATATCTTTTTTTTCTCTTTCTCTCTCTTTTTTCCCCTTGGTTTTTCCCTCTCTCTCTCTCTCTCTCTCTCTCTCTTTCTCTTTCCCACTCCCTTTCCCCTTTTTCCTTTCACTTTCTTCCTTTTGGGAACACAACGTATATGTTTAAGAAAATTGATAATACGTATATAAAAATTAATCGAATGCAAAATCTAACGCAATATAAATGATACCATGATAACGAAACACGCAATACTGTATTTTTTCATGATTATATAGGTCATACCGATGTATGTGCATAAATAATAGTACACTTATTTACTCGTGAAAAAGGTCTAAGATGTTTTAACTAATAAAATTTTGCTTTATTAAGAAAGAGAAAGAGAGAGAGAGAGAGAGAGAGAGAGAGAGAGAGAGATCGTAATTCTTGATAACTATGAAATGTTATTACATATCTAGATATTTTATGATCAATCGAGTGATTAATATAATGGATAAATATCTCGAAGAGATTAGGAAGATAAGACGATTTAACGAGATATGTATTATTTTTGGGGATGGTGGGAGGTAGGTAGGTAGGGGAGTGTTGGTTAATTAGATTGTTCTTCGATGGGCGGTTTCTCGTATAAATATTAATGATATTACTTCCGGAGAGGAAAATCGAAATAGACTGGAGGAATATTTTCCTCGGGGGAGGAAATTACGAAGACAAGAGGTTATAAATTAAGTTCTCTCTCTCTCTCTCTCTCTCTCTCTCTCTCTCTCTCTCTCTCTCTCTCTCTCTCTCTCTCTGTTTGTCTATCTCCAAAAACATGCTGGACCATTGCCCCATGAAAAGTTAATATATCCAATGATCTAGCGTTTCAGATAGATGGGTGGACAGTCATCTGAGTATTACCGAGACTTTTTTGAGTGTTCCTTACTCAATAAAGGATACGTGAGTTGTGATATTCGAATAAAAAGAAAGGGAGAAATATTATGTGACGGAAAGAGAGATAAGATAGTCGATATTTTCAGATCTTTTTTTACGTTCTCAGTCAGCTCAAAAGCACGATGAAATATACTTATGTATGATGATCAATCGAATAAATATCGAATTCGTAAAAAAAAGGGGAAACCAAAAAAAGGCGATCGAGAGCAAAATAATTCATCTAATAAATCGTCTTTTCAAATATATTTTTATTCGATGACTTTATGATCAGAATCTTCGGAAGATAGGAACTTGCGAAGATTGAAAGGTATCGATATCATACGATTTTATAAGAAAGAATTTATCTATCTCGAATTATTATTTTTATTACAATTTTAATTGAAAAAAATCATATATATACACACACACACCTTTGTTTATATACACATCCGTCAAAAATTAGATGATTAAAGAATAATTTTGTACGATCTAAAAAAAAGGTTATGATTTGTTTCAATAATTCAATTCAATATTTTGGATATTTCAGATCGTATTATAAACGTTAATAATAATTAATGAGAATTAATTCAATATATAAAGCGAAATTTTATCGTAATATTTTTATTCTTTTTTTATACTCTTTATTTATTTTTATACTCGTTTATAAATATCAAAATATAATACTCGGATCAATAAACTATATTTAAATCCTTGCACGATATCCGGATTATTCAAATTTTATTCACCGATTTAGATAACCAAGTATTGGAACATAATAAAATTTGAATTTTGCTATTAACTTTGATAACAATAATAATTATTATTCCAAAACTTTTTCAATGTATATTAGTTATAGAAAGAAATTACGATATATCGATTTATGCGAAATTTGTTTAGAAAGTCAAGGCTGTAATCAATTTTTTCGATATAGATTAATCGAATCGCATTTTATATACGGTACAATATGAGAGCGTGTTGCCGTCGATAAGTCTTATGAAAGAACAAACGACTTAGAAAAAAAAGAAAAAGAGAAAAAAGAAAAAACAAATAAATTAAAAATAAGTAAAACGCTTATCTTCGTTGCACGAACGATTTTTTATGATGTGGTCAGTTCACTACGGTTTTCTTTTTCTTTTCTGTTCCTTTTTTTTTTACTCTTTTCTATGGTGTCGTTCGTATACAACTACGGGATAAATTTGATAAAAAGAAGAATTATGCGTGCGCGTTACCCGTAAAATCTTCTCCGTTATTTTCTAAGATCGAGTAGCTGTCGAGTATAAGAAAATCGTTCGACCGTGTTGTCGTTCATCAAATTATATCTAAAATTGGAAGGTTGACCGTTTAAGACTACAGTTACCACGGCATCCATTTAATCGCATCTCGTTTATTATCCATGTCGAGCTACTACCATATCTACCGAAATTACTCATTAATGTATTCGTTAATAAGCATCCCATGCATACATATTAATGTATTCGTTAATACGCATCCTATAAGTACATATAAATATATATATATATATATATATAAATATATATATATAGCAATATATATATATATATATATAGCATAAATTTTCAATGAAAATATAAGATAATCCATATTTATTATTTTTTAAATTTTGTTCGTAACGTAACTATAAAATAAAATGTATGTTATAAATACACATACATATATTTATAACCGAATCCTTAATATACGAATCGATCAGAGATTCAAACTATTAAAATTTAAATAAAACAGAATCTAAAGAAAAGAATAATTTCAAATAATTAATTACCATTCGTACTTATAAATGTATACGTATATAAAATATGTCGTTAGAGACACGTGTTAGAATGCAAGAGTGATCGTTATATATGTACATACATGTTTTTCTATCGATAATGTTCAAGTGATTTAATAACACTAGTAAAAGTCAATAAACTTGAACGCGATGGTAGCATAGTTTGATGATTGCAAAGGCGAATGCGATTATAAAATGTTCACGGTAAGTTTTCCACAAGAAGTAAGCTTTCGAAAGTGTTGACAAACTCGATAAATAAAAAGCTTGTTTCCTCTTTTTTCACATTTTGCACTCTATACGTAAAATAGCGTTTCTCTTTTGAAAAGAGATCGAGGTTAAAGCAATCGGGATGTATTTGTCACTTTTTCGTAGGATCTTTCATGGAAAACACTTTTATTCCTTCTCTTTCTCTCTCTCTCTCTCTCTCTCTCTCTCTCTCTCTCTCTCTCTCTATCTATCTATCTCTCTTTCCTTTCTTTCTTTTTCTCTATCTCTCTATTTCTCTATCTCTCTTTATCGTTCTATATTTTTGTATGTTTAAAGTACAGAGTAAACTGTAAAATCGTGTTAGTGGCTAAAATCGAAAGGAAATTTTGTCGTTGAAGAGGGTGAAAAGGATAAAATAAACTTAGGTAAAACGGAATTTCTTGTTTGTTTGTTTGTTTGAGAGAGAAAGAGAGAGAGAGAGAGAGAGAGAGAGAGAGAGGGAGGGAGAGAGAGAGAGACAGAGAGAGAGAGAGAGAGAGAGAGAGAGAGAGAGAGAGAGAGAGAGAGAGATATTCGTACATTTTCAAAGCAAAACGATAAGTGCATAGCAACTTATGCAAACGTATCTTCTTTTATATGGCATTGTAAAATTTGTTTCCTTAAATTGGATTGCGTTTCCTACCTCTTTTGCATATAGCGTGTTGAAAGTTTTCGGAAACATTGTGAAAATCGTTAGAAAACGTGGCGAGAATTAATGGCATGAGAATCCCAAGTATTACGGAATTTTGAACATGTTCGAGATAAAGAGAGACAGAGAGAAAGAGAGAGAGAGAGAGAGAGAGAGAGAGAGAGAGAGAGAGAGAGAGAGAGACGTATGCAAAAAGCCGGAGGCATCGTTCACCCACTTTAACTTCGTTGAAACAACCGCATACCTTTTCTTTCTCATACTTGCCATTGTTGTCATTGTCTAAGTTGTTTCAACGCTTTGATAAAGCTTAACATGAGAGAAAATGTTAGAATGAACGTGTTCTATTTAGCAAATAAACAGAGAGAGAGAGAGAAATTATAAACAGATCATTTATTTTTATGGAACACATACTTTTTATCGCATGACGAGAAAATAAGAAAGTATACTTTATATGTACACACACACACACACACACATACACACAGCGCGTATCTTTGTTTTACGTTAGAATCATTTCTGATGAAATTGGAATCAATTGATACACATAGGATATACATACTTGATACATACATCACATGGGAACGATTACACCGAAATCGGAAACGAATGGTTGGAAAGCACGGAAAATCATAAACAATATAAGTACGTTCATACAATATGAGTACGTCCGTACGTACACGTTCCAGGCCAGTATAAGAACGATCATAAATTCAACTTCGTCGTCTATCGAGAATGAAACATTTTATTACGTTCAATCTATTTTCAATTCTTGAAGACTTGGGAAATGAATTTTTATCAGTACCTCCGTTCAATTTCATTTTGGTAAATTACGAAAAAGATACGTTGATATATTGTAATAGTAAAAATAAAAATGAAGATTTCTAATAATACAATTTTTATTGAATAATATCAATATTTCTTATCGGTGGTTTCTCTCTATCTTTCTTTCTTTCTATCTCACTTTATCTCTCTTTTTCTTTCTTTCTTATTCTTTCTATGCGGTTTTATTAATAATAAGGTTTAATTGCACCGCTTCCGACCGCATACTCTGTTAAACCCAATAACTAGATACTTCCAATTAGAAGTAACTACTTTATTAACCCTGGAATACTTGATTAAGGTTTTCTGGTACCATTGGAAACCGAGTTTCGAGCAAACATTAAGTAAGCTTATTTCTCTCGTTTGCGAACCGTAACGGTGTATCTTAGATTATCGACTTTTATAAGTCCTTAAAATCGGTTCCGATTATTTTATCTTATTTCAATAGAATATATACGTTAGATTATTATTTTATTCGGTAATCAATAAGACGTAAATTGCGAGATAAAGTCGGGGGAAAGATTGGCCGTCATGACGTCGTTAAATTTTATTACCTTATACGAATATTATACGTCTGACGCGCGACATTTTGTTTCGTCAGGTTAAAACGCAAAAGGCTGTCACCAGTAAAACTCAACTATAGTTTCGTTGGCCTGAGTTCTACTGTGCGTTCTAACTTTATAATATCTATCTAGAACACGCTAGTTTCCTTCTCAGTTATATGCGTTAGAACAAATATCAAAAGTGTTGATAAAATTAAACGAGGGGAAGAGGAGGGAGAAAAGGAAAAAGGGAAGAAAGTAAAACAAAACAAAAAAGGAGAAGAAAACTTGAATAAAAAGAAAGAGAGAGAGAAAGGTAAAAATAAAGAAAATTGAAAACGAATAGAGCAAGATGATTTTAATTCTCGATGTGAGAACTTTTATAATCTTGATATTCACGTTGCTATACCGAAAAAAAAAGAAATGAATATCTGCAAAATCATTATTTACAAGATCGGGTCGAGAGTCTTGAACTTCCTTCTATCAGGATCAAGAAATCCTTTGGAATAATACGTTTATCTCGTTATCTCGTTTAACATCACATAGAAAAGGTAAGATTGGTATTACTCTTATCCGAGGGTAATGCTTTCCTTATGAAATTTACTTTACGAGTTACATTTTTAAAATGTATAATATGACGAAAATTTTTCATTTTTACTTAAAAAAAGAAAAAGAAAAAAGAAATTTGATTAGAAAGCTCTCGTAATAGTCGCGAAGGGAAATCGAGATAACGTTCATTTTGTTTTTTTCTCCTTCTTATTCTTTTTTTCATTTTGTTTTGTTTCGTTTTCTTTTTTTCTTTGTTCGTTCCTTTTCTCTCTTTTTCCTACCTCTTTCTCTTCTTCTATTACTCTTTTCGATAGATGAGATAAAACAGCTTTCTTCTTGCTTTAACCATAACGTTATCGTTTTCTATAAAAACGAAGTAAGTAAATGCCATAGATATGGTACCTTGAAATTTGTTCGACGCAGCTGGAACTACATTTGGCGAGAACATAATATGTATGTATATATGTATATATGCACCGAAAGCAATGGCAACAGGCTTTCAATGTATTCTTTTTGTACACGTTATATGAAGCTCTAAGGTTTCCCAGGTATAAGTAAAAAAACTTTATAAATATATGTATATGTGTGTATAGAGAGAGAAAGAGAGAGAGAGAGAGAGAGAGAGAGAGAGAGAGAGAGGCAGAAATAGAAAGAGGCAGAGAGAGAAAGAGTATTTTATAAAAGCAACATAAACGTAACAAACGCAGTAAAAGGAACTTGAATGAAAAGTTGTATCTGTTTCTTTTCATTTATAGTCTCGATTGATTTATCTATAACTATAAATCGATGTTTTGCAATGACCTATTTTACAGGTAAGCTTCTCGTCATGGTGTTTCTAATGTGTTTTAAAAATAGTCTAAAAGAAAAAGGGAGAAAAACAAATATATATAATGTAAATTGTATATATATATAATAAGTTCTTAAAGAAACAATCGATTCATGAAAAATTATTTATTATTATTATTATTATTATTATTATTATTATTATTATTATTATTATTATTATTATTCTCGTAATACAAGTTATTGATTTGAAAACTTGTTGTTGAACAAAACAAAAAATATATATATATACACAAGTTTTGAAATTAATAACTTTTGTTACGAAAATAATGTTATAATAATTGTTAATGAATCTATCGTTTCGTTAAAAAATTTGTGTCAACGATCTATCGAAAGATACTTTATATTTTATTAGTAAACACGTATCTGGCACTTATCTGTCTTTTAAATAACAGAACAAACATTATTTACTCGAGTATGATTTCGATCGATACGAACGTGTTGCTGTCTCATGCATAATTTTATGGACATAATAAATTAAATATCGTTCGCGTTAGTTAGCTCATAATCACTTAAACGTAATTAAAATTAAACGATTATCTATAAGCGGACAAAGGTTTTCGCACGTGTGCTCTAATAGAATTTGGACTTCGATATTTCGCATAAATACTTATTGTCTTTACGCATAGAAGCGCGAGCGAATTTCAAACTAAGACAAGAGTTGGAATAAAAGAGAAAGAGAGAGAGAGAGAGAGAGAGAGAGAGTGAGAGAGAGAGAGAGAGAGAGAGAGAGAGAGGGAAAGAAAGAATATTTTTATATCGTAGTCAAGGCTTTCTTGATATATATAATCTATTTTGTTGAAAAATGTTACTAACTGTTGTGATAAATTTTAATGTCATTTGACGAGATGTCTCTAATCCTGTTAGTTTGTTAATTTCTCTCTCTCTCTCCCTCTCTCTCTCTCGCTCTCTTTCTCTTTCTCTCTTTCTCTATTTCTTTCTCTAATACGATTTATTCATTTATTCTTTTGACGATACTTACGACGAAAATATATCCTTTCGAAATAAAATAATTCTTTTATGAATTTGTAATATATATTTTTATATACATATATATATATTTTTTAATATCATTAGTAACGTATTAAATGAATGAATTTAAGAATTTTAATATCTATATCATATCCTGTTCGAAAAGAGATTAAACGAAATTTTCGTTCGTTAACAAATCGAAAAGATATTACCAAACAATAAATCTGTGAAGCACTTTTCGCGGTATGGAATTGAATAGGTAGCTCGTAAATTGTTTTCTTTCAGCGACAGAGTTGATTTCACTTTAATACAACGTTTATTTAAATCGTTATACGTATTTGCAATCTCACTTATCGCTTTTGCGTAACCTTTCATATGTAACACCGTATATAACACTTATCTAAATATATTTATATACTACATATGTAGATATATTTGTAATTGATATTCGTTTTCACACATTGCCTCTTCGAGTGCCAGGTAAATAATAGTGAATGATATAAAAATTGTAACGCGCGTTGAATCCGCGTTTTATTAGTCAAAAGCTTCTCTATATAATTCACATATCGAGAAAAAAATAAATAAAGAAAAAAATAAATAAAAGTACCCAAATAAATATTTTCAGGAAAAATTATTCTACAATTATTATAGACGAGAGAGAGAGAGAGAGAGAGAGAGAGAGAGATTCCATATCGGTATATAATATACATTCTTGTAAATTAGAATTCATATCAGTTCAATGATATCTAATTTCCCAACTACGATATGCGATTTGCAAACAATCATAAAATATAATTGTTATTACGCGTTTAAATCAACGTACAGATAGATAGATACGAGTTTTCTTCCTTTGCTAATGAGAATAGTTTAGCAATAAGGAACAAATATTCCAAGAATTTGTATGATGATCATCGATTTCATTTTGAAGAACTCTAAATATAATATTTTTCCTATTCTTATTAGTACAAGGTTCTCGTTTCCCAAAAAAATTAATTGATAAAAAAGAAAAAAAGAGAAAAAAAGAAAAGAAAAGAGAAAAAAATTGTTATGATATTTTTTACTTCTATAATATTTTTCCTTCGATCTATCTCTACCAACATTCATAACGAGTCCAGGACATTTATAATGAGTATAGAATTTCTTATGGATATTTCTTTGAACTCATTAAACACATTTTCTACTTTGATAGATCGTCTAGCCGGTGTTAAATATCTTTTTGCCTTTCACTATTACTACTCTCCTAGCGAAGGAGAATATAGTTATACGTTTTAGAGAACAACGGGACAGTTTTCTTTTTAATTAATTTCATTAATCTTCAAAGCCTCGTTTGCAACGAGTTATCCGATGCATTCTTTTGAAACTGAACGATGTAACTTGAGTTTTCTAAAAGAAATATTTGAAACATTAGATTCGATTACGATATTTTAGCAGCTCCTCGGATATAATTGAAATGTTAATCTCTGTTTCTTTCTTTCGGAGGCATTATTTTTGGTTATTTTATTTTTTTTATTTGTCTTTTCTTTGTTTTGTTTTTTGTATTATCTACAACAAAATCTATAGGAGATGCGAGCCGTCGTTCCAGTGTACAATATGCCACCGGTTGCGATGAAGTAGAGCACGTATTTATAAATTAATCGTATTTTGAATCATTCTCGTGTTCTGGGTAATATACAAACGTAGATTGTTCTTTCAATATCGGACAAAAGATATCGTTAGCGTTTGTAATAGGTGTAGGTCCCGTAACGAACTATTCTTTTCTTCTAAGTATATATATTTTTTTTTTTAATACTTAGTATCAGATTATTTTTCTTTTCGTTCAATTACAATCACATTTATTTTTATCATAAAAAGAAAATATATATTTCTAATATCTCAATAATAATAATAATAATAATAATAATAATAATAATAATAATAATAATAATAATAATAATGATGATGATGATGATGATGATGATGATGATGATGATGATGGACCACTTTAACGACATTGGTTCGAACCATTACGGAGTTCAATGAGTTCACGATACTCGACATGGCATAATAGCATTGTTACTAATTATTGTTAGCACTGCAATCGTCCTACGTAATATACATACATAGATACATAGATGCATAGATACATACATACATATATACGTAGATATGTCATATGCATTGACTGGAGCGGCATTTAAAGGCCGTCCGTTTACACGCGCTTGTTTCACTTGTCGGACGAAAGCTTGACGGATACTACTGAACTAGTCAACATCGAAAATATAAAACATCAAATTGAAACATCAAAAATATAAAAATCTCAAAAAGTGATGAACAATTTTCGTGTTCACTATATACGTCGAAAAAACTTTGACATATTAGGAAAGGTAAAAAATATTTAAACAATCGCGAAACGTCTTCTCTCTTTCTTTTTTTTCTCTTTGTTTTTTGTACGATTACTTCATTTATACCAAACACTATCTATTTTTCTTTTCTTTTTCTCACAGAAATAAAATTTTCAGTGAGGATACTAGATGCGAACGAGCAACGATTGAGTTAGGTATCTCGAAAAACGATTCGATGATTTGGTAAAAAAAATATTCAGCCTGATTAAGTTATTTATTTTAAAAAGAGAACAAAAATCATATCACTACAGAGAGAGAGAGAGAGAGAGAGAGAGAGAGAGAGAGAGAGAGAGAGAGAGAGAGAGAGAGAGAGAGAGAGAGAATGTATAATACTATAGGAAAACAGAAATGACTCGTTTCCCTGCATTTATTCGGCTCGTAACGTATCACGAAAGTGTCAACTTATTTTACGATTGCACCAGTAGTAAGACAGTAATATTGTCGAGACTATTAACTGTAGGATACGGTCTAATATTTTTCGAATTTATTCGAAAAATAAGAATAAGATGAACGAGCAGATAGTAAAAAAAAAGAAGGAAAGAAAATAAATCAATAAATAATTGCACCCAAAATTGTTTAAATAATTGTCATATATATCTATGCGAAAGAAAATGGAATGATTTTCGAAAAAGAAAACAAAAAAAAAGAAAAAAAGGACGATTATCGAACGTACACAATACGCGTGTAAGAAATATCGAAATTATAAAGAATAACTTTTGAAATATTGTCCCTTACCTCGAATTGAGAATAGATCTTCAAGATGAAACTTTTAAAGGATAACGTTGTAGAACACGTGACAGAGTAGCTTGTTCACCGTCGGTGGATGCGGTTCTTCTGCGGTCGAGACATCCCGCGTCCCGTTTATATAAGCCGAGGACTTAGCAACTCTCCCGATCGCTAGCCCCACCATACCAGTACCGTCGTCCAATCAAATGTCTACTCCTCTCTTTCTCTTCCAAAAGCAACCCTCTCTCTATGTTAACCCCCACCATTCTACCACCCCGTACGAACTTGAACGCGATCACCAACACGATCGCAAACCCGAACTAGGCTACCGGTATCTTTTTGCGTTGCTCCTGACACCCATGCATGCATTTATTCTCTAACGCCCACACGTCATTTCTCTCTCTCTCTCTCTCTCTCTCTCTCTCTCTCTCCCTCTCTCTCTCTCTTTCCATGATTCGTAATTGTTACGATGCTGTTGCACCGAGATCCATCAAGAAGACGGGCAATAACTGAAATGAAAGAAAACGTACGTATGTATTTAATTACTCTCCTATATTTTTTTTCCACGCAATAACATCAATGAACAGTTTTTTATTTACAGGCTTTTTTCTATTTCTATCTATTTCTCTCTCTCTTTCTCTCTGTCTCTCTCTCTCTCTCTCTCTCTCTCTCTCTCTCTCTCTCTCTCTTTCTCTCTCACTCTCTCTGTCTATCTCCGTCTGTCTATTTCCATGATTCGTGGTTGTCATGATGCTGTTGCACCGACAACCATTGAGAAGACGGGCAGCAACTGAAATGAAAGAAAATCGTATGTGTATGTATTTAATTATTTTCCTACTTTTTTTTCCATGCAATGAATCTTCTCTTATTTTCAAGTTTATATAAATATTCATGGGATAAGGTAGGGATCAAATGGATTTTGTAATATTACGTACTATTTTATTATTATTATTATTATTATTATTATTATTATTATTATTATTTTTATTACTATTAAAATACAATCTATCTTTTTGTCATGATTTTCTAATATTTTCGGATACTTCATTTCGTTCACGATAGCACATCAATAAAAATTATATTTTTAACACGTTGTGAACTATACATAGTTATGTATAACATTACAGAAGCAACATCGTGCTTCATTGTTGCTTGTCTATTCTTACGATCGATCTTGATATTTTTTCAAATCCATTTCAATCCATTGTTGTGACAATCTCAATTAAACATGTTATATTTATTCTCGCTAAAGAAAATTACCTGTTATGAGAAATTAATTTCCCTTTTCAACATATTTTTCTCAAACGAATTCTGAACACTTGATGTGCGATATATTTCCTTATACATATTATTCTTTCCCCTAGACGACCATTTAAACCCTTTTCTTTTTTAAAATTCTTCGACAAACTTCCACGTGTATACTTTCTTATTAAAGCACGTAGCACAACAAATGCTGCGAGTTTTGGTCCACTTGTCGCATTTTTTCTAATTTCTTTTTTTTTACTTTTTCTTTTCTTTTTCTTTTTTCTTTACTCTCTCACAACTTTTT
>OU427010.1:640337-650337 GCA_911387935.1 Dolichovespula saxonica
TTTTTAACGTAAGAACATATTAGTACATATATATATAATATTTTTCGGAGGACATATAATGTGAAATAAAAGAGCTTCGACTAAGACGTTCAAGTATTTTTTGACGAAGATTAGATTTGAAAAGGAACAACAACGTAAAATTTGTTTCCACTCGCTTTATTATGACGACTATATATGTAGTAGGGGAAACCTTTCAACCCGACGCGTGTCAATTATTGTTTTATTTTTTTTATTCTCTTTTTTATATTTTTACTTCATTCCCGCCAACCTCTTTACTCTTTCTCTCTCTTTCTTGTCAATAACGCTTACAAGGTTAGACGAATTTTAAGCGAAAAAAAAGAATATCAAACGATCTTCGATCATTCATGAATACTCAAACACGAATCTATCATTTTGTAATCAACTGTAAACAACCGAGATATCGAAAGGGACAAGCAAAATTTTCACTTCTCGACGAATTTTCTCTCTCGTTGGTTGAAATGATTCGTTGAAACGTACCAATACCGTCTAAAAGAAAAAAATTGTTTGTGTGTGTTAAAATCGATGTTTGAAAGATAACAAAAAAAGAAGCAAAAAAATAGTAGGACGTCAATTAATGGTTCTTTTGTAAAAAATAAGATAGATAAGTGGACAAACGGATAGACAGACAGACAGAAAGATAGATAGAGATATAGATAGAAGAATAGATAGATAGAGAGTGCGAGAAAGAGAGAGAGAGAGAGAGAGAGAGAGAGAGAGAGAGAGAGAGAGAGAGAGAACTAGAGTAACTTGTTTTCGTTGCTTTTTTCTCCCAACTCGAAGAATATTCTCCCTTTTCTCTTCTTTCTCCTCCATCCAGCTCTTTTACTCCTCCCCGTTTTTTTCCTTTCCTTGAACCCAATTTAGTTTCATCTCTCATTCTTGACTTTCCTTTCTTCGTGGTAATAAGAGGATGAAGTGTGTGTTATGAACGCTTATCGTATACGTCCCCTTCTTTTCGAGGGCGCCGACTTCTTCTAGTATCGTCGCCATGCAAATAGTCTGATAGCCCATTTTAATAATGCTCGACACGAAATGGCCAGGACTGTTAGTGCTAAACGAATGGCCATTGAGAAAAAATATGACTTGTCATCGTTTGTGATATCCTTCTTTCTCGATGCAACTGTCTCATTTGGAGAATAAGTTCATATTTACATTATGTATATACATATATATATATATGATATATATATATATATGTGTGTGTTTATGTATATATATATAATATACATATATACATATATATGTATATGTATGTATATGTATACTATGTATATTTATATGATATGTATATTATATATTATATAATATTATAGATATGTATATATACATATAATATATTTATATGGGTGTATCTATTTATCTATACGTGTGTTTATATATATATATATATATATATATATATATATATATATCGCACGTATAATATTGATTGGTGCGCATTGAATGAACGTGGTCAGAGAGAAAATTACAATATATTAAGACATAACATAGGCGTAATCATTTAATTTGTCATAATAATAATCTTATTATAGATAATGTTATTTTTCTATTATTTTGCAAACATTAATGTATTTTAATAATATTTGATAAGTAGTATGGCATTTTTTATTCGTCGAAATGTCTAACCAATTGAAATAAATTATTGAACGCGTCAGTATATATACATATGAATGCAAATTGTTCGATAAAATTATGTAAGTAATAAAAATTTCTATCGAGAATTGGATTAAATACATAACGAATGTATATACACCTATAATATAAAATAATATAAAATATTTATATAAGTTGTTCTACGAAAAATAATAATTTCTTTTTAATACTTACCTTCACATACTTTAATTAATCAATTCAATTACATTTTTAATAGAAATGAATATAACAGTTTCGAGTTTATAGACGAATAACAAAGAAAAAAAAGAAAAGGTCCACAAAAGATAGTAATATATTCGTTTAGAAAAAAAAAATTATTTCGACAAAATATTATCTTAATAAATAAGAAATTATTAGTTTTCTGCTATCTGAAAGATTTAATTTCTAAAATATCATTTTATTATATCACGCAAAAACGTATCTATAAGATTGGTTAATTGATCGATCGATCGATCAAAAAATACTAAATCGTTGTCGTATTCGAACTGAACTAGAACGAGATTTGAAATCGAACGCTAAAGGAAGAACTGTTCGTGGCTGGCAGAGTGTTAACAACGTCCGGCCCCGCAAATTCGTTTAATCGACAGCGCCGTTACCTCCTCTTCTATCGAGGAATCAATCGATTTATCGGTTATTAATTATATTTCTTGCCAGTTGAAGGACGAAGTGTACCATTCAGGATACATGAGGATGAACAAGGAAGGAAGTCTTCCTACGGGAAACGTAATGCTCGTTCTGTGTGATTACGGTCTCTTTACTAATACTTGTTTAACACTAGAATCATTCCGAGAATTATTCGTTATATATATATATATATATATATATATATATGGTATATATATATATATGATATTATATATGATAATATTTACATATATAGTATACCTCAAATATATCCATGAAAAAATAAGATCGGAGGAAAAATGGAATTTGTCAAATTGATCTTAGGTACTTATCTCTGTCATAGGAAAAATCATAATAAATAAAATAGAAGATGAAACTTTTTCATTAGAAATTTTTATAGCAATATTGAGCAAAACCAAAAAGAACTTCTGTACTTGATGCCATATAAAAATTGTTGAAATCAATCATTTTGATTGTTTCGATAAATCCAATGTTAATCGTAAAATTTATGGACAATATTGAAAGTAAGGAAAGAAAACAGAAAAAAAGAATAAAGGAATTTATTAAATTGATCGCGAGTGTATATGATAAAAATAATTAAAAAAAAAAAAAAAAATAAAAAACGAGAGAAACCATAATGAAAAAAAACCCATGAGAAATTTTTATTAAAATTATCGAAGGAAACTTGATAGACATAATTTCAACTCGATTTCGTATGAATTTTAATGAAGTGTTAAAATCAAGAAGTATATATATCATGTAGAAAGAAGTTGAATATAAATAATAAAAAAAAGAACAATATAAAACGAAAGAAAGGTCATTCACGTGTAACAGTAGGTCAAAAAATATTTTCCATAATTCATGATAAAATAGAAAATAAATATCGGGTTGGGTGCAATTGCTCGAGACAAGTCACATAAATCGACCTTTTCCTTAATCGATCGTAAGCAAGAAGGGGTTGCAAATATGCACGTCAATATACATACATGTAAACCACTTCCCATTAATAATCCTAGAGAAAACCTTCTCGAGCGAAAATCGTTTGACATCGAACGACATCGAACGTTATCGTGAATTTCTTTTGTATATATTTTCTTTTTTATCATCTAAATCTTTTTTATTAACGTCAGTTATAGTTATTTTGACAATTAATATCTAAATCCTTCATTATATAATTAATCATTAATATTTCTTATATTAATTAAATTAAAGGATTATTAATTATAATCCTTTATATATTCAATTAAATTATTATTAATTATAATATATAATTATTATTAACGTTGTAATATTTATAATGTCAACAAAATATTACCTTGTGATATAAAAAATTAAATTGGTCGTCTCTTGTTCGTTGAAATCTGTAATCCATTTAATTTTAACACCGACACTAACTTAATTTACCATTTAATTTTGACAATGTAAAACGGACCGATACTTTTATCGAATCGTTACGAATGAAAATGTTTCACAGGATATCCCCAGCTTACCAGGGAAAGTTCTATACAAGTTTCTACTTAATTATCAACTTTTAGTCCACATATTCCGTAACGTACACGATTGGCTCGAATGAACTTTACGTTCGGGCATACTCACTTATATTCAATATGCTACACGTGGGACATCTGGGATATATCTTTGCGACGATATTTAGTATAAAGTGAATACGTTAAACGTTTACGAATATTTCGACGTTTTTGGACAAACGATACATTAGAATTTTAAGAAATTCGTTCAACGATAAAAACACCCGCGAATACCCATTCACCTACACACACACATGCACACGCGCCTAAATACAACCAGAAAGAAAGAGAGACAAGAAATAGAAAAAGATTTCTCTTTTTATTGAGAATGAGTTGATCTGAGTCGAGTATTTTATAGGATTAAATAGAAGCGTTTTCTTCTTTACTTTATTTCTATTTTTTATTTTCTGAAATGCCCATCGCACAGTTACAAATCGAAGGTATTATTCCTTGAAATGAAAAAAATATAGATTGAGAAGGATAAATAGTGGGCTATTTTAAACGTTTATCGGTTATATTCTGACGAACTATATATAAGACATGCTATCGCTTTTATAGCTTATTTGCCCAGACATAAAAGAGAAATCAATCCAATATAGAGACGGACGCTGAGAGCGATCAGCAGATAATTGAGACATATCGTACGTTAATATTATGGAATATCGTTTTGGCAAATTATATCTGATTTTCAATTTACCCGTTTCCATGTATTGGCAGTTCGATGCTTAATGCAAGAAATTAATATCATCGGATGCGATATAACTTTTATGTGTGTGTGTGTGTGAGCATTTATATTTTTTTTATTTTTATTTTATTTTCACATTTCCTTCTCAATATAGGAATCTCTTCGAAATTGCACTCATTGTAAATTACGATTGGTATCATTAGCGATATAAAATAAATTTAATTCGTTCGAAGAAATATCCTCGAATATATATATATATATATATATATATATATATATATATATATATAATATATTAATATAATAATTAATATAATAATATTATAATAATTCCGAGATGGTTCTGCAAATGAGATGACACGATTCTTATATTTTGTTGATATCGTCCGACTTTATATTTTTAATGATTGAACTGACAATTATTAACATAACTCATGAAGAATACTTTTTGTTAGCTGTTAATTAAGAAATTAGGTAAATTATTCGAAATCTAGGAATTAAATACTCCGAAAAATTTTCTGCTTCTTCTTTAAATTGTAATTCATTAAAAATGTATCAAAAATTAATAACTTTTCTGAATGTAGTTAATTTATATAATATTTTTAAAGATTTTAATAATTTTAATTTTAATTTTAATTTTAAATAATTTCAAATTTTTGTAATCGTGCGATGAGATTTCGTTGTAACATTACATAAATAAAAAAATGGATAGATGGCTTTTTTGAGATTTGATTGGAGATAATTGAACAATCGTAAAATTATACATTGTTACGTTCTTAAGACATAAAGAATGTCTGCTTACGTAAATGATAAATTTGCATTCTTTAATTAAGTCAATCATTTTTAATAACGTAAATCTATTATACGTTTTCTTAAATGAACAAAAACCAACAATCAAAAAAAAAAAAAATATAAGACCAGAGAAAAAATGGAATTTGTAGAATTGATCGTAGATATCTATGTCTCATAGAAAAAGTCATAATATATTTTGAGAAAATATAAAATTAAATTCTTCGTGAGAAAAATTTTTTTGATGAGTAAAAGCAAAAGAAAATCATTGTACTTGATATTTATATTATATTATATTATACAATTTTTATTAAATTATGTAATAAGAATTTATATTATAAAAATAAAGAATCAGAATCTTTATTTAAATTAATAAAAAAAATTTTGGTGACAGATAAGCCAAACAAAATGATGAAATAAAATAAATTCAATTCTCGGTTGCTGCAGGTGCAGTTCAACGAATTAGAAAATATGTTGAAGAGGTCTCAAGCGGCGGAAGTAAAAAAGAAACGTGCTAAAAATTTCCAGGCGTAATCCAAACGTAAACGTTTTTCTCACGGAAGATGCATCTTCGGATGAAAAATTTTGCAAATTTTATGATCCAAAGAGTTTAAAGAAATTTTCGAGAAAGCAGAAAATTCTGAATGAGAGTCGGTTGTAAATATAAAATGGTAGTGATATTTATCGAAACAAGACGATTGGATTGAATGTGTGAGATGCGACAATCGATTTCACGAAGGACGTTTAACATTTTTTTTATTTCGTGTGAGTGACCCCGCAGAAGAGTCTTTTTTAAACAACGAAATGATTTCTCTTCCTTTTATGTACAAAACCTCTTTTTTCTTTTTCCTTTTATTTTATTTTTATTTGAGCCATGACATCCATGGATAATCTCACTCGGGTCTTTCGCATGGAAAATAATTTCTTTTATTTATTTTTTGTTATTTTTTCTTTTTTACTTTTTTTTTTATCAAAATCTATAAATTTTATTTTTTATATTTATCTTGATATTATAAATTTCCACGTGTCTCCTTACCGCAAATATATTTATTTCCTTTGGTTAACGATTTAATGACGATGTACGAAATCTTTGATAAATAAAATAATGAGACCTACTATACACAGGATATTTAGAAGGTGCTCTTTATATGTTGGTCAAAAGTCTTTAGGATTTGATTTTGATAAAAGTATAAATTAATCTTTTTCGAAACTTTTTATAGTTTTTTAATTAGGTCCTTCAGTTTTACAAGCTTGGATTATAATTTTAGGTTTTTATAAAGAAAAGAAAAAGCAAAAAAGAAAGTTTTTAAATTTCAGAAAGAATTCGGCCAGTTCGTTCTCTGGTATTAGATAGATTTGAAACTATCGACGTGAGCGTTCGTTTAATTTCTCGATCTATTCGGAGCGAGCATTCGTATGCTACTGGAAATGGAAACTCGAAGGAAGCACCTAACGAATTCCGTTACGAGTTTCTAATTCAAATTGTTTAATAGACATTTTATTGATTATTAATCCCAAGCGACTGGAAATTTCATAATCGACGACTATCGACGTGATCGTATGAGATAATCTGCCCGGATTTATTGATTATCAAAATCACATTTCGTTAAATATTTGTATATCGAACTTTAATGATTTCATCGATATGAAATAGTCTTAACTATATTTTTATACGGTAATCGAGATAACGTTGTTTTAAAGACCTCTTACGTTTGTACCTAGCTTATCGTTAGTGTGTTAGAACTACAGAGAAACCTGGAATTTCGAGTTTAATTCAAGAGTCTAACGAGACACAAGCTGTGGAAATACAACATCGTTCTCTCTCTCTCTCTCCCTCTGTCTCATTAAATTTATGAGAGGTCAAAGTCGAAGGATAACAGGTGGTCAAGTACTTCGAGATGTCCGTGATTGTCGTTGCAAGAGAAAATAAAGGAGACAGAGAGACAAAGAGAGAGAGAGAGAGAGAGAGAGAGAGAGAGAGAGAGAGAGAGAGAGAGAGAAACAGCTTGCAAGCATCAAGTGTATTAATCTGATTAATCACTGCATAAAGTTACTCCAAAACTTACGTACGTGTATTAATTCGTCCATAACTCGAATATATTTCTAAGAATTGAAAATGTACGTAAGGGATATAATTTTTTTGTTTTTTTTTTTTGTAAGATTTTATTTACAACTAGCTCTGTCGAGCTAACAAACAAATTTGATAGATATAGGTGTCGTGTGCGTGTTAATAGCACCCAGTAGTGTTTTCACAAATTTTATTGTTTATCGTTTCAAAGAGTATTCGTGATATGAGCAGTGTGATCTTGAACAAGATAATACGTAACATGAAATTTTATATACTTAGTACTTACACACACACACACACACACACACACACACACACACACACACACACACACACACACACACACACACACACACACACACACACACACACACACACACACACACACACACACACACACACACACACACACACACACACACACACACACACACACACACACACACACACACACACACACTACATATATATATTTCATATTTGCTCATTAAATAATTATTCGCTAATACTTATCAGAAGATTAATTTTTGAATAATCATAATGGTTCTACTATCGAGTTGTGCATGGTACAATTACAAAAAGTTACAATTAAATTGTACATGTATAGTTATATTGATATAATTAATAAATAAAATCGTTAATTGAGTGGTTCATTTCCAAATCGATTAAATTCATAAAACAAAAAGTGGAGATATGTGATGAAATATTATAAATTTTGCCTTTTTACCAATTCTCTTTAAAATATAAATTCAAATAAACATCGTGGAATGTATAAAGGCCTTGCTTCTGCTTCGTTTGAATCGCACCATTGCAACGATTTACATTAGAATACAAAGTTTATCAGATTGCCTTTTTGAAATAAATTATTTTTTATTCGATGGCCAAAAAACGTTGTCACTTCATGTTATTAAATAAAGGAAATTGGGGAAATATATTATGATTATAAATATTGAGGACTTGTCGAGTGCTTTAACACTAATATTTAAAAAAAAGGGAATTCATAGTGTAGTGAATCAATTTCGCTTGTGAACGGCTTGATTATGCCAAATTCTATATTTAATATATTCATGCTGTGATTATGATTGCGATATGTGGCCGATCGAAGGACAAACGTTGTTCTGTTATCTATGTTTTATGATTTCTTTATTATAATATCATGATATATCTGAAACATTATATATTTCATGATATATCTTTTATGTCTAATATAAAATAATTAAAACAAAGGGTCTGAATGGAAAAGTCGACGTGGGCCAGTAATGGCACACGCGGCATTCATCGTGTTAACTTGAAGGCTACGAAATTGGCTAGTAAATGAAGTTCGCGTTCCCCGGTGAAACATTTCAAGGAAACTTATTCTTAGTTAACTATGACATTATTTAACCAGTGAAAATCGTTAAAAGTATAGTCTGATACTTAATTCGAAAAAACTAAAAATGAAACTTAGTTATATTGTAAATCAAGTAAATCAACTAAATCAATTACGTAATAAAAAATGTAATTAAGTATAAATTAAGATTGGATCGATTCATCAACTAAATTGAGAAATCGATATTTTTCCCTGTAATAATGTCGATGAACTATTAAAAAAAAGGAATCTCTAAATTATTTGTAAAACAATCCGAATGAGATTAATTGATCGATTGATAATTAATTTTTCTGACTGCAAACGAATATCGAAGATGATAGAAATTTTTTTTAATTATATTAAATTAGATTCGTCGTTACATCAAAGGATTTAATCGAATTGAAAGAAAATTTAATGAGCAAGAAAAATCTAAAGGAATTTGATATTCTCATGGTTGCGGTACATGAGTATTGATTTTCGAATACATAAAGTACTGACGTTATCAAAACGAGATTGTTTTCCCTTTAGAAAGCCAAACATAGCATTCTTAAATAATTCTATACTCATCTATATGTAATTTAATCAATAAAATTGATATATACATATATTTACCTTTTCAAATATTATTTACAAATTCAAATATTTACTTATTTTCGTTATACATTCTCAATGATTTTCGAATTATTTCTATTTCTTTAATTTATTTATATTTTTTCTTTTTATATATATATATATATATATATATATATATATATATATATACCCTTAATGCTTGTAGAACATTTTTTTTTTGGTTATTCATTTAATTTGCGCACGTTTCCTTTTTTAATATAGAATTATTTCGGTTATTTATTTAATTTATGCACTCTTTTTTATTAATATATTTTCTAATGCCTTTATTAAACGTCTTTTCTTTTTTATTCATAATACTTGTTTTACACATTTTCCTTTTTATATTTTCAATGCTCTTCAGAATTGTTCTTTCTTTTATTCTTTGTCCTTTAATCGTATTATCGATTTAAAATAAATACAAAAAAAAAAAATTATAGATATGTTCTTCCAATTGAAAAAAAAAAGAAAAAAGATAAAAAAGGAAGCAAAAAATCAACCCCCTGAAGAAGGTTAAACGGGAAGAAGTACATATGGAAAGGGTGACGTAAAGTTAACACACACACACACAAATGGAGGAAGTATATACACTCGTCGGTGACAGATTTTGTTTCCTTCGTCTAGTCGACGTTAAGGAACTCGAGTATCATCGAGCGAAACAAACAGACGTAATCCAA
>OU427010.1:655337-670337 GCA_911387935.1 Dolichovespula saxonica
ATTGAATTTATTTACGAAATTCTGAAGAAGTTATTTTTTTTTCCTTTCTTTCCTCTATAAAGACAAACAGAAAAATTAAATCAGCGTATTCATTCTTGATTATTCTTTTCAGTAATATTGCAATTTTTTAAATAATAATAAAAAAATAAATATCTTTTATTTAGATCACTTGCGTTCGGATCCCGTTCATCATAGTCATCGGAACATTTACATATTTATATATTTTTCTAATAATATTTGACTAATCAAATATCTGTGTATCTTTATATATGAAAAATTATTAAAATTATCTCCTTTCGTAGATCGGTTATTTAACTCTTTCTATTAATAATAATAATAAGAATAATAATTAATCTATTTGTCGTGTCTAAACAAAAGTTACACACACACACACACACAAAGTTACTAGATGATTTTAAATACCAATTACTCTTTTTCGAAACTTTATAAGTTAAATTCTTTTTTTCAGATCAAAAGATTACGATTATTAGAAACTTTAAACTAAAATTTAAAACTTTTAACCACCTTCTATATTACACTAATTGCATGTCTGAATAATACTTAAAAGAAAAATAAAAGGAAAAAGAAAAAGAACATTTAAAATTTCTAATATGAAGTAAATTAATATCATGTCGATGAAATGAAATCAAACACAAAAATAAAGATATATTACTAAACGTAATTATAGTAATGTAATTCGATAAAAAAACATGATTAGCTTGTGTTGATATTTTCTTTCTTTTTCTTGAAGAATAACGTCGAACTCGACACAGAAAAAGAGAAAGAGAAAGAGAAAGAGAAAAAGAAAGAGAAAGAGAGAGAGAGAGAGAGAGAGAGAGAGAGAGAGAGTTGAAACGAAATCCTATCGGCGTCTGGTAGCGCACGTGCGACGAAATCGTTCTTTGGATTTAAGATGGAAGTTACAAGATAAAAAGAAAGATGGAGTGGAAGAAGAAGAAAAAGGGAAAAAAGAGAGAAAAAAGAAAGAAAGAAAGATGAGATAGCTTTTCACGGCTTATTTGATTTTCGGCTCGCATCAAAGTCACGTATGTTACCTGGAATCGACGGTCTCCCTTTGAGAACTTTATTTTCTGTAATTTTTAACTTTGTACACGTATACACATGTACGTAATATAGATTTAAATGTGAGTGTGTGTGTGTTAATAAAATAATATACAAGTATATAATATGATATTATATACAAATAATGTATTATTATTCTCTTTATTTTTGTTGTTTTACATTTTTCATTTAGATATAAAGTACTTCAAATTGCGATCATTATTTATTGGATATGTATTATTGAGAACATGTATTGACGTTATTTGTTACACATGTATGTAATATATATTTAAATACTGTATGTATGTATGTATATAAATGTATAATTCTCTTGAGAGACACGTATATGCGCACACATATAAAAATACATATACATATATTAATAGAATAATATACTACTATATATTATGATATTATATACGAACAATATATTATTATTATTTTTAATTTTGTATATTTTATATTGTTTATTTGGATATAAAATAATTCAAATTTCGATATTATTTATTGAAGCAGCAATCAATACTATGTTTTTATAAATAATGTTAATTAATATAATACTATTATATATATACATACACACACACACACACACACACATCTTATTATATACATCCAATATATTATTGTATATAATAATTTTACATATTATTTCGTTTATTTAAATATAATATATAGAAAATACCAATGTAATTTATTTATTAATTTAATATCAACATTAATCAATACAATACTATATTATTCCTATTATATAAACAAACATTATATTATGTTATATTATTTATATATTACAATATATATAAAATCTAATAAAAAATCCTATCATCCTCTTCTCCCTTACCGAATAAAATTGACAAAAATTGAGGGAATCTAATAAAAAATAAATCTTTCTCGTGATCCATCAAATTCGATAGGTCATCGAGGTTACAAGATCTATTTAAAAATAATATACACACGCATGCATATACATATAAACACACACATACCTGTATATGCTTATGCGTACGCAGTCTCAAGAGATTTTTAATCTCATCATTGGCCATGAAGAGAAGCCGATGAAAAAAAAAATATTAAAAAAAAAGAGAAAGAGAGAGAGAGAGAGAGAGAGAGAGAGAGAGACACGTAGGTGGGTGTACGAAGAGACACGACACGAAACGACGAAGAAACGATGACCCACGCGTCTCCCTTATTACGCCTTATGCATTCGGAAGCGAGCTTTTCTCGATTAGTATGTCCCACGCGAACACACACACGTACACACGCATACATATACACACGCGCGCGCGCACACACATGCACACACACAGCAACATACACACTTCTTCTTCTTCTTTTCTTTTCGTTGAATCTTCTTTGAGTCCTCGCACAAACTTCGTTCGGCCACGCGACGAAAGGGCGGACCTGGATTTTTAAATCTATTTCGAATTTATTATGCCCAGAGGTTGGGCACGCCTCTCTTTCTCTCTCTCTCTCTCTTTTTCTCTCTTTTTTTCTTACTCTTTCTCTTTCTGTAGGACTGTTACTTCCTCGCCACGTTGGTTCTCGTCGTGTGTATGTAACGTGATAAGCATAATTTCCAATGAAAAAATACATTAACCATTAGCAGTTATCTGCTATAAAGAATCGATTGAAACACGAAAGGAGTTATAATTATGGAGAATAGTTCTATCTCGAATTAAAATACAAAAAAATGTTAAAGAATTTTTATATATGTATATGTGTACATATATATATATATATATATACATATATAACACACACACACAAATATTTTTTTTCGTATCGTTTCATTTTATTAATCAAATTAGTACACAAATTTCAATTAATTTTTATTATTATTATTATATATATATATATATATATATATATATATATATATATATACATGTGTGTGTATGTACAGGTACGTTACATATAAAATTATAATTATAAAAATCCAATGCTATTTCTCGAATTGAAAGAAACAAATTAAAGAATATGAAAACATATTACATTTGCCTTTGAATCATATTAGTGTATTAGAATTTATGATCGTATAAAAAAAATAACAAACCGATAGTAATGTAATTTAAATTAAACATTAATCTTTATGTAAATAAAAATGTTGAATAAAATCGATACAAAATCATAAATCTAACGTATTCGGTTTAACTCGACGAAAAAGAAAAATATATAGTTTAACAAGATGTATCAAATTAAACGCGTATACTGTGTAAATATTAATTTGATATAAAATCGATTCGACAAGATGTCTGAAATAATATCAGTCGAACGAAATGTTAAACACAATCCTTATTAATAATTATTTGTCATATTAATTAAAAACTGCCATACGTTGTATTAAATATACTTATAATACGTTATATGTTATATCAATTACAAATTATTATTATTAATAATAATTCAGTCATATTAATTTGTATGATCTATTGAAAATTAATCGTACGTTATGAAAATATATATTAATTACAGTTACATTGACAATACATAGGTTTATAATAAATTAATCCATTTTCAAATAGCAATCATTATTAATGCGTTTAAACGTGTCATTAATGTATAATATGTATTATACGCTCTACATATGTAAATACATATGTATGTATCGTAGAACGAGAGATTCGACGAATTCCCGAGTGAATTCTGAACTGAGAAGATCCAAGGATTTAGTAGGTTTTAGCAGGTAGCAAGCAACGTGGCCTTTGCTTTGGTTGGAGCGAGTTCGAGAGGACTTGTGAGTCACTCGCGTGACTCACGAGCCCTCCTCAACGCGTTAACCGTACCGGAGCAACGTCGAGTCGGCGTAATCGCTTCCGTGCGTCGATGCCTCGACTAATTCTCCCGTGTCCTCGATAATTAGTCGTCTAATCGTGTCGCCGGAATCTATCAAAGGAACTTGTTGCTATATTTGAAATTTCTATGCTTTCTCTTTCTCTCTCTCTCTCTCTCTCTCTCTCTCTCTCTCACGTTCTCTCTCTTGTTCTATCTTTATCTTTCTTTTTAAAATCGTGAAAAATCTTCGATCTTTGTTAATTAGATATTTTTCTTTTATTTTTAACGTTTTTAAGACTTAATTAATTACAAATAATTATAAGGTTTTATTCTTTGTTTACAATTAGGTAAACAGATATATATGTATATATATATATTTTTTCTTTTTTGATTGCATGTATCACTATTTTGATTATATGCATTACTTGTATGCATCATTTGTTCTTTAGTAAATCTATATTTCTGTGAATCGTCTGAAATAATTATATGATTTATAGTTTGTCTATAATTTATATAGTATTTGCTGTACATTATTTATTTATTTTATCAACGTTACAAGTTAATGTGTGTGTGTGTGGTCTGTGTGTGTACATAATATAAATCTTGAAAATTTTGATTTTTCTCAATTAGATATTTCTCTTTTTATAATATTTTTAAAACTTAATTAAATGAAAATAATAACATAGTTCATTCCTTGTAATACAATTAGATAAGATATATATATATATATATATATATATATATATATATATATATATATTCTTCCTTTTTCCATTTTACGTATCACTATGTATTACGTATTGATTGTACGCATAATTTAATCTTTATTAAATCTGTATTCGTGCGCATCGTCTAAAATAATAGTTTTACTAAGTATTCATTTATTTTATCAATGTATTAAGATAACATACATAATATTATGCATTCGTACATTATCTATATTTACTATTCATATTACGTAATGCTATTTATTTCTTCTATATTTTGCTATCACTTAACGCGCTATCGTTACTTTTATTAGTTATTTTATAGCGATTAGACATGTACATATGTACACACACACATACACCACACACACACACACACACACACACACACACACACACACACACACGTACGTACGTACGTACATGCTTACACATGTATATATATTTATATACGTATTTATGATATGCATACATATGTATATATAGTTGTATACGTATGTAAGATGTGTACACACACACACATATGCACACTCTTGTGTGTGGTTATTTTGACGTCATTTCTCAAGTCTCTATCACTCTCGTTCGTCTAGTTTACTTTGCTTATCATTCGGAGCATGTAAGTACTTACTTACTTACGAGTACTTTGCTAAAAAAGAAAGAAGATGAGAAAAAAAGAGGAAGAAAAGAAGAGAAGGCCTCGGCGATCGGGGTACCCGCACCGACATATCGATTTGCGAATGAAACGTAAGACGATTGATACGGGTTCTTCGAGATCTTACGATCGTATGTACGATACATAGATTCTATTCGGTCTTTCTCGCAAGTAATCCAACCACACCTTCTCTAATCTAAATCGAACCTTAAACGTTCGATAAGAGAGAAAAAGTAGATATGTAGTTAGATTTGTAGGATCTTTTTCAACATCGTTTATATAAAATCTCTCTCTTTATCTCACTATTTTTCTTTCTCTTTCCCTTCCCCTTTCACACTTTTCGTTATTTTCTAATCTAAATCTCGTGATAACGAGACAGAATAGATAGATATAGATTGCAGGACATTTTTCAAGGTTATTTTAAAACATCTCCCGTATCTCTCTCTCTCTCTCTCTCTCTCTCTCTCTCTATAATAATAAATCTATATAATCTACCGAAGGTAGATTACCTTCGGTTTGCTAATCTAAATCGTGTGTCAATCAGTTGATAATGAGAAAGAATGGATATGTAAATTGCAGGACTTTATTTAAAGATTATTTTATAATATTCCATAACCATTTTTATTTGTCTATTTCTTCTTCTTTCTATTTTCTATAATCTAAACCACGTGTTAACCGCTTTGATAAAGAGAAAAATAAATAAATAGATTGCAGGACTTTATTTAAAGATTATTTTATAATATTCCATAACCATTTTTATTTGTCTATTTCTTCTTCTTTCTATTTTCTATAATCTAAACCATATGTTAAATGTTTTGATAAAAAAGAAATATAAATACTAAATCCTTTTTCTCAAGGTCATTTCATATCTTATGAAATAAGACCTTGAGCGTATATATAACGCTCGTATATTTATATTTATATATTTCTCTTTGTTTTTTTTTTCTTGACTCTCTCCTTTTCCCCTGTCTCTCTCTCTCTCTCTCTCTCTCTCTCTCTCACTCGTTTTCTTTATTTGCCCTTCTCTAATCTAAATCAAATATTAATCGGTAGATAGAGGAATAATTAATAAACAGATTGCAGGCCCTTTTCCAAGGCCATTTTATAAAACTTCATATATCTATCTTTATTCCTGTCTCCCCTTTTTACCCCTATGTAATCCAACTGAAATATTAATCGTTCGATAACGAGGAATATTTAATAAGTACATTAAATATATTGAAGGGCCCTTTTTCAAGGTCATTTGAAAAAAAAATCTCATCTCACTCATTTTTTTTCCTCCCTTTTTTTCCTTTCTATTTCCTCTTTCCCTTTTTTCTTCTTATTTTTTTTTCTTTTTTATTTCTTTTCATCCCTCCGGGAGTCCGTCTCTGGCTCCAGAGTATCTCTATACGTCTTCCCCTCCATACTTGTCGCTTCCTTTTTGCTTCCGTTCTGTATTTTTTTATTTTTTATTTTCCTTTTTTTTATACCTTTCTCCGTTCCTCGCGTAGATCAACGTGCTTGCACACGTAAATCACGCTCGCTTGACTCTCTCTCTCTCTCTCTCTCTCTCTCTCTCTCCCTCTATCTGTGAAGTAAAAAAGAAGCGAACGAGGGACACGTCGACTAAGAAAACTTGACTCATTCACTGCTCCTGTTATTGCTGTTGATGCTGCTGGTGTTGCTGATGTTGATGTTGCTGATGTTGATGTTTCTAATGTTGATGTTGCTGATGTCGCTGTTACTGCTGTTGCTCTTGTTGTTGCTGCTTTTTCTTTTGCTACATCAACTATTATTTTTCTCTTCATGTTAATAAGATTCTCGTTGTGTTATCAATCCGACAACACGTTTTCAATCGATTCGCATGTTCTTAACGCGATACCATATAAAAGTGGAAAATATCGTTTTGTACCGTACGATAAGAGGAAGTGATTAAATCGCTCGGATAATTACAAATTTCAACATAAATCTGTTCATAAAACAAGATTAACATTATCAACATTAGGTTTAAACTCGTGAAAATATTTGTTTCTTTTTTCGCATGTGATTTATTGTTTCTTTTTTTCCTTTTTTCTTCTTATTTTTTTTTTTTATTTTTCTTTCTTCTCTTTTAAATTATTCGATCGACATCGGTTAATAATTTTTTTCGATGAAGTTTACATAGTATTTCCTTACATATAATTCTTTTTCTTTTTCTTCACTATAAATTTGTATTCGATCAATGTCATTAATAAATTCGTCTCGAGAAAACTATCCAATATTTCTAAAATGTGTTATTGTTCTCTACTCTTTCCTCTTTTTTCTATTTCCTTTTCTCTTCACACTATAAATATCTACTCAATGGAATAATTATCAGATCAACTTTATTCCAAAAAAAAAAAAAAAATTACCTTAATATTTCCATTCCATCTTTATTCTTTTTTTTTCCTTTCAAAGCAATTAAAATAAAACAATGTGCCCTCTATATTTACTGGTAATACTTTATAATATTTATTTACAACTGATCCATTCCGTCAATATGAATTCAACAATTTAAATTTTGGCGTTAACCTCGTATTTTTTCTTTTTATTTTTCCAAAAGTCATTGAAAATTGACGAACAAAAAGAAAAAGGAAACAAGAGAAAAATAAAAAAAGAAAGACAATCTTACCCGTCTGTAGGATTTTAACCAACACCGATGACGCCGTAAAGGTTACAAGGTTTCTCAGCAAACGACCTAACTCGTATAGAGTGAAAAAGAAAGAGAAAAAGAAAAAGAAAGCTAATTATAGTTTCGAAGACAGTCGGTCTCTCTCTCTCTCTCTCTCTCTCTCTCTTTCTCTCTCTCATTCCTTTGGAAAGATTCTCACAAGGCTGCTCTCTCTCTCTCTCTCTCTCTCTCTCTCTCTCTCTCTCGCATGCCTCCCTCTTTACAAGCACTTCCTCGAAGGAAATGTATTTTTATTGGCGGTACGCTAAAGCAAACTCCATCCTTTACACCAGTTTCTTAAATCGTTACGCCCAAGGGCGACGCATCTGCAACGTCGTTAAATATTTCCTGCGCAAACAATACACAAGAGTGATAGATATATAGATAGAGAGAGAGAGAAAGAGAGAGAGAGAGAGAGAGAGAGAGAGGGTAGGGGAAACAAAAATGGAAAAGGAAAAGAAACAAAAGATAAAATAAAATAAAATAAAATGATGAGAGAAGAGTTCGATGAAAATCGTGACGAGTAGCTTTCGAAGCTTTTTTATCTCAAATCTTTATTACCAATCATCTCGTTCGTTTTTTTTCTTCCTTCCTTCCATCAAGTAGGAAGAACGATGCTAAAGAGTGCGAAAAAAGTAACAATGATAGAAAGAGAAAGATATATGTATGTATATACACATATGTATATATATATATATATATATATATATATATATATATATATATATACATATATATACATATATATATAAAATGAAAAATAGCCAGAGACGCGAGAAATGGCAACGCGTGATAATGCGCGCAGGTGGCAGCTGCCGACCCGTAGCACCTGTCCACTTTCTGAAATGTAAGAGTATACATACATATATACATACATACATATATACATACATACATATATACATACATACATATATACATATATGCATGCATACGTACGCACATAGATACGAGTACATGTATATACGTATATTATACATACCTACGTATAACCGACTTTCCGACTACTCTTTGTGAAATATATTATGATTTTTCATCGAGTACATCTTACAACGGAAAAAAAGTACTACGAGAATCGAACGAATCTTTTCAGTTGATCTCGAAATCGTTCTTTTTATTTATTTATTTTTTTGTAATTCTTCTTCTTTTTTATTTTAGTTTGTACTCAAATCCGAAATCTTAAAAAAAAAATCGTCGTCAGAGCAGACTGGAAACACGTTTCTTTTAATTTTTTGTTTTGTTTCGAAAAATGTTCGAGAAGGTAAAGAGAAGATATATTATTTACTTATGTACATTATGACTACACGGTTAGCTCGCCTAGTTTTCGAGGTTCAATTCGAAATTCACAGTAGTGCAGAATTGTACGTTATGGATTTCAATGGGAATAGTCGGACTTAAAATGAAAAGGCCCAGATTCGTTTGTCGTTTGTTCGACCTTTCCTCCTTTTTCGATTTCCTTTTCCTCTTGCTTTTTCCTTTTTCTTTTTTTTTCCCTTTTCTTTTCTTTCCTTTTTCTTTTTATTTTCTTTTTGCAGGTAGGTATCGTATTATATGTAAAGAAAGAGAGAAGATAATCATCCATAGATTCTAAACTTCTAAAGAAATACCATAAGGAATGTCCAAAACTATTGCTGATTCTGAACACGAGTAAGAACACCGAGGAGACCTGTCTTTAAATGTAAAGAAACTAACAGGCAGGTGTATCTACTAGGTAGTATATTCAGGTGCTTACCGTTTTATTAACGCCGCAGGTTAAACCGTATCGTTACATTAAACGAAGAACCAAAAAATCATGTCTTTTTTTTATTGGTTCTCTAGGACTCGAACAGTTAGGTACAAATTTTCCTTTCTTTATTCTTTTTTTTTGCTTTCTTTCTTCTTTTTCTTTTCTTTAAAGAATCATTTGATTGGGAGACACGTCATTAAAAGTAACACGTCGAGATGGCAGACATAAAATTGAATTCTTGAAACTGATACTTTTCTAATATGTTTGACGATCGAAGGAAAACACAATCGAAGAGAGACGTAGGGAAATTTAAAAACCTAATGATTCTTAAATCAAACGAAATCAATTATATAATGTACGACGTTAGCACAAATTAATTTTTATTATCGACACAAGTTATATGATACGTGTTCGTTGAAATATCAACGAAATTTATGTACTAATACATGATACAATCGTCGTACCGTTGGATACTGATAATTTATAATTTGTATTTAATGATATTTCATTATGAAGAAATATAAACGACCTTGTTTATAATTAAATTAAAAAAAATAAAAGAAAAAAGAAGATTTTATACTAAGTTAATAGATGTTTTTTTCTTTTTTCTTAATCTCGATAAAAGACATATGAATATTGTTCAAATTTAAAGTCGAATTTAGTTGCTCATTTATTATTCACGAATTAATCGTCCTCGCGTTTAAGTCAACGACTATATGTCGTGGATTCAAAAGGGATTTCTTTACTATTCCCTTAAATTAAAGGTCGCCCGTGCCTCAACACTAAAATCTAGGATTAGTTTTCTCGTTACACGGGCACGCATCATAACGCGATCTTATGTTAGACGAATAGAAACGATAATCTTTTTAGGATCCTTCGTTTATCTTCTCGTTCTTTGAATAATAATCGTTCGAATACGTGCACGAGTAATAACTTTTTCGAACGCTTTAAATCTAAAGAATCTGTGGTAAAATGTTATATAAATATATGTTAACAATTATTGTTAACCCGTATTTGTTGATTATCCTAAAAAGAATGGGCTTTATATTATATGTGTGTGTGTGTGTGTGTATTTAGAGAATAAACAACAGCATCCATTGGTCCAGTTAAAAATATAGGCTTCTATTAAAAAAAAGGTGTGGTTGCATTTTTCTCATGCATCGATGAGCAAAAGTGCATAAAATTATTTGCATATTATACATCGTCTGATACCATTTAACTATGACCTATAACATATTTTTCTATTTTTAATCGTTTAAAAAATACAGTCTGTTTCAGTTGCGTGGGATAACATGTTTGTATGTGTGTGTGTGTGGGTGTGTATGCAGACGGAACACTTTATCGCCTACCACGTACTTTATCGACGTACGTTGATTATACCATGTGGAACTAAATTACTATTTTAATTCTTCATTTACGTCATATTAAATAAAATATTTTCATTTTTCTCCAATATATATTATTTATTTAAAAACATTAATGCATTAAAAATATCACATAACTTGAACAGTTATAATCAATCTTAATATTCGAATATACGAAATAAAACAAAAACTTGAAATATTTCGAACTTATATATTAAGAAATGAAATATTAATTTATTATATCACGCAAATACTTTGTATATGCATATAAACAAAATGATCCATTTCATGTACGATAAAATCAATCACTCATTTGAGTATGATAAATCTAAAAAAAAAAAAATCATCAGTGCACAATCGCATTTTTCTTTTGGATTGCACGTAAACACAAAATTGACTCGTTCCAAAAAATTACTGAATTTCGTGATACCTTGATGCACACAATTCGTTGAAACACCCTGTACATAGACAAACACATTCTGAATGTATCTATAATATTTATTGACTTAATTATCTTCAATTGATTTAAAAATTCAATAGCTATACAAATTGAAAGACAAAATAATAAAATCTTCCTGTTAATGTTCATCCCAAAATATTATTGTTTATTTGTTTGAATGAATTAAATCAAACGATAAATATTATTATTAATATCAAATGTTTGATTTAATATCAAAATATTACTATTAATATCAAATATCAAAAATGGCCTCTTAAAAATATTTTGGTTTTTCTAATTCAACATATTTTATGTTATAATATCATAAAATACAATTTTATCTTTCATAAGATAAGTATCACAAACGTATAATGTAATATTGCTTGCTGTTAGATAACGCATAAACGTGTGAAAAAAGGAACTAACCCTAAAAAATATATATTATTGATGTATAATCCCTAATATAATTTATATTGCTACTTTTCGACATGTGACTTTTGTAAAAAAAAAAAAGAAAGAAACAAAGAAAAAGAAAAAATGAGAGAAATATAAAAGAAGATTCAATTTAAAAAACGTATCTAATCTTTCGTTCGGATCGTAGAAGCTACGTTTTCGTGGATAAAATTTCTAAGGTTCGATCAAAGTGCCGACTTTACGACGAAGGATCCAAAGCGAGAGTCGAGACGAGCCGAGTCGGAGAGGAGGCGGGATGACTAGGAAGGACGTCAGCCATACCGTATCTTTCACGAATTTCATCCCGCACCATTTATCTTTTTTTTACCGTTGCTAGAAAGAAAGAAAAAAAGAAAAAAAGAGAGCGGTCCAGAAGGGAAAATGTGATCGAGAGAGGTCTTCCTCATCATGAATACATACACATATATGACATGCGAGAGAAGTTGTTCTTTAAATACAGTAGAACACCTCTTCATTATCCTAATTTAATAATACCCATAAATTGTTTTAATTAGTTTTTGTTACAATGTTACAAGAATATATGAATAATTCATTTGAAGATATTCAAAATCCCATATCATTTCTAACAGTTCATGTACTGATTATTAGAAAGATTCGTTATTATAAAACTAATACAAATTATTATTCTATTAAGTATTTTCTAACGAATTATAATTATTATAAAAATAGTACAAATCATTATTCCATTAAATACTTTCTGATAAGTTCTAATTATTATAAATATACTAACTAAGTTTCTAATAATTTCTAATTATCATAAAAATAATATGAACATTATTAATCGTCTCTCTACACTCTGTATACATATAAACAAAATAAATCAATTTATCTCTTTATTTCTACGCTCGCATCGAACTTTTTGAATCACGAATACTTTAACACGAATCACGAATATTTTCCAATTATTCCACTAAATTTCGAATAATTTCTAATTATTATAAAAATGATACGACCATTATTAATCGTCTCTTTATATTCTGTACACATATAAACGAAATAAATCAATAACTCCATCTCACTATTTCTACGCTCGTATCGTACTACTTCAATCACGACTCACGAATATTTATTTGAACGATCCTTCATAGGTAAACGTACCAGAAAGATTTTCTAAGATTTCAAGAAAACGAAAGAAGATAGAGAAGAAAAATCTCTATCTTTCCATTCGAAAGATCTAAAGTAAAAGCAGCATCAGCGTCACCGTCATCGGCATCGGCATAGGCATCGGCATAGGCGGCAACGACAGTAGAAGCAGCAGTATTAACCAAAAGGATCTTAAAATTGCGGCTCGAAGATTATACTCTCTCGGCAGGTATCGAAAGCAGAATTTAAAAGTGCGGCCCTTGGAGGCTCCGGTGCACGGGGGATCCTGCCGAGCAGGTCGACCAGCTGTCGCGGTAAATCTTGATATTTTTTACCTCGAGAACCAAGGTATACCGTGTTCGAAGGTCTTTGCCGGGTTAGCGTTCATATAGTCCGTGCCGAAACCGTTCTCGGGATTTACGTTTCTATTTTCGAGAGAGAAAGAGAGAGAGAGAGAGAGAAAGAGAGAGAGACAAACAGAAAGAAAAAGAAGGAAAAAAAACCTCGTTGATCCGTCCATCCATCCGTCCATTCGTCCATCCGTCCGTACGTTCGTAAGTCCTAACCAATCGTCGATAGAAAAATGTGTACGATTTTCAAAATTCTTATCTCGAATGTTTCCCTTTCCTTCCCTTCCCATACCCCTCGCCCCGTAGATATTTTCAATCTTTAAAACTACGTTATCGTATTACATACGATCGTATTACATACTCCTTCTCCGAAAATTAATGGTAGACTTTGCTCAAGGACTATTTTTCAATATCGATTAAGATTTACCGGTTCTACGAATACACAATAAAGGAAAGGGTAAATCAGGCCAGACGAGACTAGACTAGACCAAACCAGACCAGACCAGACCTTTCAGGCCCGTTTCAGGCCGGTTCGCTATTATCAAGGGGCAAAAAAGCTAAGAAAACGACCTTCTATTTTCCTATGAAAAGGGGTCCGGGACTAACAACGTGATCCTTCGAAAACTCGCGTGTCAGCGGGCGTTTTCTCTTTCTTATTTCTTTCTCTCTCTCTCTCTCTCTCTCTTTATTTCAATCTCTCGTTTGAAACTCCAAGATCCTTTTTCCCGAGGCAGCAGCTTTCGACTTTCGAGTCTCATTGTCATCGTTCGATTTTACGTTCGACAATGGATCAATCTCTCTCTCTCTCTCTCTCTCTCTCTCTCTCTCTCTCTTTTTCTCTCTCTTTCTCTCTTTTATTTAGAGATCACTGATCCGAATCCATAGGGCACAACTCGTCCATCCTCCTCTCAGTGGATATTTCGAACTGTCATTCAATGTAAACTACATTTCGTAAGGATTAACTTTCGATCGTGGGATTTTGTAGGAGATCGTTAGAATGACGACAGCGAATATGTAGACGATAGAAGATCGATATACGATATGTTCTAAATATACATATATATATATACACACACACACACATATATATATATATATAATTTACTTATTTATGTAGTATATATGTTAATACGCGCGCGCGCACGTGTGTGTGATATATATATGTGTATATATATATATATATATATATATATATATATATATATGTATGTGTATGCATGTATATATGCATTATATACGTACATACAGAGCGACGAAAAGCCGTATCGAGACTTGACGCACGAACGGCGACGCTATCGATCCTATAGCATAAACGGAGATACGCATAAGCGTCTATATCGTGAACACGCTAGCACGCTCGTATAAACATAGATATCTACGGAGTAAATAGGTGCCCCGTCGCTTCTATGTACGCATTTACTGGGAAATACGTTGGTACGATCGTGTATGCAGAGTGGATCGTTTATCATGCTCGAATAGCTTCTCCGTTCGACCTCTCCTAAATGTAGATATGTATATGTACATTTATGCATGCATGCATATGTGAAAGCATGCGTGCATGCATGCACCTATCTATGTATGTGTGTATGTATGTGCGTAGTTATGCGTTTTACGAGATCAAATACGTGGATATCGTGAGAGAGAGAGAGAGAGAGAGAGAGAGAGAGAGAGAGAGAGAGAGAGAGAGAGAGAGAGAGAGA